>OY813001.1:33116018-33543518 GCA_963681545.1 Germaria angustata | reverse complement strand
GAGAAATTTAGTGTTTCAATATAAAGAGTGACAGAAAGAGTGACAGTTTCATTACTTCTAAAGTAGCTCTTAGTATATTTTCTCAAAAAAATCTTGATTAGATTGAAAATAGTACTTATTTACATGAAAACCGTACTTTTCACAAGTTTTTATTACCTTGACACAATATGGTGCACTTTTTTCTGATAAAAGTGCAGGATATTCATTTTTATTTGCAAAAAATTACACTTTTTTCCATGAGAGGGGAAAATATGTTACACTTTTTTAGAGAAGAAAATAGCTATAAGCAATTCACGAACCATTGGAGCATTTTTACACAAAATGCTCAATGGAAGCCACCAAAGCAAAAGAGGAAGCCAGAAACGAACAATTACAGATTACTACGCGTATAGAAAAAAACACCTGTTTATTTTTTTATTGGAAAAGAAAATCAAATAATATGGATGAGGCATCTTTATTCCGCACTTTTAATAAAGTTAAAGCTGCGGGACTAATGCATTGTACTACAAGCTTGGCTGTCGGCTATTAGGAGGGCAGGGGGCTGGCTGAGGTATCACAGGATATACGATATGTACCGACAGCAAGGATACGGTGAGACCTGATCTGGTATATGAATGCCGTGTGTCTCTGAATGAGATAGCGAGAGTTAGTCTAAGTCCAGGCCCCGGAAAGTGTGTAGCGAACGGACTGGCCAGGGCTGGAGTCCGGATCATCTGGTAGACGTCCCGCTTGGATAGTGAAGATAGCTGACTCGTCAGAGACTATACGGGATCATCACAGATTAGGCGGTCCAGTAAGGTCAACTTCGAAACCTCAAGACTGGCATGGCCCGGGTATGACCACAGGAAACTCTAGGACTGAAGAGGGGTTTTATCGGTACCAATCGCGCACACTTGTTGCGGTTTTGATTGGGTATTGCTATATAGGAGTCCATACTGGGAGACTGGGTCTTCCTTACAATTAATTCTGTGGGAGCTATCGGAACGAGAAGGAGGAGGAGATTGTTGAACATCTCCTTTGTCATTGCACCGTTCTTATATGGGGTGCCCGCTGCTGCGGACTCTGGCTGCGGCATTAGGGGAATGAATTCTTTTAACTGGGCATCAGCCAATGTGCATTGAGGGCACATTGGCTGGGAATATGTGTCTTATTGGCCACCTCCTCTGACCTGGCAACACAAAGGATCTATCAGGACCCAAGTGAACCAGTATCATCTTGTACTGACTGGCGTTCAGTACAACCTAATCTAATTTCACTTTATTCGTAGTAGAGAGCAACATTGTTAAGTGAAATTGTTGACATCAAGTAGGCAAACTTGGTAAAGAGGCCGTGGCATTCAAAATTATTTGAGGTCTTCAGAGCTGTACAAGATTGTGCTTTTTTCTTTTTCTTCCAAAATAGAAGTAGAGTAAAACTTCGACAAACAGATACTCAATGTAGGGCTAATTCATACATTTATACATTTATACATTATACACATTCATTATTCGAAGGCTAGCGTCGGTGAAATTTATACGTTTATGGAAGCTTTTGGAAGACTTTTATCCTTCCTATTTGTTTTAAAATTATTTAAACAGTAATAAATAAATTCTCTTATGACTAATAATTCAATGCTTGTTATTGCTTACCAAAATTACTTTTGTAATGATAAGGATGATAGGCGTTGGATGTTGAATTACTGGAACTATAGCTTATATTATGACTATTGTTGCTGCTGCTGTTGTTATTGTTGTTGTTACTGCCGTTGCTATTGCAGTGATGCATTTTTGATGGAATCCGATAGCCGGATTCATAATAATTGTATTGATTATAAGTGAAACGCATTTTACTTTATTATTATTATATTTTTTAAATAAAAATTATCACTCTCACAATGCCTGAATAAACAATATATAAAATATCTTTGGCTGTTTTTATTTGTATGTTTCTTTATAGTCTTTTGAGTTCACTAAAATTAAAAGTATTCATTTTTATAAATATGTAATATATATAAGTATTTATGTGTATTGTAAATTATAAATTTACTTGATTTGTATCAAGGTCAGCATTTTTCTTAATTAACAATAATATATTGTAAATATATTTGCCAGTTATTAATTTTATTTGCAACAAAAAAAAACCAAAAACATAACAAGATAGACAATTAACAATATTGGAAAATACATATTTGTTTAATATGCATGATGTGGTTGGAGTTGTGAACAGATTTTAGTTTATATGTACATAAATACATACATATCTACTCGTATGGTATGTAGTTCTTTAGATGTTGTTGGTAATCGAAGGAACTGTTTTTTCTGGGAAAGTCATTGCGACCTATATATTGTAAATATATATATATTTTAAATATGTATATATATTGTAAATATTTTCCCCTTACCGCCAGATTGTTACAATTTCTTTTCGAACAGATTAAAATGGTTTATAACTTCAAAATAATATAGATTTTATCATACTATAAAATAATCGTACCTACGGAGTGTATTTTATAAAGCTGAAAGTCCATACCTGTGCATTCTATGCGTCTCTAAATTCAAGTTACATACAATGCGTTTTATGCGCCAAGTTGTTTATTTTGATCAGTTGTAGTGTAAATATTTTTATCAAATAGAAACAATTTTGCCAAAAATGAAATGTGAAATTTATATACTTAATAATTTGGGCCTACGAAAAGCTGCAAAACACCTCGGAACTGGAAGTGAGTGATATTTTTGCAGCCTCTAGAAGATTCTCCTAAATTGTAATTGATTAAAAAATATTAAATACAAAAGAGGTGGCACATAAAAGTAATCGATAATTAGAATGGAAATTTTTTTTAATGAAAGAACTGTGTTAAAAATTGATATTAATGTATTTTATTCTTGAAAACAGTTGTAAACTTTATTAGGAAAGCTTTTTCTTTTATTAAAAAAAATTTAATGAAAAAATTAGAGGATTGAAATCCACCACACAAACATTTTTATCGATATCATTGAAAATTAAATATAATTTGTCATCCTTGGTTATCAAAAACAGCTGACCTTTTTCATAATGCCTGAGACGCATAAAAAAGTAGAAAGTAAACCTATTTTATGCGTTCTATGCGTCTATACATTTTATGCGTTTTGCTCTATAACCTCTCACATACAATTACTCTGATTCTACTTTTTTGCGATTAGTCACTTCAAAAGTACTCCTCAGCAAAATTTCGCTCATATTGTCCAATTTTTCAGGAAGTTACAGTGTAAAGATTACGGTTTGCCTTTTTTACATACTATTTCGGAACAATGGAACAATGTTTAAATTGCGTATGTTATATGTATGTAGGATAATTTTTACCTAATATAAGTAGATAAAGTATGTACATATGTACATATATAATATCGCGCTTTAAAAAAGCATACTTATGTAACGTACGTGTACATACACATACATATAATAAACATATCTACAACTTTCAGTAAGAGATCAATTTAATTCTATTAAGTATTTAAACGGATGTACATACATACATATTGTATATTGTATGCGTCTATAATATAGACTCTATATACATATGTAAATATTCATGTACGTGAGTCCATATAGATTGGTATGTATGCATCTGTATAAGCAAAAACAAATTCCAATTTACATACATATACACATACATATGCAAGTAATATGTTATTAATGTTTGTTTACTTTCATTGATCTCTTTCTGCTGCTCTCTCAATAGAAATAACCGTAAATTTTTCTATGTAATTAATACATGTAAATAAAGGAACACATACTTTGACGCGTCTGCATTGAGGCCATTGTACACTGATTTTTTTATTGCTTTTTTTCTTGCTGTTGTCTGTGTTTTTTCGCATTCAATAAAACAACAAAATGTCTATGATTATATACATACATATGTACATAACTACATACTTAACTCAATTTTAATTTACATATATACAATTTTATGCACATGCAAATATATATAATTACACACATGCACATATGCGTATTTTTATATACTTACATACATACATATGTACATGTAAGTATTGATGATCAATGTCCATATAACTGTACAAGTAAAGGGTATTACCAAATTATGTAAAGATTTTTATTATACTAATTGAAAAATTATGTTTTTAGTTACATTTTTTCATTTGAATACTCAAAATGGCGAAAAATTAATCTCATAATCGATTTAAGTTGCTAAATCGGTATTACGAAATGTCAGCGGTTGAAAGGAAGTATCAACCCTAATTTTTCAACTAGTAACCGTAGAATCGCTATTGTGAATAGCTATTAACGGAAAATTGTTCTCTTCTTTGCAACTACAAAGTAGTAGGAGAAAAATATTCAACCGAAATGTAAGTAGTAAATAAATAGTAAAAAATACATAAATATCGTTACAAATAAACAAAATAATTGATTTTATGCACAGGGCGCGTATTATGAGCAACAAGAGCAAATTGCAAGGCTTGTAAGCTTGATGGAAGCAAATCCAGATATCGCGAAAGGACTCTGCTCAAAAGCAGTTAGTCAAAAAAATGGGAGGAATATGCGACAGAGCTAAATAGTTTAGGTCCACCTGTCAGAAATACCAAAACATGGCAGAGTGTATGGAGGGATCTGAAGTGCAAAACGAAGAAAAAAATTCCGAAAATAGACGGGAATTATGTGCAACAGGTAGTGGTCCCTGCGACCTTAATACTCTGAACGAAACCGAGGAAGCGGTGACAGCATTGTTAAATATGACCGGCAGTTTTGAAACCATTAAATGGTTAACGCGATACAAGAATAAATTGACGACTAGGATTGCATCGAAACAAAGATATAGAGATAAAATATTTTCGCTAAAGACAGCATTAGTGTCCTATTGTTCTAGATTAAAACACTATCCTGATTTTGAGAATGTCTTAGTATGTTAGAAATGTTTGAAAATGTTGCGCGAAGTTACAGACAGCTTTGGAGGCTTACAGTTGAAAGGTTAATTAATTTTAACAAGCAAAAAATTCATTTTAAGTTAGTCTGAAGTATGGTCTACTGTTTCTCTAATAGACTAGTGGCTACTGTGTAAACTAGACTAGTAGACTCAGGGTGATTTCTACTTTCTGTCTTTTTTACTCTTCTGTTTCTAATTTTCCATTTTCTTTTTATTCCAGGCACCACACAAGGACCAAATTATGGACACAAGTGGGCCAAAGCTGCCTGCCAAACCTAAACTAACCTATGGCCGACTAGATTGAAATAAATGCATTAAAGCAAGAGCAAGTGGTCCTGCCCAAGGAAATCAAATTGTTAAATTGACCATGTCTATTTCATAAGTATATTTGGGCTAGTTTTGGAATACTCCTACTACCTTTGACAATTCAAATTTTAGCTTGCATTTTGCGCCATACCCTCTACATAAAATGAAGAATGCAGCAACTAGCTAAGGAAAAGGCAAAGAAGAAAAACAATGTAAAACGAGACATAACATACTTACGAACATCTGTAAATGTGTACAAACATTGCTGATGTTTTTGTACAAACATACATACATACATACGAGTACACATATAAAGTAAAACAAGAACCTAAAATAAGAGGACGATGATAATAAAACAACAATCATTTTGTTGACTTCACATCGTTTCAATATAAACAAAATAATGAAAACTTTGTGAAAACGACCAGAAATGGGAAATCAGATCAAATTGTTTTATTTTATTTTATTTTTATTTATTATTTTTATTTTCATTACATGTAGTTATTGTTGTTAAGCTTGTGTTTTTTATTTCTGGAATCGATACAAAGTCAATTTAACTTAATATGAATGGTAGTTATTGATGTACATTCAGTCATATGTGCATAATTACACATACATACATACTTACATGTATATATATAATACATAAGTATGTATGTAAGTATGTACATATGTGCATATTTGTAGACATAAAAGTGAGTTGGCAAAGAACAAGAAAACAAACAAAATAAGGACGTACACCTTGAAAAGTTTAACAATCGGCAACAACTTTTATTTTTTACATTTCTGTATCTTTAAGGCATTTCGTGTAACCAAAATATACTAAATAACTTTGCTTTTTTATGGTCCAAAGGAAATTTCTAGAAAAAAAAGCATAAGTGCGAACATGCATACATACATACATAAATATTTGTGAATGTAGATATGTACATAAGTATGTATGTATGTAAGTATGTACTTACATACACATGCATATGCATGTATACAACACATTCTTGAATACAACATTAAAAATGAAAGGAAGCCTCATTAACTGGATCAAAAGTTATTTTAAAGGCCATTATTATGATGACAAGTGAATCGTAAATGCATGAACTGCTTTTTACTATAGACCGCTTAAAGTAGGAAGTGTTTTACTTTTTATTTTATTTAAATTTTGCATAAAGATAAGCAGAGTTTCGATAGCAAAAATATGCATCAAAAAATAATTAAGACTACATAATTTGTTGCTCTAATTAAGAAGATTTTTAAATCGATTTGATAGTTCTCGCTTATTTTGTTTTTGTAATTCTATTTAGTAATAACTCTATTTTGATCAATCAAAATTAAATTTAATAATCATTTTAAGAACCCTAACATGCACATACACCTCCCAAATCAAGGGCAGCGTTAAAGAAATTTTTGAAAATCCCACCCACAACCCATTTCGAAAGCTCCTGACAAATATTCTTTGGCATGAAAATTCGATATGAACTACAAGAATACGAGCATATTTTTCATATCACTAAACAAGCACTCTAGCGCTTTGATTTTAGAGATACTTCACTCCATTTAATCACCTCAATATTTACACCATTTATACACTGATAACTCTATTGGCCATTTTTCCAGTTCCGGCGCAAGGCATTGTATAGGTAGGAGACATAGCACTGATACTATAAAAAACAGGAACCTTCAATGCCTCTAACGGACACATGTCTAGATAAAGACTTTAATTTATAACACTTAGTTTCTTGGTCAAGATTCAAAATTATGACTAAATTCGAGAAAGTGATCGATCACTCACTACATGACCGCAAATACAACTCCCCCACTTTTTATATTGTAGTTCATTTCAATATTAGATCCGTTTGGTTTGTTTGAATTTACGGAGCCGGCGAAGGTAATTTTTCTATCTTAGGACACGACTAGAGTCATCTCGTGAACTATAAGGAATATGAAAATCTTGTAGACCTTTTTAACCGACTCCAAAAAAAAAAAAAAAAACGAGGAGGTTTATCAGTTCGATTATCGCATAACTCTCCCATTTATGGATCGATTAAAAAAAACTTTATTTGAAAGTTTCGCTTGCAGAAGAAAGTATTTTAATATATCCTGAGAGTACGATATTAACTAAAAATGAATTATATCTGTTCGATTGGATCTTAATTTTGAAGTCTTTTTCATTTTTGCCAGAATAATTTTTCATATAAATTTTAAATTTTTTCCAAAGATTATCTTATACTTTAATGCGTTATTTTTTTCTTTTTTTGAAAAAGGTTTGTTGATCAATTATAAAAATATGTGTAACGATCTAATTAAAAAAATTAACCGCCGTTACAGAACGGCGTGCTCCTTTTTTCGCGTCACTTTTTTCACTTTTGCGGCTACCTAAGCGCTACCTAAACGGTGTTCAGAATTATTCCCAGGAAGTTTATATGTTGTAGAAATTTGTTTATTGAGATCTTAGGTAAATTTTTGTAGTTGATTGTTTCCTTGAATTTTGAACGGTTTGCTACCTATGGACCTGAACAAGAGAAAAAGGTAAAAAAAATCGAATTTTTTTAAGTTTTTTTCGATTTTTATCTGGAAGGTTAAGTTTTTTTGATTTTATATGTTCGCAATTTTTGTTCTTTATGACAAGAGCTACAAGTTTGCCTCAGAGAGTAAATCGAAATTCGGAACGGTTTGCAAGATATGAATGAGCCCGAGAAAATGATCACTTTTTTGCGAAAATGATACCGAGGCCCCAAATCTTTGGCGCCACATAAAAAAAGTGCATGACTTTGGGAAAAATTGGGAGACACGGGTCTTTTTTTTAGTCTTTTATCACGTAGTGGTGTCCGTATATGGTTATTTTGCCACGACTTAAAAAATTACACACAGTGTTATTTAATATATACCATATATACATACATATATTAAACTAAGAAAAATTGTCATATGGTCATCATTTCCCTTTCCCATTTCGTATTTAAAGTGGCATTTACACCTGACAATGCTGTCTTGCCAATAACAATATGTGCACACTTTTTCACTAACAACTTTCTAAGACGGTAAATAGGACAGAGTAATTTGAAGTTCTATTCACGAAGAAGAAAAATTCATAATTTCAAATAACTGCAAACGTAAATTCACTTTTTAATTAAAAAAAAAACATTTAACTAAAAAAAGCTTTTGAAATTATTTCCGTTTTTTATTTCGCAAAACAAAAATTCGTATTTTTTTAATTTCAGTTTATAGAAAATTATATTGATTGTCGTTAAAAAATGTAGAGAGACATTAATCAAACGAAAAATGTGCAAAAAAAATACTCGTACATGGCTCGTTGCATTATAATCGGTAAAAAAAAAGAGTTGTTAAATTTTATAATTTCAAGGAATACTTGGTTGTTGTGTTAAGGCTTTTTAAAAACGAATATTTAACAAACAAACAAAAAATTCACGATTTTCACAGAAATACTCAAAACGCACCAACAATGGCATCACTGGTCAAATGCGTTTTTATTTTTCCCAAACTGTTTGAAAGGTTTATCTTTGGAACAAATCGAGAAAGAAATTGCTTTTCTAAAAACCATGACACTGTCAATACGGAAGTCGAAAAAAATCTTCACTTTCACTTTATTGTGGAAGGTAGAATTTAACCGACACACTTTTCATTCCAGAATTTAATCGAATCAAGACTATAATTCGAAATTTTCGAAACAGCTGATGGTGAATGGTCTAATTTTTTTTTTAGTTTGGATATCTTGCCATTAGGCCTTGTTTGGTATAAAAATATTTTTAGCTTTCCCACGTTTTGTGTAGATGTTTTGAAAAATTCTGTAAAATTTTTCTGCACTTCTTTCACGGCAGGAGTAAATTATGAGATTTTTTTTAACTCTATATGCCCGACTTAGTTTTGGTACCACTACGTTTTTAAAGTTTCATTAATTTTTTTATGAATTAAAAATCTGACATGAACTCCAAATTATTTGCTCTTAAAACATGATTCGAAATAAATATTTTTTTTATTTTTATTATGCTCGCTGCTGCATAATACTAGCCGGCTGTTAGTCAGGTGTTCGCAAAACTTTGAATTACTTATCTAGTTTTAAAATACAACGTTTAATTGTTCATTTTTAAATTAAATAAAAATTAATTTCTGGTGCTTTGCTTTTGCCACACATTTTACTTTTTTTACTTTGTTTACCTTTCCTCTTGATAACTTTTATTTTCTAATTTTAGTTTTATTTGTTTTGCTATAAATAAGTATTACTACTACTACCTTTCAGGCTGTTAAAAAAAAAATAAATTGTAGATTTTTTTTAATCTCAAATATATACAATTTCATGTTTTGAACATGATCTGTTATTTGAATATAAAAATTCTTAAAAATGTTTGCCGCTTCTGTTTATATTTTTTTTTATATTTATGAAATTTTTGAAATTAACCACTTTTTATGGATTGTTTTTTCTTCTTCAATTTATATTAATATTTAATTCAATTTTATTTCGTTTACAAGATGAAGTTTTCGCTAAACTTATTTTTGTTGTAGTAGAAGGCATGCAATCAACACTGTAAATAAAATTCTTACTGCTGCTTCTTTAATACCCACAGATTAATAATATTATAAGATGCGGATTTTTTGTTTTTTTTTTATTTATTTCAATTTTAAGTTTAAGTTTGTTGTATTTGTTTATTGTACACGCAGAGATGAGCATAGAATTTGTTGCACTTGTTAGGTTAATGATAATAGAGGTATTCTGTTGTTGTTGTTGTCGCTATTATTTGTAGTGGTTGTAGCTGGTATGTAGTAGATGTAGTTGTTAAAAATACGAATTTTACGCACGAATTTCGAAACATTTTGATGAAAGAAAAAAACAGCTTTTTGCTTAAATAAACATTATCACACATCAAGCACTTGGACAAGATCCCGACCAACTGAATGTTGAGTAAAATAGAACAAGTGAAAAATATGGACTTTTAAACAACCCGAAGATTGAAGAAAAAATTGTAATGCTCCTGAGTATTTATTTTATAGTTTTTTTTTTCTTCTTAATTTCTTCTCTATCAGCATGCAAACGTTCGTCTCTCGTATTAAATTGAAGTCGTTTTTGTGAAATGTACTATGTACAATTTATTCATTACGCTTTTAATTTAGCAAATTGAGTGACAATAACCAAACAAGCTGACGGATAATGCAAGTAGTTATTGTTTCGACCACGATAGTACATACTACGTATACGTCCACGTCCACGTACGAACTTAAACACTTTCAGATAACGACTATTTGAGTTTAACTCCCATATTTTACTACGAAGTGCATGTTCATATATTATAGCTAAACGAGAGTTTTAATCGTTACGATCATTAGATTGGCACTGACTGGGAGAGTAATAAGAACGCGTTTTGCGAACGCAACATACCGCAGACGATAAGATAAACTTCTTAAATGACAAAAGCAACAATAACAAATAAATAAATTTAAATAAACCGAATTTGTATATATTGTAATAAAAAAACGACGACAATGTTTTTAATGAAAACGACAACAACCAATAATCATCAAGGCGATGCTAATAAAGATCGTACTACGTGTATATGCATGTACATATGTATGTACTCGTATGACGTTGTTGGTCGTCTTCGTTGTATTGAACAAATATTAACGAGAACAAATCTTGATGATAATAATGATGTTAATGATCGGTCAGTTGTTTAACTTTGGCACTTTTGTAAACAAATAAACATTAACTAAATGAGAGAAAGAGAACTAAAATACATACATGTACATGTATGTATGTATGTGCATTCGTATATATGTATGTACTTATAACAACACAAAAAATCTAATTAAAGGCTAATGAACAATGATTGATTTTTGACAAAATTTTCTATTGCTATCAGTGTTGCCATAGTTTCAATCAAATTTATTCAGTAACTTATAATTACACACAATACTAAACAAGAGCGACAAGCGTTCTCATGACCGTACAATTTGTATGAAACAATTTTGATAGGGAGTTCAAAAGTGAAGTTGGCTGCACGAAAGTAAGTATATAAACATCGTTGCCACGACTAATGAAATATTTAAAAATCTGACCAAATAAGAAAAAAATGTGACTAGTTTATGTTAAAAGCAAATTGAAATTTTAATGCTCTCAAAATTTTAATTTCACGATTAATAATAACGCTTTAAAAATAATTTGTAGAATAGCAAAAAAAAAAATATATATATAAAATTATATAAATGAATACAAATTAATATACTGTTTTTTATGGATAATTATTTTGTATTACAAATTTATATTACATGTTGGAGTTTTTTTTTCGAAAACAATGACTTTTTTTGGTTTCGTATCTTTTCCTTAATTTTTAAGTAAAATCTTCTAATTCTTTACACTTTTTTACAAATTGTCTTTTACTTTTTTCATATTCTAAAAATGTTCAAGGCATACACTTCGAATTTTTGTGAATTTTCGGACGATTTTGATTTGAAATTTAACTACTATTTTAAGAATTTTTTATTTTTGTTTTTAATTTTCGTTATTTTTGTTTAATTTGATGTTTTGCTCCTAATTCAATTTTAGATATTTCTATTTATTTCTATTGCGTAAAAAAGCAACCAAAACGATAAAAAATATTACTAAAACGGCAACGCTGTTAATAAATGTAAAATTGCCAAACTAATAAAATTATTCTTTTTGTTTAATATTCGACTTTTAACAACGATGTTTTGCTGAAAAATATAGATTATATTTTAATATATCGCACAGTTTACTTTGATTGTTGTAAGCAAAACCACCCAGAATTATTTTTTTTTCCAGACCTGTTTTCATTGTTGACAAAGTGTTGCCGCTCTTATTTATGTATGACGCATCAATGATTGCACTAGACGCATTAGTGTTTTCACTAGGCGGCATAAGACGCTGTTTGTCTCTTAAAAGGTATATACAGTCAGCGTACAAAGTAGCAACAAATAATTTTTTTACTGTAAGATACCCTCCGTATTCCTTAAGTTATATTTCTGTTACTTTGCATTCGTTTTAAAACTAAAAAAAAATATTTAACTTTTTACTGCAATTTTTGTTAAAGTTGCAACCAACGCAACACATTTTTTTTAAGACTGAGAGAGTGCAGAAGGCGACTTTACTCTTGCAAAAGATCCATTGGCACGAGTTGGTGTTTGACTCCGATTGCCGACAATGCTATAGTCCTTTCTATTCTCTTATACCGGATTATAGTCTGGTAGCCTGCTATAGAAAAAAAACCGCATATGTATGTATGTATCTTGATGTGTCCAGAGACGTGAGTCACTATATATAAAATGGTGCTATTCGCACCACACTTAAGGATACATTTGGGATACTAAATCGCATGAATACCAAATCGCAAAGCGTGAACAAATAGTATCTCTGAAAGAAGAAGATCCCTCAACTTCTAAACAGATGGCTCCAAAAGCGACGAAGGTGTAAGATTTCAGATTATACTCAGGCAGGTTTGAAACTCATTTCAAAACGACTTCAGAATCACTACAAGCAGAAACAATAGTTATCAAAAAGGAAGCGGAGCAGTTTAATATCATCATTTCGACTACTGGACACAGGGGCACAACTAGATATGGCAGAACTTTTCAGATTTTACAGATGTTGGAATGCGTTGGGTTTGCCATTGCCCTCTTGCAAAGTCATACTTAGGCGCAGTACTGACGAGAAAACTGAAGAGAAAATTACTGCAATTGCCTAAGCATAGAGAGCACAAAGTCTATACTGTCTAGGAATAGGAGACAAATACAAATACTACTCTTTGTGATAACAGGCCACAACCTTTTTGGCAGGCATTCGCATATGTTAAACATAGGCACTCCCAGATCTAGATATTAAAAAAGCTTTACATTTAGTGAAAAAAGCTTGATAATCACACAATGAAATTTTAATTGTAATTTATTTTAAATTATTTAACATGATTGACGTAAATCAGAATGTTGGAAAATATTATGACAACAATTATAAAAATTAATAGAAGTATACAAATAAATGGAAACCATATTTTAATTAATTTTCAGCTTGACAAATAGCTTAACTATCAAGCTGAATAAAACCCGCTTCCTCGTAGATGAAAAAGAGAGTGCAGAACACTTCTTACGTCACTGATCTGGCCTAACGAGAAGGCAACTGGATGCCATTGGTTCTCTTGAACTCGTTGATCTCTCCGACTGCAAGGTATATTGCGCTTAATAATAAGCTCCGGTTGGTTCGATGGTAGACATTCTGCTTAAGCAGTTTTCGTGTTATCGCAATGGACCACAAGGTCCACTCTTACCTAACATAACCTTGCTATATTTACGGGCAAAAAAAAAACGTAAGCACCTGTCGACATCCAATGGAATCTACAAAAAGTGTAATATTTTCCCCCCTTTAAAGTGCAAAAATAGAATTCAATGTTCTTTATTAAGGAAGGAAATACAAACTCAATTTATTTTTATTTAATTAGAGCTATTAATATATATTTTTACTTATAAATTGATCAACAAAACCATGCACTGTAAAAGAAAACGAAAACGGCATACGATTTCTTGTTTTGACGTTTTTAATTCTGTTAATATTCAAGACAATTATTCTTACAGATTTTCTTTTAGCCGAAATAAGTTCCTTGAATCATTTAATTATTAACTAAATAAAGAAGAATCTAATTCAATAAAATTAATTTGAATAATAATTGCAACTAAAAAATTTAATAAACATCGTGCGTATTCCATTACCGAAACTGGTGTGGTTCCTGTTCCTGTTCAGCCAAATATGTCCTTGCAATTTTTTGATTGAATAAAGAATACTCTATTTAAAAAACGAGATCTTTTAAAAAAAAAATAGAAATTTCTTCAAGCTAACACATTGCCTTCATATTGAGGATATAAAGACATATTGTTGTTTGGGAATATAAGGACATATCGAATACTCATGTACATGTACATATATGTATGTAAATATTATTTATATCCTTTTCAAACATATATATTTATTTTATAAAATCACTTAATGCATTTAGAATAGAAAATAAAACCTTTTGTTTTTTTATATTTTAGGTTTAAGATTTCTCTTTATTTATGAACATTTTTCTTGTTTGTAATCCTTTTATTTAAATTTAAATAGGCTACTTAGTTCAATCGTATTTTATAAGCCAAATTACATGTGATAGTTATTAAAGAACAAATTACACCAAAGACACACGTGCAAATCATTCTGACAAACACTAGCAGAACGGAACAACATGCTGTTTTCGAAAGCCGCTACACTTTCATCATCAGCGTTCTTGTGTTTAGTCCACTTTTGTGGTGTCAGTTGATGTGTATTTTAGCTATTTATACAAACTTTTTCACTGTAAATAGAATACGTGAATTTTTTTGATTCATTCGTATTACAATTTGTGAAAACTTTTTTTTGTAATGGAAAGCCCAAATTCCACCTCAGTAACTTACAACAGTGTGGCCATTGTTATCTATTCTTTACCAACTATACACATGTTTTTTAATTTGCTTAGTTTGTTTTTAACTTATGACAAACTTTTTTGGGTTGTTACTATAAGTATGTATATTTATTAATTTTTGCTACAAGCCATTAGCTTTGTTAATTTATATTTTAGGTTTAAGATTTCTCTTTATTTATGAACATTTTTCTTGTTTGTAATCCTTTTATTTAAATTTAAATAGGCTACACAAGAACGCTGATGATGAAAGTGTAGCGGCTTTCGAAAACAGCATGTTGTTCCGTTCTGCTAGTGTTTGTCAGAATGATTTGCACGTGTGTCTTTGGTGTAATTTGTTCTTTAATAACTATCACATGTAATTTGGCTTATAAAATACGATTGAACTAAGTAGCCTATTTAAATTTAAATAAAAGGATTACAAACCTTTTGTTGCCAAAATATTATTTGGTGAAAAAAATTTAAATATAATGGCGTTGCTAATTTTTTTATGTATTTCTGATTCACAAAAAAAAAAATTAGAGTCTTGGAAGATGTTCTTGTTTGTGATTGAAAATGATATGATAATGTTTATTAATGAGAAAGCGAAAAAAGATTTCTATAATAGACACAAACGCACACAGCAAACAAAGTTCAATTGAATTAATATTGTTGTTGTGATTCGATGCTAATCTCATTTCATTTGCTTATTGTTATTTTAATTTGCAAATATTTATATATGTACATTTTTTCTCAGTTATATATTATAAAGTATTTTAGATATATATGTAAATATAAATTAATATATATAATATATATATATATATATATATATATATATATATATATATATATATATATATATATGTATGTATGTATGTGTATGTATATATACATATATATATATATATATATATATATATATATATATATATATATATATATATATATATATATATATATATATACTTATATATATATATATATACATATAAATATATATATATATATACCGTGAGCGTCAAAAAAAGTTAACATTTACTTCATTTGTTAACAATAAAAATTAATATGCTTATTTTCAGCTTAAGAGGGTTATATAATAGAGTTTAATTGTCTCTGAACATTCAACGACAAGCAAACAAAAACAAAAAATACAGTTTATTTCAATATATGTACTTCTTCAAAAGGGTAAAACAATCAACGGCGAATATTATGCCAACTTTTATTGGGTCAATTTATTGAGGACTTGGCAAAAAAAAAACGACCGCATTTGGCCAAGAAAAAAGTTCTTTTCCACCTGGAACCATGCAATGGTGCACACATGTTGAGTTTCTATTGCAAAATACCATGAATTAGGCTACGAATTGCTCCCTCATCTACCCTTTTCTCCAGATTTAGCCCTGAGTGACTATTTCTTGTTTCTAAACATGAAAAAATGGCTCTGTGTAAAGAGATTTAAATCCAACGATGAAATCATCTCACAATAACTAATTTTTTGGAAGACATAAAAATGTTGAAGAAATATTGGACAAAGTGTGTGAGCTCAAAGGAGACTACGTTAAAAAATAAAATGATAAGAATATAGAATCTTTTACGAAATGTTGATTTGTTGCTTATGTTGTTGTACTTTATATTAAAATTTATTGGTTATGTACCCATAAAATATTTGAATTATTCGAATTCGTTCGTTGTGGCTTCAGCTGTTCATATGCCGACATTTCATTGGTGGCTAGAACAAATAGGTAGTGAACGATAAATAATTCTTATATTGTATTTGATTGTTTTGGCCTAAATATATGAAATTAAACGGTTTCAAGTTCAGCGACAATTTGGTTTAGAGACCAATGAAATATCAGAATATCAACAGAAAAATCCACAACAAAGTTGAAAAATTTCTAATAATTTATTTAAGTGAGATTAATGTATTCAATTGTATTAGATGAACGAATGTAACTCAATCTTACTTCTGGGTTAATCGCATAATAAATGAATTTTAATTCAAATTATGTTTAGAATTTTCGGTACAAACATACGCAATTATGTACAATCTAAATTCTACTCCAAACTCAAATCAAGTACAAATTCGTATGACGGAGCTCCAGTTCTCATTTCGTTGAAAAAATTTTGATGCAAGAACCCTTTTACCTTAAAAAAAATTGTAAAAGTTATCGTAGTGACTTAAACAATCAGCTACTATATACATATAATGTTTGGTAGCGTTCAACACAATTACAATCATAGCGTTGAAGTTCTGGTGTTCTGTAAGATTTGCCAAACACCCATTGCTGCATTGGGTTTTCAAAAATTTTTCAAGCGCATCAACTTTAGGTTTCAATGAAACCCCTACAAACCTGCTTCTGTACATGATTTTTTTCACATTTCCACGAATTTATTTGAGTATCGAATATTCAGTTCTTGTTTTAAATACATTTTGAAATCCCTACGATTTTTTTAAATTGTACGTGTTTCTTCTTTATATACTTATGTGTGTACGTATATATGCATGCCTATTTTTATAATTAAACAGTGGTTAATTAATGCCTTAATCCATGCACAAGCTTTAAAAGCAGGGTTGTCAGATTTATTCTGACCTATTACACCAACTTCAATGTCGAAAATCGCCAAAAATCTCCACACTATTTTTTTAATTTTCACAATAATATTTTTTATTATGAAAATACTCTTTTATAATCATATAATATAAATTCAATGCGAGTCTCTTAAAATCGGCAGAAATAGAAAAAAATCATTAGCGAAAACAATAAGATAGAATGTTTACTATAAACATATTTAAAGGAGGAATACTTATGATTAATATTCATCAAATTTGAATAATCAGTTTTATATACACTTCATTCCCAAAACATTCGCCTAAAAATGTTTCATCACCAAAGCCTTCTTTATTTCGATTACACTTAACATTTCTGCATTCTATTTCACGAATTTTAGTCAAGTTCATAATAGTGCAGATAAACCAAGTTCCTTAAAATGGTATCCAAGCAGTCGCCGCATTCTACTAAATTAAACGGAATATAATCTTGCCAATTAGCAAGATAAAATTTAGTCATTTGTGTTTCATAAACACCCAAATTGCGGTATATCAGGATTAATAAAAAAAAAAATCATTAAAATTTTTGTTAAAACAATATATTTTATTAAAAAAATCCTGTTACAAGTCTTGAACGAATTGCAAATTACAAAATTTCCAATAAAGCTTTTACATTTAAATATGCGAATGCCCCCGCAAAAGCGCATGTGGCCAAAACTATATATATTTCAGGGACCGGAAATAAGAGTTATTTTTCAATTTTTGAAGAAATAAATTATACATATACTACGTTTATACGCACGTCTTATTTGCAAATAAAAAAGAAGAATGTTGCCGTATAACTTTTTTATTGTAACTTATTAACTCACTTAAACATGTTGTGAATAACGACACTATTTGCAAATAAAAAGTAAGACGTTGCCACTTCATGAACGTTTTTTGTGTTTTACTTACCAACCAATCATATTTTCGTCACATGGCATCACTAATAATAACATAAATTCTGTATGCAATTACCCGTATAAACAGTGAATTAGTTATTTGCAAATAGTTCTATTTGCAAATAAGACGTGCGTATAAACGTGGTAATAAATGAACATCGTAGGAAACTTTTAAATACACCATCATGATTTTTAGGCGAAATGCATCCAACATATTGCATGTTTTAAATTTTTGATTTTTATTTTAACAATCAAAAATAAGTTATTTTTGATTTTTATTTTTTTAAATGAAAAATAAAAGTTATTTTTGATTTTTATATTTTTGAATGAAAAATAAAAGTTATTTTTGATTTTTATATTTTTAAATGAAAAATAAAAGTTATTTTTGATTTTTATATTTTTATATCAATAATAAAAATCAATTATAAACTCTTATTTATTTGTTGATGTCGTATGTATTATAATATGCTGCTTCATTCAAATTTCTATATGAATATAATATATTATGTGACTTATCCATTATCAGCTATAAAAACATAAATGCATAGAAATAGCTTATAAGTTTTGGCTGCCATTCAAGTCAGTGTTAAGAGGTCGTTTTCAGGTGTTCAATTTTACCATCATAATTGATTTTAAATGTTCCTCAGATAAATAACTCGTTGATTTTTTTGATAAAAGTCATAAGAGTTACGGTCCCTGATATATTTTGTTTTTGTGAGAAAATTATATAGTTGTTGCTTTTATATTTATTTTTCAATAATCTCTCACCACTATAATTAGAGTTGGAAAAGAGCCGACTTATTTAAAATATGGTGGAGTAAGAAAATAAAAAAAAAAACATGATTGATTAAGGGAGTTTGTTTTCGGTATATACATATTTTGCCAGGCTTCTCACTAAATAAAATGAGTATTTGATATACAGATGATTCTAATTTACCCAAAAACTTTTTGTAAAAGTTTCCTGATGATCTGGCCTGAGCAACCGATGAAATGTACATATACCACGTTTATACGCACGTCTTATTTGCAAATAGAACTATTTGCAAATAACTAATTCACTGTTTATACGGGAAATTGCATACAGAACTTATGTTATTATTAGTGATGCCATGTGACGAAAATATTATTGTTTGGTAAGTAAAACACAAAAAACGTTCATGAAGTGGCAACGTCTTACTTTTTATTTGCAAATAGTGTCGTTATTCACGACTTGTTAAGCGAGTTAATAAGTTACAATAAAAAAGTTATACGGCAACATTCTTCTTTTTTATTTGCAAATAAGACTTGCGTATAAACGTAGTAATAGAGACTAGCTAAACCCTTTTTAATAAATTGCAATGTGTTCAATAATTCGTGTAGTGTTACCAACATGACAAAAGTCAGCTGTTCAGTGGAACCACGTCTTCTTTTGGCAACAGCATTAGCGCAAGCATTTACAACTGTTGATAAATTTTGCTTTTGCCAAATTGTTAAAAGCTACTGGAATCGCACTACAGAATCTGAATTTTAAATTTAACGTTTCTCAATATGCCTCATTAGAATTAGCCTACAAAATCGCCACATTTGGCAAGAAATTTTTCTGGCAACCCTGCTTAAATGTAATCGCGCCAACCAATAGCAGTGGAATTAACAGAATCCTCCTTTTTCTCATGAGTGTAGTAAAGAAATATGTACATATGCATGTGTGAATGTATATATGTATGTAGGTATATTAAAAAAAGAAATAAAACAATAATGGAAAATTCAACAAACAGAAAACATTGTAACAATAGTAATAACAAAGAAGAAAACAACAAATTGATTTCTCTCTCAGTTTTAACCGTTTTGAAGAAAATCGATTTTGATTGGTCAATGGGCAAATAAAAAACGAGCAAAACAAACAAATGAACAATTTTATTAAAATGTAAAGTTGTACTGGAGAAAAGTTTGCAAGCTTTATTTAATTTTAAAATTAACAGTTGATTACATTAAGAAAATTTTTGTTTACACTTTTGGCCTAATTATGTAGTTTACCTATGTAGGCGAGGCGTTGAGTTATTTCAATATAATTCTTGTATTATATAACAAAAAACAAAAACAATTGCATTGAAACAACGCAAGGCTTCACCTTGGTGAAATAAAAAATCAAGCTCTTAATTTTGACATATTAATAATAAGAACTTTCTGTTATTAATTATGAACAGTGCTGCTATTTCGTTTTATTTAAATTTACAATTAGGAAGAAGGGCTTAATGAAAGATCAGTCAGAATTTTTACTTTCTGGATTGAAGATAATGATTCGATTTCAGAAATATAGCCTTTTCCAGCCTTTAGAATTTAACACTACGCTCAGGCTGTCCAAATGTATTTAAATATTTCGAACGATTTTTTTTTATTTCGGAAGTACTTTTATTTTTTTAAAAAATATAAAAAAAATTTCCTCACTTCCACAGCACACAGTGAGAGCATTGTTCGAATTTATACAAGTTTGTTTTCGAATCGATATAAACGGTACATATTTTTTAGCCTTGTTATTTTGGAAAATGTTAGATGTTGTTGTGTTATTCATTGAAATAAAAATGATGATTATGACATTCCACAAAAAATTTTATAATTTTCTTTTCTTTTGCGGTGTTTTAAAAGCAATGAATGTTGTTATTATGTGCCGCTCATCTAAATATCTAGATACAAATTTCTTTTTATTGCCAGCATTTAAATGGTTAAACAATAACAAAGTAATAAATGAAGGCTGGCTATTATAAATAATTATTATAAATAATTTACTTTCTTTGTTCGATTCAACTTTTATTTTTAGGTGGGTTTTGCAATAAAAATAAATATTTCGTACGAATTTTATGTTTGTCTTAAACTTAAACATGTTTCTTATTTTTCTTTTTTTTATAATATACATACATTGACAAACATTAAATATTTGAAGTGTCTATAATGAAATTCTTTCGAATAAATTGTATGAAAATTAAATTGGATATTATAGCAGAAATGATTTAATGAAATTTTCAACAAAAAATGCAGCTTCGTTTAATTTTTTTATAAAAAATTACAGAAAAATCATTCAAACCCCCACCTACAACCATTGTTAGTTTTCTTTATAAGTAAACAACGGCGTAAGTAAAATCTATTTCGGCACCTGTAACTTCTATAAATTTGAACCACAAGCGTTTTAATTGATTTTCCCTGTGGAGTCATTTTTCTTATTTATTCTTTTGTCCTCACTTTTTTCGCTTGTTTACCCACATTCCGACAGAAGATTGTTCAAAAAAATATTTAAAACATTTCTGTTTTTTTTTTGATGTTTTGGAATTTAAGTAATAAAAAATATATTTTATTATGAGGAGTCGTTTTTGCAAAATTATTAAGCACTCGACATAATTTGTAATCGTCTCTAAAACAGGGTTTTGAAAATTATTGAGGGAATTTTGAGAGTTTTCATATATATGTATGCCCTACATCCAGCATTGTCCGATATTACTATTTTTATACAAAAAAAAATTACACAAATGAAATAAATATTAAATTTCAAACAAGAAGTTCAGATAGAACTCCGTACTAGGCTTTAATATCAAACAATTTGTTTCTTGAATTTAATATTTTATACTTTACACAGGCGTACATACATCCATATATATGTACATATGTGGACAATGTATGTACTCATAGTATATAATTTATATATGCTTCCAAAATAATATTAAACTAAATAAACACAAATAGTTCTAATGTGTTTTTTACGATTTATAAAAAAGGAAGTTTTCTTTGATCGAAAAATTTTTTTTCAGAAATTAAACAATTCCAAAAAATTACATACTAGATATAATTCGACGTTTGAAAAAACATTGCCAAGTGCGTGAAAGTGAAACTTAATCTGAAGGACATTGATAAATAAATATTTTTTGATGGAAAATAAAAAGTCATCTAAATATATATAAAAAAAATATACAGTTACATCAAGGAAACTGGTTGTATAAAAAAAAGTAAAGCACTTAAAGCACAAAATCCATCACGTTAATCGGTTGGCTATCTACAACGATCTTTTCATCCCACCAGATGTACAAAAATGATGTTGTCGTCGTGGGCATATTTAAATTTTTTCTACAACTTTTTATCTATAATCTGCCGATAATTTAATAAATAATTTTATAACTTATAACGATAAGATTTAAGTAATTCAGAAATCCTGAATTGATGTTATTTCTAGAATTATGTTCATACATACGAGTATGTAGTATATTTCCCTAACAAAAAATAATAATAACAATAATATCTCAGATATTTATAAACATATTAAATCATGCACTACCTTTATTGCATTTTATTATTTTTGATTTTAATTAAAACAGGACATTGTCCGTCATTTCATTTGATCATGCGCCTATTTGTCAGTTTGTTTTTATGTATAATTTATAACATTTTTTTGCGACAGATTACAACAGGTACAACAACAACAGCAGCAGCAGCAGCTACAAAAAATAATAATAATATTGTAATAACAACTAAAACTTTTTGCCAGCCTATTACGAATGTAGTATATTATACCCTACTTGAAATTATTGTAAAAGCTTACAACTTTGTTTGTTGTTACAAAAGCACTCGTAGAAATGCAATAGTCATAATTAAATGAATTAAAGGCACAGATTCAATTCTATTAAATTCGTTAAATACAAGAGAGTTTGTAAAATAAACAAGATGAATTCGCATGTCTGTCTGTTGGAAAGAAAAATACAGGCAGACACAAAAACTGGTTCAAGGTTATAACCCCTGGAGTGTTAACAAGGTTTATTGTACTTTAAAATCCATCGTCAGGCACAGCAGTCATTAATCGGCACAACATATTAGGGGTGGAAAAAGTTTAGAGCATGAATCTAGAATCGAAATTTCATAAGTGTGAGAAATTACAACAAAACAAAAAAAGGAAATAAATCCCAAGTTTCTAAACGAGCCGTTTGATTTCAATAGAAGTGTCTTATATTTTGGACTTCAGGCATATCCAATCAAAAATAGATCTTCATGAAAATGCCGAAATTAGGATAAGGAAGTCGTGCAAATTCGTATAGTTTCCAGTGATTTTAATATAGACTTGTCACTGGAAGATGTTCTCTTTCTTGATTCCGATTTACCGATTTGAAAACTGTCTTCATTATGTTGGGGGGGTGGGGGAAATTGTTTGAATTATTTTTGCAAAAAATTGTTTTATATTAAACACGATTTCTTTTTCGGGGTACTTCGAATTTAATTTTTCTATTAATACTTTTGTGGACTGTATTTGAACTAAAACTTGGGAATATTATTTCATTATGACATGTTTAATAGTCAATGCGTTTACCTAAGTTAATATAAATAGAGATTAGCTTTGAGAGTAAATGTTTTGGGAGAGACACAGTTAAAAAGAGTCATGAAAATGCAGAAAAATAGAAACTGAGCTCATTTCCATATGATTTTAACGAAGGCTCCTTTTTAAGAATAAATGTCCTTTTTAAGAATAGTGCATATTTGTTTTTTCTTTTTTAAATAATAATAGAAATATAAGTTTCTAAGGGATCAAAACTTGTCAATAGTCATAATACTTTTTGGATATAATTTTTATTTAAAAAATTTAAGAAAAATGCTGTTTTCATACAAATTTTAAGAGCTTTCAGATTTGATTTTAAAAAACAGAAAATTGAGAGAAATGTCTGATATATTTATTTGAGTCGATAGAACAATCTATATAATTCAATTTTTAAAGATCATTTCAGGTAAATGTTGACTGCGGCTACGCCTCAAATAGTCCATACGCTGGTTCTAATTTTGGCATTGTCTCTCCAACATATCGGGCGGTATCTCCCGAATAAATTCTTCAATATTGGCTTTCAGTGCGTCAACCGTTGCAGGCTTGTCCCTATAGACATGAACCTTAACATAGCCCCACAAAAAATGGTCTAAAGGCGTTAAATCCCACAACCTAGGCGACCAATTGACCGGTCCCAAACGTAACTGTTTACCGAACTCGTCTCTCAATTGGGCCATTGTTTCGCGTGCTCTGTGGCATTTGGCACCGTCTTGTTGAAACCACATGTCAGCCAAGCGCAGCTCTTCTATTTTGTGAACAAAAATTTGATCATTGCACGGTAGCGCTCGCCATTCACAGTAACGTTTCTGCCTTTGTCGTCTTTGAAAATGTACAGTTCAATCATGCCAACAGCCGATAATCCACACCAAACATTGCATTCTTCGGAATGCATTGGCAGTTCTTGCAATACTTCTGGCTGCTCTTCACACCAAACGGCAATTTTGTTTGTTCGCGCATCCATTCATCCAGAAATGAGCTTCGTCGCTGAACACAGTTTGCCGATAAAAAGGTGGACGATGCACTTACTTAACTGAGCATGAATTTTGATAATAAAATTCAATAATCGGCAAGCGTTGTTCGTTTGTAAGTCGATTCATGGTTAAAATAATAGACCAAACCAAACATGTTTAACAGTAACATGTTACACGAAAACAGCTAAACTGCCAAAAATAGCGTTGCCAAAAATAAAGTTGCTAAAAAGTCACCCTTTGTAAGTACTTTTTAATAATGTAATCAAAATTTTCTGAACTGTACTTTCGAAAGTCGAAAAACACTTTAACGGCAATGAAAGGCATTCCTTAAAAGCAATTTCCATTTTTTCACTGAGAGTGATTTAATCACTTATTGATTTAGGAAGAATTATATGAATGTAGATTTAAGGGAAAAAGTACATACTTTTTTTATAAAAAAAAAAATTATTTTCAATTTGACTATTCGATTTTTGAAAGCAATGAAAACGTTTTTTTTGAGAATGGCTCAGTGGGAGTAATTTTATCACTTATTGATTGAAGAAAAATAACATTTTCATGTAGATTTGAGGAGCAGAATATAAAAAAAACAGATTTGCAGAAGTAAATCGTATTTTTAATAGAAATTGGTCAACTTGACTTCTTACGAAGTTGAACAAATTCACTATATTAGATTTTTTTAACAGTGAAAATATGCCATTCGTTAAGAGCAACACAACCATTTTTTTCACTGGAATTATAACTTGTGGACTAAAGGAGAGTGATATTTTGCAAAGCGAGTGATTCTTTGTCGCTACACAGTTTTGCAAGCGTTCTTTGTGTGGGTTTAGTTCAAACCTGTGAAGAAAAAATGAGTTGCAATTTAAAATTCCAAAATGGCCAGAATTTCTACCAACACCCAATATAAGTATTTTGCAAAACTATTATAAGAAATGCACATGCAGTTAATTGTCACTTTATATTTGATATTTTATTTTGATCGCAATAATAACAATAATTATATTTTTTAATTATTTCATGTTAATTTTTTTGCCCATATGATGTGTGTAATATACTACATTGGATTGATTGTCAGTGACTTATTTCAGTTGGTTGTAATCATGTTTTGTTTTTTGTTAACAAATAGTCAAATGTCGCGTGAATCCTTATTTTGCAAATAATCATGTACATATGAGTTTCAGTATTTAACCCTTTTTGCTTATTTAGTTGTTTGCAATTATTTATACGATGTTTCATTTGTTTTTGGGATTTTTCCACATGTGAGAGAGAAAATTACAAACCAACAAAAAAAAAGAAAAGAAATTAAAACAGTATAAAAAGT
The DNA here is from genome assembly GCA_963681545.1 of Germaria angustata. Taxonomy (NCBI): domain Eukaryota; kingdom Metazoa; phylum Arthropoda; class Insecta; order Diptera; family Tachinidae; genus Germaria; species Germaria angustata. The sequence continues at coordinate 33,517,789 of OY813001.1, read as the reverse complement.
AAAGTTGAGGTTAAATTTAATTTTTTTAAATAAATTATTTTATCAACTCTATAATTTGTTATCATATTAATATGTGTTATTTTTAATAATAAGTGTAATTAATTAAAAATTCGTACACATATTATACCTACATAAGTAAATATTCGATTATTGTTTTCATTTTGCACAGTTGGGAAATATTATTATTTAACGAGTAATTAATTTTGACTTTAATTGGAATAATTCATTGGGAATTGAAGTCGTATTCAATATAGACAGAAAGCACATTTTGCTTGATTAAACATGAACGGATTGCTTTCATATTACAATCAAATCTATGTATTAATTGTAACAATCCTAACTATGAGATTAATATCGCACTACAAGTAGCAATATGTGTCACTAATGGACAGAGGATTCTACGATTAACGTGGATAGCTGTCATCAGGCCTAACCCAGAAAAGCAGAAGTGGGATTAAACCTCTCCTGAATTCCGCGTTCAGGACAGTATATGTTCGTTTACTGCTTGAGGCTAAAATGTTTAAGGCACTACATTAGCTGAAAACAGGGACTTTTAAAAGCAAGTGGCGTATTATTTTGTCATTGAAAATTCTTGATAAATTTGAAAAAACTTCATATTTTCTGGTAAACGAATCAACATTTCCTTTTAAAACAGACACTCCTGACGTTTCAAAATTAAAGTAACACCCATCAATTAAATGCAACAGTCGAGAAAAATTCACCTATTACCTTTGATTTTTATTAAATGTCAAGCGAACATACATAAGTATTTCGAAAACGTGCCGTAACAAGGGTTATCAGATTAAAGTTAAACTATTCGCAAAAATTCAGTGTTAAAAGTCGTCAAACCCAAAATAAAAAATTGCTAAAATTATTTCTCCAGTTTTAGTTATAGAAGTTTAACTTTTTTTTAAATTTAGAATATATTTTAATACAGGTATTTAAGCAAATGATACCATCTGATCTGAACGAAATTTAAAGTGGTTGATAGCTGGATTACTGTGACAAGTGGGCAACACACAAAAGATCAGAGATCCCAGAGCCGCAGGTTAAGTATATGTAGCTGAACTATGTAGATGCTTTTGAATAAAAATTTAAACCTTCATGTCAAATTAGCGAGCGAACCAGTGGAGGGCACAGAGAAAAGAGTGAGTACACATGCAAATTGTAATCACGCTCTTCGTAAAATAACAAGTGCTTTCTTCTTCTTTAAAGCTCATTAATGTCGTTAAATATGTATATTTATTTTTGTTCACTTATAAGTGATGAAGGCATAACACTGGTCACTGAACAGTACCGGCTGCGATCGATACTCTCCTATGCTAGTAGCTATCATATAGCGTTCCCTTTCATCGCTGAATGGTCGGCAAAATAAAATAAATCTAGCGAAAACACCGAATTCAATACGAAAAGCAAATCGAACAGATTACTAAGCCGACGCAACATTTCTAGTTTATATTTTACTCCCAGGAAAAATTTAAAATAGGTCCATAAATGGCGGACCTTTCGATTTCTATTTAAATTTTAGTGCAAGCTACACTATCAAATAAGTATTTTCAAAATCGGTCCATAATCGGGAGGTTATGCGTTAATCGAAATTCCCGGATGGGGCACAAATTGCCCGTCCTGTTTCAAAAAAAAGAAAATTAGACCAAACTACAAGCAAACCCTTTCATAGAAAAACTTTTTGAAAATAGGTTCAGAAATTATAAATTTCTGCGTGTGCAAGTATTAAACAAAGTTAAAAAAAAAAACACAATGATTTACGATTTTAAAAAATGGCTACAGACGCACTGCTACATTGATATACATAAATAATTATTAAAACGGGCAATAGCAGAATTGCATAAGAAATAAGCTCTCTCGTTTCACCATCTGTACTCTCTCTCTCTCTCTTCTCCTCCAAAGAGGTGTAACACTTTAAGTAGTAGGCATTAGTTGTCTGAGTATCACTTCTCTTTAAAAAAACATTGGTTGTTGAAAATAATTATTAAATAATTTAAATATAAATATCTAAAAAACGTTAACCATTCAATTTGTCTGGAAATTCGAAGTGATTGTTGTGTCAGAGTTGCTTTTAATACCAAAGATGGCCATTTTGCTACACATTTGTTGTTATTGTTATTTGCTTTTGAGTTTGGCAAAAAAAAGTGTATCAACGTCATTCATATTAAACTGATACTTTTAAAATTATTTTTAAGCATTAAAACGATTTAGCGGCTAATGAACTCGAAATAAAAATAACGCAGACCGAAGAAAACAACATAATAAAATGAAAATAATACAGACAAAAAAAGATTAATATTATAGTTCTTTCAAATTATATGCAATTAACGCAAGGTTACAAAAATGTATTCAACTTGATTAAAATTTACAATAAAATTCATATAAACCTCAATGGAATACTGAATGCCGTTCTGACCGCTTGATGTAACGGTTAATTGTAAAAATTGTTGTTGATACGAATATTCTGCCATGCAATTGTTTTATGGACAATGTCATCAAAAAATTTTTAGAACTTTAGCGCATACAATCAATACATTAGTTAGTACAACCCTGCGAACTCCTGTTTTATTTATTAAAAATATTTATATTTTTATAATTCTTTTCTACAAGTTTAAGTTCGTTAATATATTAATATTTATTTCTATTTTCTATATTTCATTAGACTTAGGTTAACATCGTTAGAAAACACAAAATAGCGGATTTTCTTTTTATACTACAGTGGCGCAAAAGTAATGTAATTTTTTGACCAAAAGTTAAATCATAATTTGAATTAGCTGCTATTTTCGCAGATGGTGCCAAATATCACTGTTTCTGGCTGTTGTTTTATGACATTATCAAATATGAGATTACTTTTGCCCCACCCTGTATTAACAGCTGTAACAGCAATAATAACAAAAGGACAAATGCCATAGGCACGGCATGCCGCGGCACAAGCGCTTGGTATCTTTCTGTCTAAACCAATCAATCTAATGTTAATATTTGGATATATATTTTTATATATAGTCGTAAAACATATTTTATATTACTTCAGTGACCTTGAGATTTTCAATTGTCAACTATTGAACAGACACATATAAATTAATATCATATTTAAAAAACGCGTAAACAAATAGATTAGAACTAAACTAAACTAATTAAAATATATTTTACAAGTAATAAAACAGGTATAACAAAAATTTCAACAAAAATATTATAATAACAATAATACGAGATTTAGGGTGAATTTTAAATTTTCTATATTTTATAAAAACATAATCTTTCATATAATTTCTTCCAATTGTATTTACAAATACCTAAAAAGTTCAATAATTAAGTAATATTTCACATAATTTGAAAAAGCCAATAAATAAAATATTTACGCATGAATAAAAAAAAAACAAGTATAAAAGACATATAGAAAATTAATAATATTTTAATTTAAACGGGTTATGAAACAAATTTTATTACTTTATTATAATTTAATTGGAAGACTCACACAACAAATTAACATTTTCGTCTCGTAAATCATGTACAATTAAAGCATATTGTACGTGTCTCCCAAGAGCCAGTCGAGTTTCAATTCCAATTAAATCATTATATGATTATGATAACTATTATAGTTTTTATATTACACTTAATAACTGCAAATATTTGCTGATTTATAAATATAATATAATGTACATATGTATGTAATCAAAATGGTAATATTTCTAAAGGTGAATTCACCCATTCGTTTTCAACGTTCCGAACGCTTTTTTTATATGTATGTAGTTTAAAGTGTCTATTTTTGAGAGAGATAGTTTACAAATATTCAAATTAACTCTACTTTGCCTAATGGCTTCAGCAACAATATTTGACAACACTGTTATGAAAGACATATGTTTTTATATGTACATATGTACATAAAAACGACAGCATGAATTACCTGGTTCACACACGTCTAGTTTCTTGCTCAAGTTTCAATTCAGCTGTGCGAAAGATGGAGCAAGTATGTCCCCTTTCACACACATCAGGTTTTCTTGATCAAGTTTCAATTCAGCTGTGAGAAAGATAGAGAAGGTAGTACATATGTACGTTCTCTATCATTCTCACAGCTGAATAAAAACTTGATCAAGAAAACCTGATGTGTGTGAAAGGGGACTATGTAATACATTATCTTTCTTTCTACCGGCTGAATTAAAACTTAAGGAAGAAAAATTAACGTGTGTGAACCAGGAAAATTTCTTTTTTTCCCCCTCACAATATCCTTCTGTTTTAACCGGTTAAATAACGTCATGTTTGCTTGCCCAAGTTTTAATTCAGCTGGGGGAAAGAAAGAGAAATAAAAAAATACTTGTTTTCTCTTTCTCTCCCAGTTGAATTGAAACTTGAGCAAGAAAACTTGACGTGTGTGAACCAGTTATATAACTTTCCCGCACAATTCTATATTTTTTTCTAATTGTCATATCGAGCCTTCGCTGCAATAGCGTCATAACTCAAAATATGTCGTTTTTAAAGTTATATTACGAAATTATTCGCCATGTCATTTTATATGTTCTATAAAAGTTTCATAAAAATATTTTGTATACTCAGCTCTGGAGAAAAGAACCAAATTTTCTTTTACCAGTAAGTTGTGTGTAAATTCAAAACTTTAAACTCAATTTCTGCAAAACAACCTTTTTTTGAATTATTACGTTATTGCAGCAAAGGCTCGATATGTTTACAGGTCTACCTGATCGATGAAAATACTAAAATCGTTGAGGAAATTGGCAACGTCTGCGTTTTATTTGCAAATAGTTTCATTATTCGTGAAGAGTTTTCGTAATTTAGTTACATATTTTCAAATAAAAATCTACATTCGACGACCGTATAAACGTAGTAATTAGATTACTAACTTAAAATTATATAAAGGAAAAAGGATTTTATTTTTTAATGTGGGTTGTAAAAGATGTTTATGTTTTGTTTACTACAAGAAGATTATTATTTTAAGTTAAAAATAAAGTTTGTTTTTTTAAATAATTACAAATTCATTTTGTGCCATTTACGTGATGTTCTTTTGCGTTTTATGTATTTTTTAAGACCAATACACATATTCTGCCTGAGTTTGGCAAATGCGAACACGATATATATGTATGGTAAATGTCATGAAATAAATTAGAATTCCCGAATACGAATATTCGTTACATCACTAATATATGTATTTTTATTATAATTTTATTTTTTTAATTTTTAACTTTACCATGAACTTTGATAACCGACAATGAAATTTCTAATGAAATATAATTAAAATATTTGAGACCAGAAAGCCATAAAAAATATTATACGTTTTTGTTTGTTTATAGCTTTTAGTAAATTGCTTTTGTACTTAATTATTTTACTTTGTCTAGATGCAGATTTTATATTTTTATGTTTGTTTACTTTTTTTTAAACGACTTTTTTGTGACTGTACAACAACCTGATTGGAATGATAAAATCTTTGAAACAATTTCGAAGTTGAAATTAATTTTTATGTTCAAATTCTTCCTTTTTTAATTTCGCAAATTAAAGAACATTTAAGTTTTTACATGACAGGAATATATTTATTTATTAGTCAGTTCATAAAAAGAATGTTTAAATATTTTAAGCACGATGTAAGTTTTATAAATTAAATTTTCAAACACAATTGGATTTTTGTTGTGTTTGAACAATTTGTTGCGTACAAAGGATTCAAAGACAAAAAAAAAAAAATTAGAATAAAGCAATAATTAAAATGCGTTTTTTTTTTGTTGTTTCGAAAATTGCAGTGCTTTTGAAAACATTCAGGGAAAAGAGCTGCCAATGATAATAAATTCATATTTTAGGCAATAACCCATGTTTTGACAACCGCATGATTACCAAATCACTAGCGATTTGTTAATCACATGTATGTTCTGTAGTTCAGGAGATTTTTTTTGCGATTTCATATTTTTCATAGTTATGTTCGAAAAACACAACAAAAATTCTTTTTTAGAGAGGGACTTTTTCCATCTGATAAATATTGCATTAAGGAATTTACCTAAATATGAATTGCAAACGCATAATTTGTGTTCCACATGCTGCTTTTTACTAGTGATATTACAATTATTTACTTACAACCGACAGACTGTTTCTATCGTAGGTAATCGACATTTTGTCATTAATTAATTTCCTCTATTACACCAGCATTTAGCCATGCAAGCGCAATTTCAAAAAGCTCAATACAGTAACAATTTTTTACTAACACATTCACACTGTCCTTACTGGCACCTCCATTTTGTAAGAGATTTCAGAAAATAGTAATTTTTGACACTCGCCACAATTAAATGACAAATAAAGAATCGGTTTTGCCCAGTAAATCTGTTCTATACAAACTTACTGGATTGTGTTTAAATAATAATTATAGTTTATTTAAACCTTGTTTTTCTTTATTTCCAAAGAATAAAGAACAAAAATGGAGCCAAAATAGGATCACGAAAATATTGTAAAACTAATAAATTTATAATATAGCTGTTTCAATATTTTATTTTCACTTTTTGTTTCCAAAATTAAAGCAATTTTCACTGCAAGTTTTCCCTTCGACGATATTTTGAAAAAGATATTGCACTTTACTGTAAAATAATTCAAGTAACTTGCAGGACATTCGACTATTTTTTCGACGTTTTCGTAATTAATACGTATATTCTACTTGCATGTGTAAATACAGGAATATGAATAGTTAAAGTTATCCATAGACTGCAATATTATGGCGTTTTATTATTACACTGTACAAAGTGTTGTCAACACATTACAAAATATTTCTTATGGCGCAATATATATCAAAAGACTTTTGATTATTGTGCAATTTTATTGTATAAGTTTAATTATTGAACAATAATATTGCAAATGTATGGGTACCTTAAAAGTAAATATAGCAGTGGGCCTGACGGCTTTCGAGTGATCACTGTATGCAGGAGTATTAATTTTATTATTTATAAATTTATATTATATTATTCTATATTATTTATATTATTTATTTATTATTATTTATTAGTAATATAGACCTAATTAACTTTCGATTCTACTTCATTGCTCATCTGTAGTGGGAGCTGCCACATATACCACGTATACCATAGATTTCATACACTCAGTTGTAAAACTTACATCGTGATTCGAACATTTATGTTTGTCAGTATATTTAATATTTTACGAACCTGAAAGGAGAAAAAGAAAACAATTCATTTAATTGTGTCACAATTCAAAAAAATTTTAACATAATAATAAAAATTTAATGAAACTCATAGAAGTATTGAAACTTTGTGCGTCAAATTCATAAAATATTGAATCTGTTCACAATTAATGACAATTATGGGCACAATTCATTGGTTAAAGAAGAATAAGAGAAAACTACAAAACAAATCTTAAACATAAAGTGGACTGAAAACATCAATTAAATAAAAATTTGTTACATCGAGGTATAACACAAGAACTTTCAAGCAAATCAATAAGATCCAAAACTTGTGATGCATTTGTTGCACTACACTCGGATCATTTCTAATGTATTTGAAGTATTTATTTATTTAAATGTCATGAATATAATTACAAATTATGTTACAATTTGAGTTTAGCTAACATAGTAGCAAAGACCTTCATTCGTTTGTAGTGAAATTAATCAGAGTCTTGGGTGGGAATCGGATCCACAACCTCCGTACTGATAGAACAAGACTAAAGAGGCACTCATATTTTGGAAGTGCTATAAATATTATTGATTCCACGATATACGAGTATTATACACATAATAGACCAGAGGTGAAGATTTTAACATTTAAAATATGAAAAACTCACGATTTTCCTTCAACATTTCGTTAGAAAGGACATTTATTGCACTTTGTGCTCTTCAAGTACTTTAAAAAATTTTATCGGCAGAACATGAATATCAAAATTAAAAAAACAAAACCTAGATGCTACAAGAAAAATGTGGATAAAAAACAAAATCAGGGGTGTCATAGAAACAAATGTTGTCAGAATTGGTTTTGAAAACGACAAGAAAAGATGCTTTGTTGTCATGAAAACCAATGTTATCGATTTTATGTTCGAACTAGAATTAATGTTGGTTTTAGGTGTCACAGAAACCAATGTTATCGGTTTTGTTATTGGATATAAACCAAGCAGCTATCAGTTGTGAGTTTTCATTTGCGCACTTTATTTTTATTTTTTGCATCAGGATATTTTATGAAAATTGCATTTTATATTTATTGTAGAAATGATCTCTTGATCTGCGCTTTTCATTGCTGTCTATTTCCAGTTGTACCCACTGAGGACAAATGAACCGCTCCGTAAGTTTGAGCAGATCAACTAAAATTGTTGGTGTTGTCCTTCTACCTAAACTTATGCTTAAATTGTTGCCGACTGATCTCTGATAAGATCCTTCCGCTAAAAAGCACAAAGAAGCAACGTTGCAAAATCGGAAGAACTTTAGAATGCGACAATTTCCCCTCAACAGTGTCAAATACCATACGAAGCGCATCTTTATTTAACCGATAATTGTCTACAAATCCACAAAGCTACTTTAAATGTACATAAACGCACAATAAAAAAATGCACTTATGGTGTCTCTAGCAGCTCAAGTGGATTGTTGCAATCTCTCAGAATTATCCGCGCCTCCCTTTCTGAATACTCTTCTTCTAACAACAAAAATGCTACAACTGCTGATGCCATTTTACTTCACTTATTGCGACTTATGCCATTTTTAATTATTTAATAAAAGGAAATTACTTGTATTCACAGATTTATACACTTTCACTGACATTTTAAATGAAACAATAAACTTTTTTTTGCAAAGAAGATAAATTAAAAATTGTAAGCAATTGCAAGTAACAGCTGATTCGTACATTGGTTTTATTTACATTCGAAGTTAACAAAACCAACTTGGTTTCATGACACGAAATGAAACCAACATTGGTTTACAAAAACGATAATCAGCAAAACCTACATGGTTTCTATGACACCCCTGAATATCTTCCGTCTCCTAACATTTTTTATAGTCTAATCTGTGCGTTCTTATTGCATTAAATTTTTACGGATTCCAAGTAAAAATTACGGTTACATTGGTTGACCTAGTGGACAAAAAACATGTCACGCATACTGCCTGTTCCATATATTTTTTATAACATGAACACCTCGTGGAAACACAACAGGAAACTTAAATTTTGCACATACCAAAATGTACTCCTACATTTGTCATGTTTAAAAGTCCTATGTTATCGGCTTAACAGGCCCCTGTAATGACGACTGGTTCGAGTCTAGGATTAGAAATTTCGAAATTTATCTTCACACAGAATATTTTTACAATATAAATTTAAGTAGATATAACGAAATTCCAGTTTTTATTAGTCAAATGTAGTTTTCTTAATTTTCAATTTATTATTTATTATAATGCTTGCCTACAAAAGCGAGTACCCCAGGTTCGCTACCTGGCAGAAAACAAAAATTTTTTATCATGGTTTTTCAAGTTTTAAAAATGAAGTGGCTTCAACCCCCTCCTAAAAATCCATCCAATCAGCCCCTTGACCTCCCCTCTCTCTGGAAAAAAGATAACATCATGACAAACAAAGGTCAAGCAGAGCCACCACCTTCTAGGAAAAAAAGATAGGAATCAACGATTAGCGAGGTTCCTTACCACTACACCAAAATACAGAGGGGGCGTTGTTTCTAGGCAACGACAGATGTCAGCCCCATTATCCTAGACCTTCTACAGCAGACCAATCATCTACTTAGCTGGAACAAGAACCGATTACCGAAACTGATACAAGGCAAAAAAACAAATAACAATGCGAAAACAACTGCAACAACAACCCGTGTAAAGATGGATACGCTTTGTAGAAGCCCTATGCTCCCTCCAGGAGTGGAAGCAACCAATATATATTTAATGAAGTATATATTCACATTTAAGCACATTGTCATTGAATTGAATAACCCATTTACAATTTTTCAATCATCGATTAAAATTTACAAAATTGGATTGAAAAAATTAATACACAAAATTACATCTTGCCAATTGCAGCATCAAATGTTACAGAGACGCCTTCAATAGAGAAACAAGTCGAGCGGTACGAAACCTAAAAAGAGAAACGCTGGGGGTTACTCTCTATTGCGATGCGTAAGCTAGTTCGATGCGTTTGATGTTTTGTTAGCGCAAGATATTTGGTTTTAACGAACGATTTTGACAATTACAGAGTGCATTGATGCCAGATTTGCGAAAGCGAAAAAAATCAGATGCGGGTAAATTCAATAAAGGGTACCAATTATCCTATTATGTATCATTTTTCTTACGCATCGCATACGCATCGCAATAGAGAGTAACCCCCCTGATTCGACTTACTTGTGTTTAGGCTTTATCAAGGCTAATTTTGTGGTTTCACAGCAGAGTGTCTGTCTATCGATGTTTAACCGGGTCATTTGAAACCCAGGATTATGGTCGTATGCTTTTCTATCATAATACAATAAACCATTTCCTTTCACTTGCAGTTACAAAACACTTTTATTCCAACTCTGCCGGCTTCGACTTACTAGGTAAGCAGCCCTTTTTCCTTTCTATCGGTTCTATTGCAAAATAGCAATATATTTTATTACGAAATCTTAATGTTTATAAATATAACATATATGCAATAGCCTGAAGTGATAATAATAACTATTTATAGAACAAACGCTTATCAATTTTCATTATATATATATTTAGATTGAAAATTATCTAAATAAGATTTTTTATAATAGTCCAAGATTTAAAAACAAAATCCAATGCCCCTTCTTACACTACAGCAACAATGTCAATAGTTTTAGAAATATATACAGAAGGTTTTAGATCGAAAAAAGTTGTAGTTATCGGCTGAAAGCTACTCAAAATAACTATTTTCATTTTAATTTGCTTTATTTGATTATTTATTTACAGTGGAGTTCAGTTACAACGAACTAAATGGTACCAGGCAATTTAGTTCGTTAGAGACAAAGTTCGTCGACTTAAATATTTATATTTTTTCTAATATATAAAAGTAAGCAACGTGTGAAATAGATTTCATTTTATTTTCATTTTTTTTCGATATATTTATAAAACACGTAAACTATTCACAAAATTTATTTATTTTATATCACTTTGTCTAATACCGGCTAATAACTATTTTAACCAACTAGAAAATTAGTGAAACAATTTTGCGATTTTGGTTTGTTCGCTATAACCTAAAAAAATTTACAAGAATTTTGATACTTTTGGGAAATTCGTTATAATCGGTGTACGTTATAGCCGAACTTTATTGCATTTGGCTTTTTTCAATGCACTAAATCTACTGATTTATGTTGAAACAAAATTAAGAAACTTTTTCAAGACTTTTGTGGTTGGGACATTCAATGCTTACAGTCTTCATAGGACTTTGAAAGTCTGAGTAACTTCCGAGTGCTACGTCCGGTCTTATTTTTTAGTTTTGTAAAAAAATGTCTTCAAAAGAAAATATCTATCAAAAGAAAAAAATTCAAGTAAGCAAATTTTTTAATTACTTTTCTAAAATAGTACCTCTAAAGTACTTTTTTGAAAAAGTAATAATTCGAAAAAATATCCGCTTCGAAAATTTGAAAAACCACTGAAAACAGTGCTAAGACCACAGAGTTATATTCTCATCACCTCGCTCTCCTAAAAACACAAGAATTGCCAATGGAAAAGGGGTGTAGTAGTAGAGCCCATACCATCAACACCTTCATATTCGTCATAGTGTATTGAATATTTTCCAATAAATGCTCTGAAAAAATACTAGTTGCCAAGAAATGATAAAGAAAAGTATTTAATGTACATATGTATGTATGTATGTATGTACATATGCATATATGTATGTATGTATTTTTATTATTGTTTCTAGTAAACAAACATTATTTCTTCGATTAGCAAAATGAATAACAACAAAAATGTTATGATCACACAAACAAAAAAGTTAAAAACTTGACAACAAATAAAGAGTGATTTTTTAGCAACTTTCTTTTTAGCAACAGTGCTTTTGGCAGCTCAGCTGTTTTCGTGTAACATGTTACTGTTAAACATGTTCGATTTGTTCTATAATTTTAACCATGAATCGACTTACAAACGAACAGATCATTGAACTTTATTATCAAAATTCATGCTTTTTTTATCGGAAAATTGTGTGCAGCGACGAAGCTCATTTCTGGTGTGAAGAGCAGCCATAAGCATTGCAAGAACTGCCAATGCATTCCAAAGAATGCATTGTTTGGTGTGGATTATCGACCGTTGGCATCATTGAACCGTACATTTTCAAAGACGACGATGGCAGGAGCGTTACTATCAATGGCTAGGGCTAACGTGCGATGATTGAAATATTTTTTGCCCACAATAGAAGAGCTGGACTTGAATGACATGTGGTTTCAAGAAGACAGTGCCAAATGTCATACAGCACGCTACACAATGGCCAAATTGAGAGTCGAGTTCGGTGAACAGTTTAATTCACGTTTGGGGTCGGTCTATTTTTTGGGGCTATGTTAAGACAAGCCCGCAACGGTTGACGCACTGAAATCCAATATTGAAGAATTTATTCGTGAGATAGTTGTCGATATGTTGGAGAGAGTATGCCAAAATTGGACTCAGAGTATAAACCATTTGAAGCTTCAACATTTACATGAAAATATCTTTGAACATTGAATTATATATATTGTCCTATCGATTCTTAATGAAGATATAATATTTTGTTTAAATTAATTCCGAGAGCTCTTAAGAAATCACCCTTTACTTGAAATCAGTAACAGTAATCAGTAGCGACTTTGCGTTTTGTCAACGAACATCGCGACGTCTACAATTCTTGGGGAAGGGTTTTTTGTCAAAAAAAAAATTAAAATAATTATTTTCCCAATATAGTAAGAGAATAAATAAATACTCAAAAAGATTGTTTGCGGTATTTAGTACGATCAAAGTGAACGATAGGCAAGAGGGAATATAAATTTTTTTATTTTTCGCCAATAAATTTTAAACGAAATAAAATGCATGAACAACGATTTAAAGTACTTACATACATTTGTACATACTTACATGCATATGTGTGTATGTTATTTATATAAAGTCGCAATGAAAGATTGCCTGAACTTTTTGAAAACTGAATGTTTTATATTGCACAGTGGGGGCTATTCGAAAAATAAAAAATAAATATATTGTTTTTAGACCTCAAACTCGACAAATTAATACAATTATATGCAACATTCATATTCATATGTATTTCATTCGTACTTAAATGTAACTTTTTCGGATTTGTAAAGGCCGTGTCAGATAAAACTTTGTAGCGTTGCGTGGCGTTTTTAACTTTGACAGAAAAGCGTAACGCAAAAGGTGTATGACACAATGAAAACTTTGACACAACATGCGCATTGTGTGTTTACCAAAAAGGTGGTTATGAATTTTGCTAATTATTTTTTATTATAAAAATTAAAGACAAAATATTATTTGCTTTTGTGCGTTTATTTTGTTATCACCTATTGTAGTTTATTGAAAATACACCACTATACAGTATAAATGTTTTTGTTTTTTGGATTTTCAAATACACATTCATATAAAAAGGTAAAATCTTATTAATAATAGGCTGCCACTGATTTTTTACAATAAAATAATCTTATGCTATATACTTACATATATGTAGCATGCAAATAGGTACTATTTTAAAAATTAGTTTAAAAAAAAAAACAAGCTCGTATTCTTCAACAGGAAATAAATTTTAAAAATAAAAAAATAAGTATTTTTCATATCACATCACATTTTCATATCATATTCTAACATAACTTTGATTGTCAAAGCACGGAAAAAGTTGAGAGTTGCCGAACTTTTTGTGTCACGCTGCGTTAAAAGTGTTTTATGTGGCATGTTTCGTATAAGTATGTACATTTCATCTTAAATGTCAAAGCGAAACTGTAACGCAACGCGAAGCAAAAGTTGTATCTGACATGGCCTTAAGTCGCTAATAATGGATGCCCCAGAGTTGCATTTGTAATAAAAGCAGCCGCGCAGTGTTGCACAGACAAATTTCGACATAATTTGGAGCAAATCAAGTCATTTCAGATAATTTGGTCATATGAAAATTATATGCGTAATCATATTGTATGTTACGTAATTTGGGCAAATCAAGTCATTTGGCCCAAATCACATACTTATATGGAAACGTACTATTAGGGTCATTATTGCTCGTATAACTTGATGTTATTTAAAGTTATGATTTTATCGGACGGCTAAACAGTTTTAAATTATTACATTTGAAGTTGTTTTTTATTTATAATGTTTCGATAATAAAAATATTACTTAGATACTGAAAGCAGGTCATCCAATTTTTTACACTATTTGAAATATAATTTTCACTTCACGTATAATCATTCATATCACACATTCCAAACGCAATGGTTTTGATTCAGTACTTGGAATTCAAATCTAATTCCGCTCGCTTTTGTGTATTCACCAAAAGCGTAAAATCCCATAAAATGGCATAATTTATAGTAAAAGTAATAAGATTCAAGTTTTATGAATATTTAAATATTTGTTCTAAAAAAGAGGTTTGCAGAACACGGTAGTGCTAACCAATCTTTCATTTTATATAAGTTTTATTTATATTTGTCTTCATCAAATCATTAAAAATAATAATTCCATTTGGAAAATCTAAAGTGGTTTGATTCAAAATAATCGTTATCTAAGGACTCGATTTACGAAATTAAAACCACTTGCGATCGGAATTGAGTGAGTTCTGTGACATGGCTGAGTATTTCTGAATCCAAATAGAACAAACTGGTAACAAAAAAACACAGTCGACTTATAGACTTATAGTTTCATCTCAAAAAGGTCGCCAAACGTATTTCGTAAGCAATGGGTTGAAAAATTACGCACCTTTTTCTCTACGTAGTACTAAACAATAAAGACAATTAATGTCAAATTACAAAGAAATTAAAAACATATGTTAAAAAACTAAAATATTAATGAAAATAAATTGTACATACGAGTATATGTACATAATGTAGAAATAAATATCGAAATGAAATACATATCGTTCCTTTAATGCAACAACGACGTATATAAAAAATCAAAGTTTTAAAATTTTTGATGAAAACGTACTCCACAATATCATCTTAATGTGCAGGAAAATAATCGAAATCATATTTGAAGCTTAGTTGAAGTTATGCAAAAAAAAATGTGGACATGGTTTCAAAATTATGCTACAGTAAGCCCTCGCAATGTGAGTTTGTTGTAATGTCTCAGTAAAACTACTTTGGATTACAACATTATAACGTATTTCGTTAATTCAAACAAAGCATAATTTTTAGCAGAACCAATTGTGCAGTTAACAAAGCATTATTAAACAGTTAACACTAGTCGCAAGTTCGAAGAAATACGTCTCTGTTCCATTAAAGGAGCGACATGTGGTACATAAATATGTATACATATGTAACGTTTGTCCAAAACCTAAATAATTCCCCAAGTATTTAAATACGCAAGGTTTACGTCATTACATCTATGTACATATTTTATTAAATATGTCTATATATGTAGGTATGTCAAACATATATCTGACGTAAACGTCACAATTTACTACATACTGGTACATATGAAGCATTTAATTAATTAATTAAATATTTTTAATGTTTTTCCTTATCTCATCAGCAACATTTTACATAAGTATGCTTGCGTATGTGTGTACATATACACATACATACTTACATATGCACATATATTTTTTTATTAATTAAATCAAATATTCTGAGCAAAAGCCTTTTTTCATTTATTTATTTCTTTATTTTATTATTATTATTATTATTATTATTATTATTATTATTTTTTGTTATAAAAACATGTTTTTTATTAAGAAATTGTTTTCTTGCTAGCCTATTATGCACATATTTTTCCAAACTCCAAATTATATTATCTTAATTGTTGTAAACAAAATTTACTACACCTAACCCTAATTTTACGCGGTGTATAGAAAGCCGTTTGAAAACAGAAATCCTTAAAGTAAGCCGTGCGTAATCGTTTCGCAGACATGAGCATATTGCGCATCCATTAAAATTTAGATGTCTGATGTGTACAAAGTACTACGCAATGTATCAATATGATATTAATACTATATTGATGCATTGTAAACATACATACATACATACGTTTAGGAAGTCAGTCAATATCTATCTATGAGAATTTTAAACCTAAACCTCTAACACCGGCTTAGAGAAGCAAGATCAATGTAACATCGCAGCTGAAGGATAAACCAAATGCCAAACTACTTACATATGTACATTAGTACATATGTACATACATATGTATATTATACAAAGACTGGCTGGCAAAGGCTTTATTAATGGGCCTGGAATATCTATACTAGTTCGACTTCATATACTTTCAAAACTAAAAATAATGCGAAATTTACAAATCGCGGAAGAATTGCAGAAATGTGCCACACCGATCTGCAGATATTTAATATAGTCGAAAGGAGAGGTTTTCAAAAACATGCATTACAACTAAATGCGGCAGATTTAGAATTTCCTAGACGTCGCACCCATCACACACACACAACTGTTTCACAAGATGTATACGATGTGTTTGAAAAAAACGCACATACATATTTGAAAAGCTTAAACAAATTTTAATAACCATTTGAAAAGAATCGCCATTTGCGGTACCTGAGTAATAAAAAAAAAACTTTTGAAAAAATAAAAATTATCTATCTCTCTTAGTTCCTTATTTTTAATAATTTTTACGCATAAGTGTGTATGTATGCCGCCGAAAGCTTTTGCTCTTCAGCCGTCGCAGAAATTTTTTAGTCGGCCTGCTTCTCTGCAGCGGCTCTATTTAAATTATGTAGAGCACATGTAAAAGCACTGTTCTGTTAGGTGTGCATTAGGAAGATCTTCCTTGTTCTTTTCTTCAGTACGTGTACGAGTAACTTACAGCAATATGTTTTTCTTATTTAAATGAAATGCGCAAAAACCGAATAAAAATAAAATAAACAAACTACAAAAAAGTACATAAGTAAAACAACGATCATAAAAATTTTTTTACACGGGAATATCTATTTGAGAATTTAAAGAGAGGCAAAACAAATCGAATTAGTGTGTAGTTTAACAACTTATTAACAGATTGATGTGAAATTGTTTTGTTCAAATTCTTTGGCTAAATTTGTAAAAGTCAGCGATAAATTGTAGATTTTTGGACTTTGTATAAAACGGGTGGTCCAAGTAGAAATTAAATGAGCTATGGTGACATGGTGCGCCTTCCATTATCCAAGTTCATATTTTCTATTTCAGGCCATACAAAGTCGATAATCATAACGCAATAAAAATAGAAATAGCGTCTCCAGCACTTTTGACTAGAAAATGGGCAAATAATGCCAACAGGCCTGAATCCATACCAAACTGTCACTCTCCATGGATGCATTGTAATCTCGATAATGACGTCCCGATTTTCCTATTACCAGCTGTGGCAATTCTGCTCGTTTGTTGATATGTGGCCGCCGAGATGAAAATGCGTATCGTTAGAAAAGCTAATTTTATATAAAATTCGATAACCGATTGTTTTGCAATATTTCCCGATGTTGTTCGAGCGTAAAGCGACTCATTTTCATCCGCGGAGATTTGATACTGACTGATAGTCAATATTTCGGACAGAAAACCAATATATCATTTTCAAGATAACATTTGATTTAAAAAAAGATACTTGTATATGGACCACCCTTTATACCAAATTTTTTTTTATAAAAAAAATATTTAAAGAACAAAATGAAAACACATACAAATATGTCTATGTGTGTATTCGCATAGGGTTGCCAGTTTTATTTTTCGAAAAACTGGGACACAGTTCTAAAAAGTTCAAAACCTTTGTGAGACAAATCGATAGGGATGCCATTTTAGTGCGTTTTCTGATTTTTTTTTTTATTTTTATTTCGCAGGAAGCAAATTTTTGTTTGTTTTACTCGTTATTTTCAAGCGGACACTTTTTATTTGTTAAATGAATGATTCTTTACGTTATATTATTTGTTTTGTTATGGCTTTTTATTTTATGAATTGGGATTTTTTATGGTTTTATATTTTATTATATGAATTGCGATTTTATTTCAATTAATATGTTTACAAGTTTAGTGATTTGTGATCTTTTGCATTCTTACACCTTATTTAATGAGCGTTCCGCTTTTTTGAAAACAAAATTTAATTTCATCGTTGATGCCTTTTTACCTTTTTTCGTATTATTTTGCGTTTTTAGCCCTCTTTACTTATGGTGCTTTTTTTATTCTAGAGACAAGAACACTCTATTGTGCTAGAGTGAATTTGCCGCAGAATTTCGTTGAACAGCTGTTCAAAACATAGTAGGCTATTAACACACATTCCATAAAAATATTTGTGTGCAAAATATAGTAAACTTTCAATGCGTATTGAATGTGTAGCAGAAGAATAGGCTTTTTAAAAATGTTATAAATTAATGTTTGAAAATAAGTAGATTAAATGTTTAGATACATACATACGTGTATATAAGTGCAAACATTTGTAGATGACATTGAATAATTTTTTTTGGAAATATTTTCATAACTAAATTAAAAACTATTCCGAGTTCTGTTCAGTTTTTTTTCACACATTCATATGTAAGCATCTCCGTAGGGACTAGAGATTTAAAAAATAAAACACTAAAATTCAGTTCAGTTCTTAATATGTATTAATAAAACAAATACAAATTTTACGTTTCATTTCTTAAGTTTCTACTAATTTTTTCTATTTCTCTATTTTAATTTCAACTTTCCAACTGTTACAACAATTATTTTGCCAGCAAAAATAAATCGAACAAGTCAAAGGGAAAAGTGAAATTGTTAGGAGGGGAAAAATCATTCACAATTGGAACGAATATCAGGAAAAGGGAGGAACAAATATTTTTAATAAGGGTAATAAGTAATGGGCACACGAAATTCACTTTTTTCAATTTTCTCCTCAAATCACGCGGTAGTCTGCTATCAGTGGTTGTTATATACAAACTAAATGACGCAATTTGCTAAAATTATAACAGAAGTCAACTGACAGATGCCTCTTGACAGGTAACTGCATCTGTCAAGAGGTGGAAAATTCAAAAAGTACTGACTTTTTGACCTGGCCTCGTTTCTCACACACACTATATTTATTTAAATTTACTGATTTTTTCTCCGTTAGCCATTTTGAGAGCATGGCTTCCACAGGGCATCTCTATCTTACACGATTCGCTGCAGTTTTTTTTTGTGACGGGATGGTGTAGTGGTTAAAGTGCTTCCCTACAAAACTAAGTACCCCACGTTTCCAATAATTTTTCGAGTTTTAAAATTAAGTGGCTTCAACTCCCTCCAAAAAAAAACCCATCCAAGAAGCCCCCTGACCTACTTGCCCCTTGTAAAAGAAGATAATATCATCAGGCAGCCGTTAACCCTTGGGAAAAAAGGTAGGAAATAAATATTAGCCAGGTTTCTCACCACTAATCCAAATATACAGAGGACGTTGTTTCTAGACAAGGACAGATTGCAGCCCCATTATTCTAGTACCGGCTATAGCAGACAATTATCTACTTTAGCTGGAACAACAACCGATTAACGATTAACTGATGCAAGGCAAAAATGCTTTGTGTAAGCCATATGCTGCCAAAAGGGGTAATGGAGAAAAAACCTTTTACGTACAATCGATAATTAGTGGGAATATATAAAAGGCCATTTTTAAAAAAAGTTTCTTTTGAATGCAAATCTTACATGGAGAAATGCAAAAAAAAATAAAACAGAACTTAACTAAAGACCGACTGGCCTTCGTAGACTAGTAGGTAGTGTACTACACTCGTAGTGCGAAGGTCGCAGGTTCGTATCCTGCCGCAGAACTCTGGCAGTTTGTGTTTTATAGTTAAAGGGAGCGCACAACAAGCCTTCACTGGCTTAAGTGTATGTCGTATGACATGGGCTATCACACCCCTCCAATCAACCTAACCTAACCTAACCTAACTAAAGATCCTTTATAAGCCCAACGTTTCTTTTCGAGTATATAAATCAAATTGTAGTTGCGTCTTTAGGCTATTGAGTAGTGTACTAGACTATACCGGTACGGAGGCTGTGATTTCGATTTTCACTAAAGACTCTAGTCTGCATCAATACAAACGAATGAAAGTCTTTGTTACTATGTTCGTTTAGACCAATTTATAATATAATCTTTAATTGCATTTGTAAAATTTGTATATATATATATATATATATATATATATATATATATATATATATATATATATATATATATATATATATATATATATATATATATATATGTATATATAAATGTTTGTATTTTTTGCTATTGGAATAATTGCGATATTCTAATGTAACTATTGAAATAAATAGATTATATTATTCAAATTACATAGCTCTGCCGTCAAAAGTTTTATTGAAAGTAATTATTTTACAACAAAGTCGGGATCGCAATTCTATATAAATCATATTTCATTAAAAAAAAACTTGCCAGGCCATGTAATATTTCCGTTTGCTATAAATAACACATTCCTCGATAAAGTTAGCCAGCAAACCTTTGAGTCAGACGTAACTAATAGTTTAAGGCTGAAGGCAAGTGACGTCAAAGCGTACACATAATAGTAATAATAACACCAATAAAGTAACGATTAAATTTATATTGATCTCTTACCAGAGAAAAAAGAAAACCAAACACGAAAGAAAAGAGAATAATTGAGCCTTCGTAATTGAAGTAGATACTGACGTACATAAGTATGTACATATCAAATGGCAATAACGTTGGAAGTATAAATTATTATTGTTTTTACATTGAAATTTTTAACAAGAAAACAAATAATTTATTCAATTTCAATTACAACTAATACTTATTTGAAATTAAATGCAAGAAATTGTTTACAAAAATCGAGGTAAATTACACGATTACAAAAAATACGTCATTGAATAAATAAATGAACACTGTACTCGTACATACGGCATAAAAATATATGGTAAATACAAATAATCAACATTTCCTAATGAAAGGATACCCGAGGAAGTTCACACGAGTACTTTGAGGTGTATAAGATCTCGACAAATTTGCAGACTTCAGCTTGCAAAAATTTGTATCGCAAGTTCGTACCGCAAATATTAAATACACTCGAAGAAATATATGTATATATATACTATTCCTTTAAAATAGTTTAAAAAAATAGATTTGGTTTTAAATGCAATTCATAATTTTACATCGTATTTTATGCACTTAACAAAAAACGCATTGCCTTTATAAATATATTTTCTAAAATTTAATAAATATTTAATTAGCTGGAGAAAATTATACAAAAAAAAAATAAGAAATTTTAAAAATTTAGAAAAGGTATTTTCAATTCAAGCCTGATTAAAATTTAAATTAAAATCGAAACAGCAAAGTTGTACTCTTTTCAGAGAATATTTGAACTTAAAATTTTCTTTGTTTGTGCACAAGGTGTCGCAAATTTAATGCCATTTGAATTTGAATTGGCTGCCACTTTTGCTTTCACAATAATAATGTAGACATATAGAGAGTTAGCTTTCAACAAGCCATGGAGCGATACACAACTCAAGAACGTGGAATTATTGTTACCGTTTATTTGAAAAATTTTTAGTCTCTTGTTTTAACGCAGCGTGCATTTCGTCGAGACTCGAGCAAACTGGGTTCACCACAAATATCGCAAGAAGTGGCCGAGCTCGTATTGCTCGTGCGACCGAGAACCTTGCTGCTGTTGCCGACACGACGCACAGTGGCTGAAAATCGTTTTTCATTGGCCAAAAGTCAAATTTTTTTTTGTCACCGATTTTTAAAATTTTTACGCCATTTTGGAGCTAATATATCCATATTAAGGTAGCCAAATTAGGTTAAACTATTGATAATTGTGGGCGTGGCATGCTGTCAAACTCAACTGTTTTTTGTTATTTCAGTAAAAGGTGTTTTTTATCAGTTTTTTGTCAAAAATAAATGGTCACTACTCGCAAGCTATCATCGATAATGGCCTGCGGTCTTTTTTATAATATTGGTAGGATTATAGTCTTTAGTTGTTGTAAGTGGTTACCGCTCTAGCGTTTAATATTAGAGGTGTTATGAAATATTTATGAAACTACTATATTTTTCTAAAATTTAAACTTTAGTGGAATAGAACTTCTAGGGAACAAAAGGGAACAAGAAACGTATACCACCCGAAGAAAGGCGAAGGTGTCTTCTTTCACCCCATATATACTTTTGCACCCGCCACGACCCGCCGGTAGAACACTTTTTTAATTTTAATGAAATTACTCCAAAAAAATTCATATTACTCTAATTTAAACAGCCCTATAATTACTCGTATACAATAGTGTATTAAATTTTTACTTTTTTGCCTAAAGGTTTATGTTTTTTACTTTAGACTACGTAAAACTAAAATAATTAAATATAATACCTGCGAAAGGCTTTTATGGCTTTGTTTTGATCAGTAATAAAAATATCACAATAGGTACTACAGTAAACATATGATCTCTTTCTCTTTAATATAACTGTTAGGGTCAGCCAAAGTCATAAACAATTTTATAATAATAATCGCGACATTAAACCACTAAAGATAAAAAGAACCCCATATTAGCGAAATACTAATTAGTTTTACCTAATATTAAGGTCTGGATAACAAGTGCAGTTTTGTTCAATTTAAGTACTACCTGCTATGAAATTGAAGATCAATGTGTGAATAACATGTATCTAAAAATATATAAAACTACGGATTCAATAAGGGATTACTCAATAATAAGTTAATCCTTTACGTGTACGTACATATATTTGCAAGTGATAAATCATAACAGAAAAATATGGAGATCTTCGGTTATAAAGAACTGGCCGAAGAGTATTTTAGAAATAAAAAACAGGAAGATGTTCTTACTTACGTTAAAATAAAATTAAACTTAAATTCGTGTAGCACCGAAATACAAGAGCAATTATCTAATTTTGTAAAAGTACTAAAAAAGACGCTACAAAGAAGTTAGCTACAGTAAACAAAAGTTTTATATAAAAAGTGAAAAGTGGTTAGAAGGGCAACTTACTGTCGGTTGGAAGACCACGCAAATCATTGGACAACTGCAGCGATAGATCTAAGAGGCGGAAACTTAAAAATGTTAACGATGCAATTGGTTGTACAAATATAAAAGAATCTTTCCTACATCAATTACGATCACAGAACCAATTAACAAAAGTGGATATCATTGAAAAAGTTATTAAAGCTAGTCCATTGAGAACAAAACGAATTCTTAAAAGTATACCGACTCCGAGCGATGCAATACAGTACACAAATGAGGAGGCATTAGCCTTATTTCTGGATTTGAAATTAATAAAACAGCAATATATTAAGCTCAGATTGCATGCGATTGAAAAGGGCTCACATATCTATCCAGCATATCATCACATAACTGCTGCTAAAATGGACTGTTTGCCATCAAAGTATACAATTACAATCATACCAATTTCGACAGAGGTACAAATACAATCTCTACTTGATCACACAGCCGAACGCTTGCTACAATCAATACCAGGAAATGCGTTAAAGAAATATGGAAACACAAAGCTAATTCTTTTTTGCAAATGGGAATGTGATGGTTCTTCAGGACAAAACCAATACAAACAAGTTGTATGTGAAAATATTTCGGACTCGGATATGTTCATGGTATCAATTGTACCATTGCGATTGAAAAAGATTTTGGAAGATTCAGAGACTTCGACTAGTGCAACGCAAACAATGGATGTTTGGAAAAATGAGACACCATCTTCTACGAAATACTGCAGGCCAATCAAATTTTAATTCAAAAAAGAAACTCGTGATGCCATTAACAAAGAAATTAGTGATATCAAGGCCCAAATTGCAACACTACAGCCATTACAATTACAGTTAGATGGGCAACAAATTGAATTAAGCTACCAATTAGTCCTTACAATGATAGATGGAAAAGTAGGTCAGGCTTTGACTAACACGAAGGCTGCATCCAGCTGCATTATATGCCAAGGAGCATCATCCCAATTAAACCGTGTTCCAACAAAATCATTAGATAATACAGATGCATATGAATTTGGATTATCACCACTACATGCAAGAATACGACTTATGGAACATATACTAAAAATCAGTTATAATTTGGATTTCGGGTCTTCAGGATCCATAAGAAACAATGAAACCAACAAAGAGTTAAGAAGTTCAAAAAATAAACATGTTCAACATGTTCATCGCAAAATTGGATTGATTATAGATCAGCCAAAATAAGGGTCAGGCATTACAAATGATGGCAATACCGCACGAAGATTCTTTTCAGATCCAGAAACAGCATCTGAAAGAACAGGAGTGGATTTAAACCTTGTTTCCAGTTAATTTAAAAATTTTTTTTGAGTGTAAAAATTTTTTTTGAGTGTAAAAATTTTTTTTCAGTGTAAAAAATTTTTTTGAGTGTAACATTAAAAAAATTCCATTATCACAAAAAATAATTATAATTATTATTAAGATCAAAATATAAAATTTTTTAATATGCAAATAAAAGAAATAAACCCATATTTCACTCCAAAAGTTAAAAAAAAATCAAAAGTTCAACTTTGACCTAGAAGTCCTTAAGAAGTACTCAATCAATTTTAATGTAATTAAAACTGAGTCAAGCTGAACTAAATATCTATCCATTAAAAAAAAATTACTTCAATATTTTGATCGGTTCAAAAGTTACAGAATTTTGGCCAATGAAAAACGTTTTTCAGCCACTGTGCGACGTCCGAGAGAATCCACAAACATTAACGAGACGACGTTGCATACAATTAGGCATTGGAAGACGTTCGTTCCAACTAATGTTGGTGAAAGATTTGAAAATGTTCCCCTCAAAAATGCAAACTGTTCGCGAATTGGTCCCTGCTGACCATCGGATAAGGTTAAATTAATGTCCCACTCTGTTAAACTTGTTGCAAGAAGAGGATGATTTCGTATTCCTCTTTGAAAGATCATGTTATTGAGGCACAGAGAATCCTTATGAAATGCATGAAGAGCCACTGCATTCTCTCAAAGGGTGAACGTTACAGGCAGATGCTAACGAGTTTTTATTTCCACAAATTGCTTCAATCATTGTGAGTTTCAACAGGACGGAGCAAGTACCCATACAGCTTGAGCCACGATGGAAATGTCGAGACAGCAATTTTCAGATCAAGATATCTCGTATTTTGTAGATTTGAACTGGCCATCCAGATTGCCAGATCTAACAGCACCAGACTTCTTCATTTCATAAATGAAAATTTTTTTATAATACGAGTTAACTTTTTATTAATATTAAATATATTTTCAGTTGCAGCGAGGACTTAGCTGCATACGATCACCACTTTGAAGTCATATTAAATTTTAGTCTTTTATTTTTTGAGTGTACCCTAATCACCCAATAGTTCTTCTCTGTTACACACAAAAATTATTGCCAAAACAAATTTCAGACAATCATTTTGTCTAAATTAAATTTTATTTTACAATTATTGTGTCTTCAAGTTTTTTTTATTAGACTACTACTCAGGGATGACCCCTTATTTATCTAGTGCATTGTGCTGGAACTAGTAAAATAGGATATGATATGGAGGATAGAGTGAGTTCTTTTGGACATTCGATTTGAATCTCTCCACGTTGGGTAAGGCAGAAAAGACATCTGGAGGAAGCTCGTTTCACATACGAGCCGTTCGATCAAAGAACGAATTGTTTCTGTAATGCGTAGTGCGATTCGCTGATATATCAACCACAAATGGATGCGCTCTTAATGAAGAACGTGTTGTTTGCAAATAAGAGCGGCTCTCGGGAATATATTCTCTACTTCATTAGAGCTCATTCCATAGTAGTAACGATAAAACAGCGTAACACATCCCACGTTGCGACGATCCTCCAGTGAATCAATAGAGTTGGCTACACTATTGTCACCCGTGAGTCTTTTCGCTCCCTTCCGTACTCGGTCCAGTAGCATCAAAACAGACTTTGGACCACCGGCCCAATGCTTGAGAGTTGTATTCCATTTTCGGTCGAATGTAACAATGCATTAAAGTAAAATTATTATTTGGTGGCTCTCGGTTACTCAAAAGAAAAAGTTCACATCAGCACATTTAGGACAAAAACAAATATACAGACGAAATTAAAACAAAACAGAACCCTTAGTTGTATAGACAAAGTAGTTACAGTCACAGTTGAAATAAGTATAGTAACACAATTAGGCCTGAAACATAATTGGGCCCGAAACATGTTACATATTTACATGTTTTATGTGCAACATATTTAGAACAGAATATGTTCTTATTTCCACTTGTTCTCATTTCTAATTAGAACGTTTCACAAACATGCAGGAGGTGCAAAATATGTGTAACATTTTGGTCAGAAATTAAAATGCCATTAATTTATCTAGGAGGACAATCTATAAAATATACTCTGCTGAGGGATTGTGTTACTCCGTCCCTGTGCACATAAAACTGATCTAACACTTGCCAACATTTGCATCATTATTTATTCACTGTCGTCAATTTCTTAATCTAGATTAGTAGAGACATTTTAGTCAAAACAGAATTAATCATAAACAGAAAAATATAAAAACGAGTCCGCTACACCCCTTCAACAGTGATCATGTGTAATTCATCCTCTTCGCCAGTAGTTTCAACCAAAGACATCATTCTCAAGTAAAAGAAACAGTTGGCTAAACGATTTCGATAGTCGACTTGGATAACTTAACGATAATTTAATATGGTGTAAGCCTAATGCTTACAAAAAAAATCATGGTGAGAATTTGCTATATATGAGAATCAGATAAATTATCATATCCCTCCTCACCTAAAAACTCAACGTTTGGTGCAAAAATGTCTTGCGAAAATGCAAGTGCAAAATCTTGTAGCTTTTATTTGCAAATGCGTTTGTAGCGACCGATGTGAGCTCTTAAATAAACAAAAGTACTTAAATTGAGAAAAAGCAACTGTTTTCCTTAAAAAAAAATCACAAAAAATAAGTGTTCTTTTTCAGTTTAATTTATGACTTTTCTTTTAAATATACTTTTATTCTATAGAGGAAATCACTCATGGTTGTAAACTGCCCTTGTAGACCTTGCAAATTTAACAAATCTCTCATATATGCTACGGTTTCCTACACTACACCAACAATATATACGAGTAGAGTAAGGGTTATCGAAGTTATGGAAAACTTCATAGAAAAAACGCGATTACTATTCGACGCTGAGAATGGGCGGCACTTACGCTACGATATTTTTCATCTCTAAATTAACTAAATTCCCCATTCAATGATGAAGTGTAATAAAAAAATGTAATTAAATGTAAAATAAAATTAAAAAAAATAAATTTTGATCTGAATATAATATGTTTCAAAAACATAAAAGTCTACTAATGATATGGTTAGCGCCAATAATATACAGGCCAACAACAAACAATAAATTTTTTAACAAATTAGTAAAGACAATATCCTGAATAATTTCTTATAAATAATTCCATTAATACTTCACAAATATATCTGTTTTCGTAAAGGCTTTGCTTTGCAATAATACATTGTAACTTGCTCCTAAATTTAACCCTTAAAACGTTAACATTGTCTCCTGTTCCAAAAGACATCAGTCTTCTTATCGATACGAAAAGTTGAGCTAAAAATGCAGTGACATGATGTACGAGTAAGTAAAGTGTTATGCAATTCATCAACACGTTGTTAATACGGTATTGAAGCATTTTAAACATACGTTTATTACAATACGTACGAGGGCGGGTCAAAAAGTCCGTATCTTTTTGAACTTACCGCCTCTTAAATAAAACGGCAACGCTGCTCCTGTCAGCAGGCATATTTCAATTGGCTCCTGTCATATTTTCCTACTTATGAATTACGAAAAAAATAAGTTCGCCTATCCCCTACTTTACACGGACGGTTTTATTTTGATTTTATATAGAAGAACAAGAAGCTGCATTATTTATTTTGTTTTTGACAGCCAGTGATAGCAGATTATCACGTGAGAAAATGGGAAAAAGTGAGTTTTGTTTTCGTGAATTTTTATCACTCAAACCAAACTATCAATCAACTATCACTCAAGTGAAAAAAAGTGATTTTATGAATTTAGTTGTGGCCATAAAAGCATGGAAGATGCCAAACGTGGGCCAGTTGCAGTCTATACAACCGAAACAATTGAAAAAATACACATACAGTGTTGGCTGATTGAAAGTTCGAGAGACTGTGGAACACATGGGCATATCACATGGGTTAGTGGTTTCTATTTTGAATGATCACTTTCCGCAAAACGGACACCGCTCCATTTCGTAACAGTGTACAAAAAATGGATCCACCACAACACATCGGAGACCAAACAGCATTCAAAAAAAATTGTTGTCTCGGGGTGAATCAACGCAAAAGAAGGCCAAGAGGGGTTTTTGGCTGTAGACTCAGTATAAAGTATAATCCACATTGACTACATTCAAAAGGGTAAAATAATTAATAGCGTATATTATGACAACTTACTGGAACTGAAAAAAAACAACCGCGTTTGGCCAAGAAAAAAGTTATGTTTCACCAGGATAATGCAAGGGTGCACACATGTGCAGTTTCCATTGCAAAATTCCATGAATTAGACTACAAATCGCTCCCTCAACCGCCCTATTTCTTGTTTCCAACCCGAAGAAGTGGCTCGACGGAAAGAGATTTGACTCCAACGATGAAATCATCTCACAAATACCTATTTTGATGACCTCGAAAACGTTTATTTTTTGGAAGGAATCAAAAAAATGCACAAACGTTGGACAAAGTGTATAGAACTCAGAGGACACTTTGTTGAAAAATAATAATAATTTTTATGCAAAAACCTACGTTTCATTCAAAAAGTCACGGACTCATTGTCCCGCTTTCGTATATACTTACATATGTACATTAAATCATATTTTATTTTAAAACTGTTAAAATTTTTTTCTGTACGAAATATCGACTATCAATCAGTATCATACATGAAACCTAGATTTGTCGTGTTTAACATTCCTATGTTATCGGCTTAACAGAACTCTGTAATGAAAACTGGTTCGTGTCTAGGGTTATAAATATTGAAATTTATCTTTACACACATTAACTTCTATTACTCCGTAGAAAGAAAACGAAATTCTGTTTGCAATTTTTTTCTAGATGGGACGATACCGAATAAATTTCAGATACTAATTACCAACTATCTGCGTGGCTCAATCTCTAAATATATTAATAATTTATTTGTGTTACCTGTTCTATTAACGTCGTATTTAATAGCTTTTATATAAGAATGGAAAAACCAGAATGTAATCGTTTTGTTTTGCCTTTTCGCTCGTTTATAAAAATTTATCTATTGTTTTTTACATGTATGACTATAACTAACGCCAGAAACAGGTATATACATATGTACATGTGTATGTATGTATGTGAAAATTCTAAACAAGAGTAAAATAACAAAGCAGAGTTAAAAAAAACAGAAAACAAATTAATGATACTGACTAACTGTCCATGCATGATGCATAATATCGCGTGAAGATGTGTAACCGGAGAAATATAAATAGTCAGACGACACCAAATTGACTACAAATATAATGAAGAAAAATTGCAAATTTAACTGACGGGGGGGCCAAGTAGTAGATGAAATGAATATAATCCATAGTTGGTGTCAATGAAGAGTTTCAGGTTTATTTATGAAAACAAGTCAAAGTTAGAAGTTTGTTAACGTAACCGATCTGTAATCCAGATTAATTAATTCAATAGGTTAGCCGTCGTATGGCTTCTTAAACAATAAACAATATAACAGAGGAACAAAAACGCTATTTTCGGAGGCAATCACACTCCTTCCCGTTAGGATTTGTGTGTATTCCATTTATATTACCAGTTGTTAGACGGCGAATTAAACCTTCATATACTATTATTCAAAATACATATACACCCAAAAAAAAAACTCATCCTACGTTTTTCTTCCTACTTTCACTAAAAATCGTTCTTAAAATTTTCAATACGAATAACTCTTACTCTATCCTGACATTCTTAAATTAAGTGCGAAAAGTCTCAGTTATTTTATGTGTACACCTATATCTCCCTCTACACGGAAGACAGATTCTGCATAAGACGAAAAACTAATTTTTATATGGAAAAACTGTGTAAAACGAAAACGACTATGAATAACATTTTTTAACACGGAATTATCATAAATGAAAAGTTTAAAATATGAACGTCCATATGTAAGCAAAATAATGAAATTCGTTTTTAACTGACTTCAAAAAAAGGAGGATGTTATCAGCTCCTGTGCATATTTTTAACTTTTTTTAATGTTTGTAAACAAAAAAATTTGTCATTTTTGAACCCGATTAAATTTTTTTTATTTATTTACTTCCTTTTTTTTGAAAGGAGTCCCATATTTTTTTTTCGAAATTCAGACGGGCAGTTTGATATCCCGAGATATTGATTATCGCATAACTCCTTCATTTATGAACCGATTTTCCCAAGAAGGTATTTCAATATTTTTTAAGTGGAAATAATGATGACCTGTTTTCAACAAAAAAAAAATAATAATGAACAAAGTAATCTTTTCTGGAAGTAATACGAATATATAAATTAGAAATGGCTTATATCGGGTCTTATACTAATCTGTTATATTGACTCTTTGTATTGAAGTCAGTTTTTTGCGTGAATTATGTTGCCTTAAAGGCAACTAATTCATAGACACATAAAATTATTATTTGAATATTAAAAGGTAAATTCCCATTTTTTATATTTCTATTAAAGTATGTACATATGTATAGATTTATTGTATGTATATACGAATGTCTGAAGTGTTACCAGAATTACAATTAGGTAAAAATAAATCCGATTGAAGTTAGTTATGAAGCCGAACTTCAGTTCGTTTTCTGTTTGCCTAAAATATTGTGTGTGTTTGTGTGTGAAAAATGATAATGTAGTTCATAAAATAATGCGTAGCATAAAAATTGTGCTAAAAGTATTTAATATGATAAGGCAGATGCCTACAGTCAATTAAAATTTGGCAACTGCAAATTTCTGGTTGCCAAATATTAATACAACTAAAGTTTGGTTGACATTGTTAGAATTGTTACATCAATTGTTAAACCAAGTCTGATGCTAATCAAATGCACGTAGCCCGAGAAATTTCAAAATTCACCTTTTTTATTTAAAAAACCTTGTATTAATTCCCAGTCACATTTGTCTTTATAATTAAAATGGAAATTTTTCAACAAAAAATATATAAAAGCCGCTTCTTTTTACAACTTTCAACAACTGATGAACAAGTCCTGGGGGGCGGGTCAATAAGTCCGTGACTTTTTGAATGAGTCACAGGTTTTTCGATAAAAAATAATTTTATTTTTCAACGTAGTCTCCTCTGAGCTCTATACAGTTTTTCCAACATTTCTCCAATTTTTTTATCCCTTCCAAAAAATAAGGCATGTCGAGGTCATCAAAATAGAAATTTGTTTGTGATATGATTTCATCATTAGAATTAAATCGCTTTCCGCACAGCCAATTTTTCATGTTGGAAACAAGAAATAGTCACTCAGGACTTAACCTGGAGAATAGGGCAGATGAGGAAGCAATTCGTAGCCTAATTGATGGTATTTTGCCATGGAGACTGCAGATGTATGCACCATTGCATAGTTGCTGCTGGAAAAGAACTTTTTTCTTGGCCAAGTCATTTTTTTCAAGTCCTCATTAAATTGACCCCAATAAGTTGGCATAATATTCGCCATATTCGCAAGCATCCGAAAAATCGGTCGCCATTACATTATTGGTCTTCTTTTGCGATCTTTTCGGAAATTTCACATCATAATCAGTAGAATTAAAGACGATTTTCGTTATGGAGAACAAGTTGCCTGTTTCCAACAATTATATATACATAAATATTTAATAGAAATTATTGCATTTATAAGCAACTCCGGTTAGTCCCCTTCTGCATTTGCAAATATTTTTTATATACATATTTGTATCGGCAATTTGGTTTAAAATGAAATTTCGATTTTGCAAATTTTAATTACTTTCATATAAAAATTTTATTATAGGGTAAAATTTCAAGTGCACTCAACCCTGTGACCTTTTTTATTCTTCTTTCCTCTACCCACACAAACTCAAGAAATGCAGAGACGAATATTGCAAGTATGAGCGAGAGCGCAGTTTTGCTTGTAAAGAATAAAAAAATGTTTGGAATTTGTATCCACCAAATTTCTAAACCGTTTAAATATTGACGTGCTATTATTTTACAAAGCGATGCAAGTTTATATTAAATATGTCTTATATTTCAATGCTTGCTTACTTTTTTGTAGGTTAAGTTCAACAAGCAAGCTGCTTTCGCTCACTTGGGTCCATAATTTGGTCCCTTTGTGATACCCGAGATAGATAGAGTTGAAAATCGGACACATAAGAGTAGAGAAGACAGAAAGAAGAAAACACCCAGGGCCTGCGACCCTCTGGTTACAATTCAAGTACACTAGCTAATGGTTACGTTGGAAGAAAAATAAAAAAAAACTGCCGCTCCCGCGCAGTTGGTTATAAACCAAACTCCACTGCATGGACTTCAGAATCACGCTCGAATTCGCACTGGCCGATCTATTATAATCACATTTATGCACTAGCACGTGCGATGGAATGAATCATATGAGCCGTTACCAGCTCCACTAGCTGCCATTTCAGATATTACCTAATGTAGCGTATATAATTTTACCGCAAATTTAATTTAGAGATTAATGAAAACAATAATTTTAATATTCCGCATTAATAATGACCGTATGAACATTTATATAGTTTTACTCATTAAAAAAGAGTGTAATTTATGCAATTATTGAGAGAGCTTTTTGTTAACATCTATTGGTGAGGAGTAAATTGTTTATTGACAACACGCAAGATACTGCTAAAGCAGTATTTTATGGCGGGAAAAGGAAAAGGAAGAAATATATGCACTTGTTGTTACAGAGTAATACTACGGTTCAAAAATCTTTCCATTACACTATTATTTAACATAATTCCTTTTAAATGAACCAATGCACATCTGACTAATGTTATGCCAGTCCCAATGACGTCAATGCAATAAAAACGTGTAACTTTACACTGAACAATAACAAAATCGGATTTTTATTAAAAAAAATGTTTTATTATAAATTTTTATTGTACATATGTATAACATATTTTTCAGAAGCGAAATTAATCACCTTTAGTATTACGGGTAGCACGTGAAATGTTTCGAGTGTTTAAGTATTGAGGAAAAATTTCATTCGCTGACAACATTGCAGAAGATGATTTTTGCATGACCTGCAAATAAAGCTTAACTCTAGAGATCTGGTCGCAGAGATGGGAGTTCGTGATATGTGCTGCTTGAACACCAGGTTTAATCGAATACAATTTTGTGTTCTTTTCGTCCTAGATTATGTTCGGTATGTTATTTTGGGCACCTCGGTCCTTCTCTAATAATAATAATATTATTATTATTATTATATATTTTTTTTTTTTTTTCAAAAGAACATAGAAGCCAGTAACTGATATTCAGACTGGCACGTAGAATTTAAAGTTGTAATTGCCAAGATGTATGTTAAGATGTATATTAAAGAGGTATACTAAGATGTAAATTTAAATCCCCGCTGAAGTGATCAATTAGTTCCATATTCACCCCTAGAGCGATGTTTTACAGGACGCATGGGTTGGGATGTCTTGATTTTAATATTGAGCCGTTTAAAACACACTTTGGAAATTTTGTTCAATTTACATATTGTTTTTCATAATCGTAAATAACTTCTCTTTTCCCTTATGTACGTGCGCGTACGTGCACATACCCAAAGAAAAAAGGAGCGTGAGTGAGAAAACGTGAATAACTTTTTTGCTGCTCTATGATCAAGGGTGAAAAGTTATAATCACTTTTTTTATTATTATTAGGTGTAAGATTTATTTTTGAGTAAACATTTAATTGAAAAGCTAATTTTTGTTTTTAGTAGAATTGAATAATTGCTGATTCGATTTATTCATAAAATTTCCAGTTTGTAATCTATATATATAAAAATAAGTCCGTATACGTACGTCGCCGAACTAATCATAAACGCGTCGAGCGATTTCAACCAAACTTATACACTACGTAGGCAGTGTCCCATATATGGTTTATATGAAGTTTGGTTAAAATCCGATAACGCATGTGTGTGCGGTGCGTATGTGAAGTGAGTGTGTTTTTGGAAACAAAACCAACTTTATTAAAAACAAGTGTGTTTCTTTTCTTATTTTGTTTTGCCGTGCGAAGCAGGCAACGGGCCCGCTAGTTTTTCAATATTTTTACCTTATTAAAGTTTGGTCAAATTAACACTTTTTTGTCTTTTTTATTATTATTATTATTATTATTATTTATTAGAATATAAAATACTAACCTAATTTACAAAACACACACTAGCTACCAGGGCCTACGGTGCTGTCTTTTTTATATTTTTTGTTTTGTGAAAAAATTTAATATTTTTTATAGAAAAATTATGTAGTAAAATTAACGTTTTTATAAATTAGAATATCTCGGTGAAATATTCTTTATTTTTCACCCTTATGATAAATAAAACGCTAAAGGGAAAACATAAATAAGTACAACAACAATTCAAAATTTTCAATCGAAATTTATTTCATGCGGAATTTTATTAGTCCAAGGGTTATTATTTTATACACATATATTTATTTATTAATTTTTCACTTTGGTTGGTAGGATTGTAATAATTTTGTAAAAATGTCATTATAAGACTAGCATCGATTTTTTGAAATGTATTAATTAAAGTGATTTTTATATTTCTTTCTCAAAATTACCACAAGTTTTTATGCAATGCAGACTTTAGCGCGATTTTTTCTTTTGTTCATTTATTTTAATTTCTAATTTTGGAAATTATATGTAATTTTTGTGATATTTAGAATTTTTTCTTTTTGGTTATTTTTCAAAATTTCAATTTCCCTCGAAAATTTAGGGCTTAATTTTGTATTTCTACAAGGCGAAGCGGTGCGTTATTTCAATACAACTGTTTTTATTTTTAATTTGAAAAAAGCAACGACACATTGAAATAAAATAAAATAAATTTTTATCCTACTTTTCCTCTTTTTTCTTTTTTATAACATTATGACTACTTTTTCGGAAATTTAATTTTTTTTGTTGTCTTCATTTTCTGAATTTTTTCAGATAATTTCCATATTTAATGAAGTTTTCGATCTGATTAAAAAAAAACATTATAGAGGGAGTTTTTTGAATGATTTGTAAGACATACTGGCCAAACACATCCTTCTGCCTATAAATTATTTTTTCTCAAATATTCTTAATCTTAAGGTGGATTCACCCATTCGTTCTGAACGAAATTTTTGACGTCTCTATTTTTGAGAGAGAGAGAGAAAGAGAGTAAATTTTATGCGGAACAATTTTAGCTTGAATTGGTTTAATTTTAATTTTCGTTCCGAATGAATTGAACTGTGCTGCCAGCTACATATTTTTTTTAACCAAAATTTAACTGAGCTGCCACATCATATTATATGTATATATGTAAGTATAACATACATAGTATATTTGTAAATTTTTTTATTTATTTAACTCAATAGCTATTAGAACAAGCACTCGACTTTTATTCAAATATGTATTTTTATTTTATTAAAATTTTTTTAATTTAGAACACAGCAAATTGCAATCATCTGCCACTGTGCTGCCTGCTTGTAAAAGTAACACACATTATTTACAGAGTTGTTCCATATGGTAGCTTTGTTTTTCCAGAACATTTGTTCGAAGTGGGTGAATCGTTTGTGAGCAAACTCTCAGTAAACTAAAATTGTCTCACAAAAAAAATTTCATTCCGAATGAATGGATGAATCCACCTTTAGCGATTCTTGGAAAGTGATTGGAAATTTCCATAATAACATTTCCATATACATAAATACATGTATTTGGCAACTCTGCAACATGAGTAATGAAAATTAAACATGAAAATTAATAATCAAATGAACGAACTTTAATGGAGACAAGCATACAATTATTTAAACTAACAGGCAAATGTTTTTTTACATTCAAACGAATATCAGACAGACAAATGGAAACAAATTCAAATATTCGTCACTAATAACGTTTCGTTTGCACATTTATTATCCTGCACATTCACATTTATTTATTCATACAATTGCAAATTTTTATAATAAAAAAACGCATAAAAAATTGCTACTCGATTACACATAGTAATTGTTTTGTATACGAGTAATTAATAATTATATTACATTTATGTGTATGTACGCAGTTTGCGACACGATTGTTGTTAGAGATGAATTTACATATTTCATGTTTGCTGGGTAATAACTACTCGCACACTGCTGAAAATTGGTCACGAGACTCAATACACAATCCAAAAGTTGTTATTTAAATACACTAATAATTTTATGTACGTGGAGCACATACATACACTCACTGATAAGAATTTTTTTTGGCTTTTGTTATGCAGGCTGTTCTGCATTTAAATTACTTAGAATAATATCGTGAGAGGAAAGATTTGAAATCTTGGAGATTTTGTTGAAAAATCAGCTCTTTCGAGTTATATTAATGAAATTTCATTTTTTGGTGTTGCACAACATGATTTTGGATGTGGTAGAAATACAAGTTCTCTTCTACAGTACTTAACTGTTACTATAAGAAAGACGTTTAGCAGAGATAATTTTAATGTTCTCTTATCTCTAATTATCACTAAGGCTTTTGATAAAAACAATTATGGTACTATCCTAATGAAACTTTCTCAGAATCTTTATATTACCGAAGTCTTTTACACTCATATCTTACTAATCGACATATTTACATACATATGTCATTAACGGTGATTTGCTTGTCAAAAGTGGTATTCTGCCGTGTTCGGTTCTTGGACCCGTATTCTTTAGTACTCTTTTTTAACTTTGAATTTAACTCATCATGTCGTGCTTTAACAGCCAAAAAAAGGTCAATGAGCGGAATTTTTTTTTACAAGATAACTGACTGCATTAATTTGTATGACTATTGCAGAATTGATTTTGCTCCAAGTTTGTGATGCAACCTATAACGATTAAGAAATTTTATGAATTAATTTTAGTGATCATAAATTATCGAATGTGACTGTCGATAAATTAAAAATAAAAACCATATTCTTTAACATCGCCCTTTTTTGGTAAACAGAGCACTGTTAACCACGTAACAATCTTAGTTAATTCCAGGAAATTATTATTATTATTATTATTTAGTATTTGAAATACTTAACAAATTTACATATTGTTAAATTTCGATAATTTATGAAAAATGAACAAAATTCTGTTTAATAATATTCACAACATTTTTTCCAAACAATTTTACATTTTCTTCATTTTTAATTTCATTTGGCATCATGTTGTACATTCGCAATCCCTTGTAAAATAATGTTCTTTGCATCGCATTGGTATGTGCTTGTTATAATCTGAAGTCTGCTGCATTTCTGAGATTGTAAGGTTGAACTTCTCCCACATATCTCGTCTGCTCTATTAAATAGTCCGGTACGGCTCCCATTCTCAGTTTATGGATGAAGATCATTGTGTTAAGTTGAAGTCTTTGCTTAATGTGTTCAGCATATAGTCAATTGAAGTATAATAGCTTGTTTCCACGACAATTTGAATCTCCTGTTTCGCTTCCTGAAGCAAGTTTATGAATCATGTTGTTTACACGACTCATCTATCTGCTTCGATTTTATAATTTTTTTTCTTTCCATTGTTTTTTAACTTTTATCAAATTTAAATAAATTAACTTTTCACTCAATTCAAATTTATTTATACGTCTAGGAAACACACACAAAAAACAATTATATTTTTTAACTTTTCACTTTTAAATTTGCTTTGTTTACAAAAATATTTAATTTTGACAACTAGTGCAGATAAACTTACGATAAAAATTAGAGAAGAGAGGATTTTTTCTTGATTCGCAAGTAAATTCAATATGAATCTACCTGCTTCGCTCTCAAAATTTTGTATGGTGAAGCAAGTTGATTCGCTCATAATTGGGTTGTGAAGCAAGAATAGAGAGCGAAGCAGGTGCCGTGGAAACAAGCTATAATGGTTACATTTTAAAATTGCGCGCATAGCTTTATTTCTGGAGTATAGAATTGTTGAAACATATTCGAAATGTGGTTTAATTGCCGTATTATATATATTAATAGCTGTTATAATCGATATTTTATTTCCCACTCTTTTAAAAAACCCAATTTTCTTTCCCATTTTTTTACATATATATTCAATGTGTTCAATAAATTTTAGGTCCTTGTCAATAATAAAACCGAGATATTTTATGCTATTTACTTTCCCTATTGTAATGTCATTTATTTTAATTGATCTATTTGTATTCATATTAATTTCAATAAGTTTAGTTTTAGATTCATTTAATTTCAATTTCTTAATATTTGACCATTCATTTACTTTCTTCATATCGTTTTTTATACTTTCATAACAAATTTCTTCTGTCTCAGCTTCTGTATACTTATATCAGGGTGTCATCTGCATACATTATTATTTCACTTTTGTCCAATACTTTTTCAATGTCATTTATATACATATATAATAAATAATAGGGCTCCTAAGATTGAGCCTTGTGGCACCCCATAGTTATTTACTATTGCACTCGATTCTACGTTATTGACTTTGGTTATTTGTTTTCTATTTGTTAGATATGATTTGTACCATTGTAATTCATTATTCTGGATACCATATTTATGTAGCTTTTGAATTAGTATATTTCGATCTATTGTCTCGAACTATTGTTAACTATTTTAAGCCTGTTTATTAAGTAATTCACTGTTGTTTCGCAGGAATGCTTCTTTCTAAATCCAGATTGGTGCTTAGAGAGCAAATGATGATTTTCTATATATGTATTGCTCTACTTGATTTTTTACAACCTTTTCCATAATTTTTTCACATAATTTTAAGCTATTTATTGGACGAAATTCTTTGCATTTATTTGTGCCTCTAATTTTCTCAACTGGTGTTACCATTGTTTCTTTCCATTTTGTAGGAAAAATTCCTGTTTCCATAGATTTATTAATTATGTCCAGCAAAATATTTCCAGTTGTGTTCCATGTAAAATTATGTTTTTTTTTATTTTCCTGTAGTCTGCTTTGTTGTTCATAATTTTACATAAGTATATTTCTTAGCTCTAACAAAGAGTTTGCTCGAAACTTAAATGTGTTGTGTTTGATAATTAAAGGGAGCGCACAACAAACCTTCACTGGCTTAAGTGTATGTCGTATGACATGGGCTATCACACCCCTCCAATCAACCTAACGTAAATGTGTAGTTTATCACAGGTATATTATTTTTGTATTAAGCATATTCAATTGAATCTCTTATTTCCTTAATACTATCAACAAAGTAATTATTAAATTTTTCGGCTATATCTAAATTTTCTTTATAAATACTTGTTTAATATCACAGTTCGTATCACATTTCTGGGTTTTCTTAAGACAAGTTCTTTTATCTCAGTCCACATTTCTCTCTGGTCATTGGAAAAGGCAATTTTACTATTTATATATCTGTTTTTTCATTTTCAATTTTAGTTTTGTATTTATTCCTTGGGGGTTACTCTCTATTGCGATGCGTAAGAAAAATGATACATAATAGGATAATTGGTACCCTTTATTGAGTTTACGCGCATCTGAATTTTTCACTTTCGCAAATCTGGCATCAATGCACTCTGTAATTGTCAAAATCGTTCGTTAAAACTAAATATCTTGGGCTAACAAAACATCGAACGCATCGAACTAGCTTACGCATCGCAATAGAGAGTAACCCCCCTTATATTTTTGTAATTGCTCCATGCCACATTTGAGTTTTCCATCACTCCTCTTTGATATGATCTTTCTTTTTCTATTTTTTAATTATTTATATTCATTGTTAAACCATATTTTGTTACTTCTTTTTTTATTTGTTTTTTTTTATGTAAATTTCCTTATTGTTTGTTATATACAGTCATCAAAATTTTCTACTGTGACATTAACATTCCACATTTCGTTGTATTCTAATATCGTATTTAGTTCATTTCTAAAGTTATTTTTATTATATTTCAAAATGTCTATTTGTTGTCTTTGTTTTTCTAAATTATTATTTTCGCACTCTATAAATATATCAATTGCTTCGTGATCTGATATCTTGTTATTCACATTACTTTTTGCCGTTATTAATTTATTATTAGTTATAATATAACCTATTATAGTTTTTGAGTTTTGTGTTTTTCGACTGTATTCATCCATTATCTGCTTTAGATAACGTAGGAAGTGTTACTAGATCCATATTAGACAACACATGCAAAAGGTGCTAAAGAGAATTGCAGTTGAGCGCAATATGAAAGGACGAGTAAAAACCTTTGAAGATAATACTCGTAATAAAAACAGGCAACTTCTCGGAGAGTGGCAAGTTGTAGGTATACCCCAGAAGATCCAGAAGATCCTCTAAGTAGGATATTATATCTCTGTAAACATTTTAATTTTTTCATAGTTTTCTTTATTTTTACAATATGAATTTTTACTTGAAGTTTCGTTTTTACTTCAGTTTAAGATATTACCAGGGGGTTACTCTCTATTGCGATGCGTATGCGATGCGTAAGAAAAATGATACATAATAGGATAATTGGTACCCTTTATTGAGTTTACGCGCATCTAATTTTTTCACTTTGGCAAATCTGGCATCAATGCACTCTGTAATTGTCAAAATCGTTCGTTAAAACCAAATATCTTGCGCTAACAAAAATTCAAACGCATCGAACTACCTTACGCATCGCAATAGAGAGTAACCCCCAGCTATTAATTAATGCTGTTTCATTTTTCTTAAGTTTTGCTGTTTTCTGAAACGTGCCTGTTTAATTATTTTTTATTATTCTTTTTTAAATCTTTCGTTAAATTTTTTTTAAATTGGTAACATTCGCAGAAATTTTACTTATAAAACAAATAAATAAAAGTAATATTAAACATATCCTCAATAATTTTTTTGTTTGACAAAAAAGCAACCAAAATTAAAAAAATAATACAACCAATAACAAATTTTGGTTAATTAGGAATATAACCCATAGCTTAGTTAGTTTGCAGATTTTGTTTTTAAATTTTCTTTGCTTATTAAAAATTAAATCGATTCCAAAATTGAACTTAAAAATAATACTGATTTTGAAAAACCTATTTTTGGGCCAACATACATATGTATGTATTTGCCATTCCCGTTCAACATTTATTAAAAATTTACTAAAATGGCATATTGCAAAATTCTTGAAACTTTTTACTATTTTACTTGAAACTTTTTACTATTATTAAAATAGAAGGACAAACATGATAATTACTTTCAACAATAGGCCATCTGTGGAAGAGGAAATCATCGTTCTGTCAAACTTGGCAAATTGAATGCGCCAAAGTCTATTAAATAAAAAAAGTGCTCAAAATTATTAGAATTAGCAGCGCATTTAATAAACTTCTCCGGTACCACGACTTTTGTAGATACTTCTATTTTATACAAATTAAGACTGATATAAAAATGTACAAAAATGCTTTAAAATTTTTGCCCTTATAATTTTATTTAACTGAAACTATTTCAAAATTTTAATTAAAACGTGCCAGCTTTATTTTCAGCCACTGTATGTATATGTGATCAAACAAAACGAAGACAAATAATTTGTGATTTAAGGAAGGAAGAGTTTTCTATGTACAAACCTGTTCCACGAGCGACGTATGTTCCAGTCATGCTAGATGTTGATGACGATGATGTGGAAGAACTGGAACCAGCTCCAGTTGCACTTGTTTTTGTACATTTTAAGAGCATACTGTATACGTACACTTTTTCAAAGTAGTTTATATATTTTAGTTGCACAAATTTCACTTTATAAAAAAAATGCTTTTATCAGCCAACAGATTACGTTTTTAGTTCGTACAATTATTTTTCACTTTTAAACATTTTATTAACAATTTAATATTTTATTGTTTATAGTTGATAAATATTGTCATTTTATGAACAACAAAATGTAGTACACACAAACATACATATACTTATATTGTATTATTAAAATTTTTAGTTCTTCTTAGGTAAGAAACAATAAAAAAGCAGAATCAACCGGCCAAAAAATTATTTTAGTTGTCCATAGCTTTTTACCTTATACATAATACACATTTCCATAAAAAAAAGAAACAACGTAAAAATATAAGAATTTGCAAAAACACAATTTCCCAAAAATGCCTTTTTCTATTATTTTGTTTGTTTGTAATCATTTAATTTATGTACACATTCATGGAGTATATTTCTTTATATATGTATGTATATATATGTATAGTAGGAAAACGGCACATATTCACACACGCGACGAGATTTTGGTGCACACATTCATATTCACACGCATACACACCTCCTCAATTTTTCTGGCGTTCTCTTCTTTCGTCAACCAATTTATTGGAATACTTTTATTAATTGATTTTTCTTTTATACTATTATTATCAAAACACCATATTTTATATTTAATTTCTCTTGCTTCTTTTTGTACTGCTTTCGCTTGATTTCCTTTTTCTTACCGACATGCAATCATTATCTTTTTTTTATTAAAATGTTTTCTCACACATTTTGTTATTTGGTCAAGTATGAATGTATATAAAATATAGTTTAAAAACAATTACAGATATAATTGTTAGTTTCTTATTTTGTTTAGCTATATTTATATATATTTATATAAACATTTATAATTATGTGACAAGATTTCTATTGCAATTGCGTTTTATCTCTCGGTTCTCAGTTTACAACATTCAACTGGTTTCCTTTCAATTTTCATACCACTTTTTTCACTGTTGACAACTTTTCTAAAAAAGAATTCTTATACACGCAAGAAGTAGAGTATTATAAAAAAAATTGCGTAGATATATCATCCGAACATTTATGCGAATGAGAGCCCTCATGATGCCATAAACTGATTAATGTTGATTAGGAATCAGAATTACAGAAAGTAAAATTTTTCATAACAATTGTTTGATCAAAGCTCACGGACCACTGATAAAAAATTAATGCATACTATAATTATCCGAAAAAAATCGCTGGCTAGACACTACTGCCTTGGTCAAAATAATACCCAGAGATGTGTCAAGTGAAGGAAGGCTGCCACATTGGATGAATAAACGTACGTTATTAAATAATACCAACAGAGAGCTTGTGATCCGAGTATAAATAATATTTACAAATCGATTTTATTGTTCAAACCATAAGATATCAATTGATTTGAATTAGTTGATGCATTAGGACATGTTATATTCACTTATGTACCTTAGCACCTCGTATGTCACGAATCACAGTTGTAATACGCATATTTAAAATTTGGTTGTTTTCATATGCAATGTTTATATGAGAAAATCCTCTCAAACGAATAGTATTCTGTGATTGTTTTATACAAGTAGATGGTTCATGTATATGTAGTAAAAATTTATATGTTCATGTAATAAGTGTCTAGTATTTACGCCGGTATTGTCCAAACAGTCTGTCAACTCGAACTAATGCAGAGATGCTTATTTTTTGTTGACATACAATTACGAAATGTCATTTATTTGCCAATGTTTAGCACTGCACGTGTTTGATTCGTTGTATTTGGAAATATTTTTATAATAATTTGAAAAGTTATAGGGAGAAATGGGTAAATTTCGCTCAAAATTAAAACGTCATACTAAAGGTAAAACCTGGAGCAAAGGTCACTCGTCTACATCAAATCCTGACCAAATGAAACATCGCATAAAGGCGAAATCTAGATTTTTTCAGCCCAACATCAGTTTAGGTAAGGTTACACAAAAATATCTTCATTTAAAAATTACTAGTTTAAAACATTTTTGCAGCGCCATCCGAAGATGGACCTAGAAATAACTTTCTTACACTTGAAGCTGTGCTTAAACATGAACAAAGCCAGGCTTATAATGCAGAAACAACGACAGTGAATGATGTTGCTGGAAGTTTAAAATCGTTTAGCCTACATGATAGTGATGACGAGCTAATGTCCGAATCACAAGGGGTCACTTGCAGGACATTTAAAACATTCGCCTCAAACTATAGCACCTGCAGCAATATGAGTTTTAAAAAGCTTCTAGTTGGCTTTCGGGCTTCGTCTGATCTACACAAGGAAATGTTGGCAATTCTCACAGCATTAACCGAAATCATTAAAGAACGTGGTGGTACCGAATCCGCTACTGAATATTTTATTTTGCTAATGGAACAAATCGAAGCCAGTACGGAAGATAATGACATTATTGCTGGAGTATCCCTCTTATCCATGGGTATAAAATCTGTACCCACAGCAGTGTTAAGAAAACGCTTTAGTGAAACGGCTCAAACTTTAATGTCATGTCTACAGAGATTTATGGATTGTAAT
The DNA here is from genome assembly GCA_963681545.1 of Germaria angustata. Classification (NCBI taxonomy): domain Eukaryota; kingdom Metazoa; phylum Arthropoda; class Insecta; order Diptera; family Tachinidae; genus Germaria; species Germaria angustata. Next base: position 33,473,465 of record OY813001.1, on the reverse strand, counting down.
AATCAGTCTATTATTAAATATGTGTGTGTTTGATATTAAACTGCAGTTTAAAATTTGTGTTCTGTTTTGACTAATGTAACTATTCCAGATTATAGGCTGTTTGTCGGTTTTATTAAGAGCTCAGGACTATTTAACTTGGACATACTCTTCATCTTGGCAATATATAGATTCCTTATTGTCGTTTACTATACATTCAAAGCCTAAGGTGAAATCTGAAGAAATTCATGTATAGAACATTTCAATTTATTGAATAATCTTTTTTTTTACAGATTCGGAAAGCTGCCCAACACGCTGTAGTTTCTATCATTCATGGTAGTTCCTTCATGTTGCCTCCAAAGCCCTTTAATAATGATGATAGTAGTGATAATCAGCAGCAAGAAATTAAATTTCATCCAGTGAGCAGTCGTGTCGCCAAATTTTGTTTGAATCAATTTAGGCCCGAAATTTTAGCTCAACAGCAAACTACTGTGTTGCATACCTTATCTTTGTTAAAAGAAAGCATCAGTGGTTTCAAAACGGATGACATTAGAACAGTTTGCGAGCACTTATTGTCTATAATGACGGCAACAAATGTTTTAATAAGAACTAGTTGTCTGCAAACCATGCATGAGCTCTTTTTATCTCGCACGACAAACTTGAACGGAATATTGTGTGCTAAACTTTTGACAGCAATACATGAATACCGGCCGGATCGCACAGATTATCGTCAAACCCTAGCATGGTTAACTGTTCTCAAAGAGGGTCATATACACCTGAGTCAATTGGAAATAAGCTTGTGCATTAATGCCTTGCCAAGTTTTGTGGAAATATGTTGTAGTGACTTGTGGCTTTCCGATAGAACCGATATTGTAGTAGGGGTCTCAAATACTGTAAAAGAGTTGATATATGAGTGTATTAAACCAGTATGTGCTACACGAGAATTAGCCAATGAATACCGTGTGACAATTGGTAAAATTTTGTCCTCGGTGCATAAAGTTTTAAGTGCTCCTTTCGGAGAAGTTGCCAAATACGTAGTTTTAACTTTATCTATTATCTTCGAGGTGTGTGGTCATCACTTTAGCAATGAATTAGCGGTTTCTTTATCAGAGTTGGCCAAACGTTATGATACTCAGTCGGCATTGCGCATGCAAATCGAACATGCCATTATATCTGCTATAAAATATATGGGTCCAGAAGTTGTTTTAAAGTATATACCTTTAACCAACGCTAAAGGCGAGGTTTTATTAGAGAAATCATGGTTGCTGCCGCTGCTACGAGAAGGTGCTTCAGGTGCCAGCTTCAAGTTCTTTAAAGATGTTGTTTTAGTATTGGCATTAGACTGCAATAAAAAATGGCACAAATTTTCCGATGAAAAACAAGTCTCCATGTCTCATACTTACGAATTACTATGTTGCCAATTGTGGGGCCTGTTTCCCGGTTTCTGTAGATCACCCAAAGATCCTGAAAACTTTAAATTAATAGCACCTACATTAGGTAACGCGTTAGATAACAACCCAGAGTTCAGAGCACCCATATTTGATGGTCTTATTGAATTGATCCAAAACGAGGAGCAAACCATAGTTCATGAAGCGTTAGGCAAGTACTCCAAAAACTTTTTGCCCAGATTATTTAACATTTACACACAAAAACCCAGCGGTACTTATGAGCAAGATTTACGTAGAAAATCCCTTGACGTCATTAAGGTAAAAACTAAGAGTAAATAACTATCAAAAATAATGAATATAATCTTAATATTTCAGTTATATTTAACAAAAACTTCTCAAGACATGCTAAAAGAGCTGTTCGATACAGCCTACAATCAGTTAGAATCTACAGCTGTAGGGTCATTTGAATATGATTCAATTTTTGACATTACTGCAGCATTAGTTTTGTTCGAAACATGTGAAATTATACGCCACTTTTTTGAAACTTACATAGTTCCTGTCTTAATGAAAAACGAAAAATCAAAATTAGTTGCTAAAGATGAGCAGAAATTGAAAAAGCAACAGCGGAAAACTTATGAGTAAGTAATAAAAAAGATAAAGGTAAATTTAATTGAGAGTTTTTTGAAAAACATTACAAAATGTGAAACAGTAATGTTAAGAAAAAGAAAACTTACGAATAATTTCTATTGTCATAATTAAAATTATAAAGTTAATGAAAAGTATCCGACTGTGTGTGCCATGTACAACTCTTGAAAAAGAATCGTGTCCTATAGAAGTAGATCATTTAAAAGCTGGTGCAATTTCGTTCAAGTAGCCAAATATCCCATTTTTTTAATGTATTATAAATAATAATAAAAAAGTCTATTGACTAAATTTTTATATTTAGATTACTTCGGGACATTCTGACTTCGGAGGCAGCCTCTTGTAAAAAATTTGTACGTACAAACTTGGTGGCATTACAAAAATTATTATTAGAAGCCTTTTCCACTAGTTGCACGGTATGTCAAGCTGCACGTTTGAGGTAAAACAAAATATACAAACACTTTCCTACAGTTATTATTTTCTTGCTCTTATTCTAATATAGATGCTTGAAGATTCTCATTGAGAACCGCAAAAACTGCACTATCAACGACAAAATAATTATGAAAACATTACCGGAAGCTGTAATAAATTATAAAGAATTTTCCACACGAAAAGAAAATATTTCGGAGGAATTGCTAATGTTGGTTTTAGACTTGTACCAGAAGACGGAGAAATTAAATGATTTTGTGGACATTTTAACTGCCGGCTTTACTGGCGACGAATCTTTAATTACAAATACTATACTAGCTTTCCGTACAGTGGTGCAAACGCAGGGGAAGAATTTGACAATCAGTACATTGGAATTTATTATGGAACAAGTAGCTGTATTTTTAGTCCAAAAATCTAGAGCACAAGCTGAAGCATCAGTAGCATTTTTAATAACGTTTATTAAAGTAATGCCTGCACCACTGGTAGCAAATCATTTGGAAACGATAGTAAGCTTTTTTTCTAAGAAGTCTCTCATTCTTTCATTAAATTTTTTTGTCGTTTTTTTTTAGATGAAATCTCTATCAGCTATGGTTAAAGATACTAAACGTTATTGCCGTATACAAATTGGTTATTTACTAAAGAAACTTTGCAAACGTTTCACCGCCGAGGAATTGATAAAATTTGTGCCTGGCGATGATGAAGTAACACATCGCAGACTCAAAAAAATACGAAAGCAAATAAGACGAGATAATCGCAAGAAGCAATCGGAAGGTAACGCAAAGGATAGTGATGAAGAGGGATCCAATGAGGAGTTTGTGTTCGGCTTAGAAAAGAAAAGTGTTACGTGAGTTCCGTTTTTTTTTTTTAATAATAATAATAAATTCGAAATCAACATTGTATCGAAAAATCTTGCAGCATCGATGATATATTGGCTGATTCCGATTCCGATTTACCCGATGATATGGAAGACGATGACAAAGATCACAATCCAGCTGATAAATCAAAAAGCAAAAAACAACGCAATACTTTTATACGTGAAGATCCCGAAGATATTGTGGATTTAGCTGATATTAAATCAATAGGAAATGTTTTGAGTATGTTCTTGAGGGAAAAAGAGGATTTTGATTTGAATAAAAATTTTTTTTAGCCAACCGTCCTAATTTGGAAGCCGCTAAAACAGGCTCAAGAACCAAACCTAATGACCCCAATCGTGGCTTTAAAACTGCGGAAGATGGACGTCTTATTATTAGTGATAAAGCTTTAAGTGGTTTCGACAAAGATAATGAGAGCAGTACCGAAGACGATGATGATGAAGGTGTTGAAATTAATGAGAAAAAGGCTGTAAAACGTGGCATGGAAGGCGATTCTAGTGATGGTAAGATCAAATTTATGTATGTCTGCATGTAGCTACTTGTGAGCTGTCTTCGCTGAATTTAATCATATCATGGACCACTGGGTGTGATTTCGATGACATTTAGTTTTGCTTTAAGTACGCATAACATGATATGTATTGGAATTCCAATGTACATTATAATGAATCGCCTAAATCTTTAATTCAGCTTATTGACGGTAGGTAGTTCGTGCCCTATTATTTTAACACATATGTTCACATGGATTTCATCTCTAATACTAATCTAATATATATATATATATATTTTTAATATACACTTACACTAAACATAAACAAAAACTTTGACTACTTTATTGTAGAAGAAGATGTTGCAGCGATGGCTTCAAATCGTAAACGTAAAGCAACTGATGCTGTAAGTATGCATTCAGGCAAGACTGCAGCCTCACGTTACACAACTGGCGGCAAAGGTATCCACAGAAAAGTAGGTGTTGGTGCAGATGCAGTATCTATGAAATCTGGTAAATCGGGCTATTCAGTCAAATCGAATAATGTTGGTATGGAATATTCTGCCAAAAAAGCAAAGGGTGATATGAAAAAGAAAGGAAAATTAGATCCGTATGCTTATATACCATTAAGTAGAAACAACTTGAATAAAAGGTAAACACTAACAAACAACTATTTATTTCAAGTCATATATATTTTAATTGTAATTTCTTTTTTAAGAAAACGAGCTAAACATGCTGGTACCTTCAAAAATATTGTCAACGGTGCCCGCAAAGGAGCTTTGAAAGGCGTAAAAAGTAAAATGACCAAAGCATATAAGAAGTGAGATAGAGATTGATTTGTAGTTGTTAAGTTTTTGAACAATGTTTCGTAAATGAAAATATATTTTATTAATTATTAAATACATATACATAATAATGTAATGCAAAAATGGAAATAAATCTAATTTAATTTAAACTCCTAATTGGAATATATTTGGTCATTATTTCTGTTTTTAAATTTTAAATTTAAAACAACACAATCAATTTAGTACAAAAGTAATTTAAAATAAAACTGGGAAAATATACATATAATAATAATTGCATGGAATAAAAATTTCATCTTATTTGAAGAAGTCATTTTCTATATGCGTTCTAGACCATTCTCCGTCTGGGTTATTACTGAGCATAGTTTCTTCAATAAAATCCATTTTATTATTGGCGTTCACCAATATTACCGTATGGGTGCGACTGCCATAACCCGTGTCGGGTATGGAAACATTTAATGCACTTAAATATTCACCATAAAGTGGAGCTCGTCGCTTCAATTCTGTATCTGGCCAAAATTTCTTTTTGCATTTCAATAAATTCATTAATTTATCGACAAGTTCAGTTTGTTGAGCTTTAACGCCTTGTTGCAGAAAATCATCAACGATACTTTGAAAAGTGTTACTTCCATAGCATACCTTTTGAAATGGTGTTGATGGTAGACTGTTGCCAAATCCGTAGCAGGAATTATCCTCGTAGTGTACTATGGTCGGTGGTGAATTACTACAAAGTGTTACTGCGCCTGAGTTAGATATTGTGCTGCAGGAAAGAGTTTTATGTTAGTGAAATAAACTTTTTTTATAATAAGTGCTTTGAAATAACTTATAAAAATGTATTTATTGCATAACAGTTTATCAAAGGTTTATAAAACGAACATAGCAAAATGCTCAACAAATGTACCCAAATGAGCTGGACATTGTCTTTCCTTTACCAACTTTCTACACAAAATTTGTTTCATAACCTTTTACAAATCTTTGATAAGTATTTGAACGTGACTGTAATTATTCATAGCATGTGCCATGAATAGGGTTACATAACATACTTGCATAAAATTTTAATTCATTAGAAGCAAATACATATATCAACTTTTGATTATTGACGGAGGGTAAAAATTAAATAAACTAATAAAATTTGTTTGCAAGCGAATCGTACAATGTTCTGCATTGTTCAGTTTTAATTTGTTATATTTTTGGTTTCTTCATTACTTACTTAATTTCGATAGATACAAAATTAAATGCACTATATTTGCTGCAATCATCCACCAGTCGTTGATTATAATTGGTATTATTAAAGTCTTTGCTATAATTACGAATATAGTCAGTAACAATCATGCCCCTTCCTAGTAAAAAGTTATTATTGTGTAGTGGAATTGAGGTTGTAATATTGGATTCAGTAGAAGTGCTATTATTATAAAAAGTCTTAGTAGAGCAATTAGGTGACATATAACCATTTGAGGTGGAATTTAACAGGGAAAGTTTGTTCTTGCAATTGTTGCGTTGATGGTAGGGTTGAGTATGATTCATAACTTGGATCGTTTGTAATGGAAAAATGCACATTTGATTATAGTTAATAGTATATAGAATAACTAATAAAAATGAAATTATGCAAATAAAAATTGTACGATTGAGAACTACAGGGTGAATGAATGGCATTTGCAATAATAATAAAACAAATTATAAAGGATATTTATATTTATTTAGATTTATGAACTTACCAACATCATTTTTAGGTTTTGGCTCTCCAGTTAGATTTAATAAAGCTCCAACTTTAAAAATTCCATTTTTTCCAGAAATCGCTAACCAAGTACCACCTTCGCGGCCCGGCTCTAAGTCAATACCGCCATAAGCATGCTCACTATCCAGCCATTTGGCAGCCTTTAATGTTTTGCGGGCATAAAATTCATCGCGATTGGAGGCTACTATCAATTTGAATCCATCTTTTTCAGGATTGGAATTAACGTAAAAAAATATCACACACATTTTAAAGCAGCCAGATCTACAAATCTATTCTACCAAAGTATTCTATATTTTATGTCCATAAACTGCAACCTATTTGTCCTAACAAAATATCAGCATTCAGTCTTATCTCAAATATTTTCAAAAGATAGTTGAACAAAGATACATTTAAATTTATAATCTGCTTTAATGAGCTCAGCAAATAATAATTACTTTGCTTAACAAATAAATTAACGCTGGCGCACATACTATTCTTATTGATTTAATTAAAAATTAGGTTTGTGTTGGTGTCCAACAGCTGTTAGATAACCGAAAAATAAACAGGAGTGCTGTATAAAAAGTGATGCTAATTTTATTTACACTAGAGAACGTTTCAAGCAACCAACGTTTATTTATACTTATTACCATAAACTATACATAGACCCGACAACTTTGAAAACGTGCATAAAGTTTGTGTGAAACAGAGAGCTAATCTAGTTGTTTTTATATAGATATCTCTTCACACAAACTTTATGCACGTTATACAAAGTTTATGCAAAATATGATTCGGACCCTTTTTAAACGTCAAAGTTGGGTATTCTGTGTATATTCTGTGCTTATTACCATAAACTAGAACTAGACTCGACAACTTTGTAAACATGCATAAAGTTTGTGTGAAAGGGAGAGCTAATCTAGTTGTTTTTATATAGATATCTCTTCACACAAACTTTATGCACGTTATACAGTTTATGCAAAATATGATTCGGACCCTTTTTATACGTCAAAGTTGAGTACTCTGGTTGAGTACTCTGTGCTTATTACCATAAACTACCTAGACCCGACAACTTTGAAAACGTGCATAAAGTTTGTGTAAAAGAGAAAGCAAAGCTATTTGTTTTTATATAGATATCTCTTCACACAAACTTTATGCACGTTATACAAAATATGCAAAATATGATTCGGACCCTTTTTATACGTCAAAGTTGGGTATTCTGTGTATATTCTGTGCTTATTACATGATATGCATAACCAAGGTCGCAGCTCCACAACAAACAAAATATTACAAACAATTTTGCGTAAGAATTTTTTTTTTGCTATCAAAATAAGCTGTGTTGAAAATAAAGAAAATATGCACACAAAAAATAACAAAATAGCGCTTAAAATTGTAAACAAATACAAAAGAAAACATTTTACAATGGCCATGGTGTAAACATACCCATAATATGAAATATAAGCTCTGTTCCACATGCATAACGAAACAGTCCGAACTAGCCCAAAGTTACCCAAAACCGTTCCACATAACAATTTTTGTGCAAAAAAGAGAGAAATTGAGAGAGTAATTTTTTTCATTTCCTGTACAAATTTGCACGAACTTTTTCTTTGGGTAAGTTCGGACAAAAATTTAACAATCAGCTGTTTTTTGTTTACATATGAAACTGATAGATTATCAGAAAATTTGCAAGCAAAAGAAAAAATTTAGTTTTTATAAAGAAATATATTAAAAAGCAAAATGGAGAGTTTCAATGAAAAAAATTAAAGTGGTAAATACGTTAGTGCATAAACATTTTCTTTTTTATTTAATATTTAAAATGTTTTTATAGCTACGTATGTATATGAAGAATTTTTTTGTTTTTCAATTATTTTACAATTGTTGACAATGATTCAATTGTTTTGTTTTTATAATTTGAAGGCTTTTAAGCGTCTAAAAGCACTTAAATAGATATTAGTTTAAAAAGTAAGCAGCATTAGTATTTCAGGAACTACAAAAATGGTTTTTTGCGTTCCAGCTATTTTGGGTAACTTTGACAAATTTAGAGAGTATTTTTCATTTTGGTCTGAATAGTCCGAACTTGTCCGAGATCTTGTGGAACAAACCTATTGTAAAATTGACTTTATTGATTACATGGAAATAGACATGCTACCAAACTGTTGTCGTAAATATATACTGCAAACTAATAATGTCCTATTAAAAATCTTTATTTATAATTTTGTTTCTAAAATATCCCAGTTAAACTATACGATTTTCATTTACTTAAATTTTTTAATATGACATCGTGCTAACTATTTGTAGCCATTAGTGACTTGTTTTGAATATAGTATGGCAGCACTGTCTGTGTTTTTTATTTGTAATCCAATTGATTCAATTAATGTAGTGGTTTTTATAAAAAAAAATTCCAGAAAATTATACTATTTTTAAATTTTTTATTAACAATCAACAATGGATGCTGACAATCTAAAACAGTTACAGGAAAAAAATATTAAGATATTTCCAAAAATATTGGAACAATTTAATAAAGAAGTAAGTTTATTTGTTTACTTGAGTGGGAGAGGAAATAAAGATTTCAACATTTCATAATTACATACATATCGAGCCTTTGCTGCAATAACGTAGTAATTCAAAAAAGCTTGTTTTGCAGAAATTGAGTTTAAAGTTTTGAATTTATACACAACTTAATGGTAAAAGAAAATTTGGTTCTTTTCTCAAGAGCTGAGTACACAAAATATTTTTATGAAAATTTTACAGAATATAAAAAACGACAAGGCAAATAATTTCGTAATATAACCTTAAAAAATTCAAATTTTGAGTTACTACGGTATTGCACCAAAGGCTCGATATGTGTTTTGAATATAAATAATGAATATAATTGAATTTTGAAAGCACAAACCAATTAACCATATATATTTTTAGAACGCTAATCTTTTTAAATTTGATAAATTTCATAAGAATGATTTGTGGATAACTTTATGGAAAGCAGTTTTTAACATATTGAACGACGAAAAGTTGGAAGAGCACCATATATTATGTTTAAATACAGTGCGTATATTATCTCGTGACGAAGCTAGTCTGCTTAAAAACAACATAGTCGATGACATTGGCTGTCTACTGAAAATGGCACATTTGACCACGAACAGTTCTTTGGTAGTTGAGCCGTCTCAAGAGCAGGAATCACCACATTCCGTTAGTTCGCTCGATGTGCTGGGCGGCTATAATATGGAGCGAATAGTAGAGGCATTAAAGTGCTTGTGCAACTTGGTATTTCAAAATGCTGAAATAAGACGATGTTGTGTGCGACAAAATGTGGCAGATCAAATATTCCGTAGAATATCAGCATCTTTGCAGGTTCCCGAAAAAATAGAACTGTTTGATATGAAATTATTGTTTCTAGTAACGGCTCTTGAAACCTCTGTTCGAAGTCGTGTGCTATTCGAACTTAATGGTTTGACTTATATGACCCAGTTAATGGATGAAAAGCTACGCAACACACAGGAATTCTCCGATGGACAGTTGGATGTTTTAATTGAAATGTTAAAAGTTATGTATAATGTAACTTCATGTACGGATAAAAGTCCAAGTGAAAATGAAATTCAAAGTCTTCATTTAACCAGCGTTATAAGAGATTTGTTGCTACGATTTGGAGCTATGAGAAATGATAGGGAGCGTCAAGTTATTTCCCATTCCATAGATTTGCTAACAAATATTTCTAGCAGCTGTCTCAGTGAGCTTATGTTGAAGTGTGATAATTCCTCGCCATCGTCAGTGTTAACTTCAATGGAAAATAGTCGTATATTTGAAAATCGCAATGTAACAGCCTTAGATATCATACTAAATTTTCTTCTATACGCTCTTGAAGACTTAGAGAGGAATACTACTTCAAATAAAGAACTTGTACAACCAGTACTAACGATATTAGTAAAATGTGTTTGCAGCAATTCAATCATGCGTCACTATGTTCGCAGCATAGTACTGCCACCGTTAAGAGACGTTTACAAACGTCCGGAAGAAGGCAAAGAATTGAGAAATTATCTATGCCGTCTACTTACGAATCCAAACATTGTGGTACGAAATTTATCTTATGAATTGTTACTTGTTTGCTGCAAGAAAAATCCAAGTCGTTTGATAAAACATTTCGGTTATGGCAATATGGCTGGTTTATTTGCCAGCAGTGGTCTCTTGGATTGTCGTAAACCAGATACTAGTGAATTTTCTTCGGATAGTGAAGACAGCGATACTGAAGAATATAAACGCATAAAAAACTCGGTTAATCCAGTTTTAGGCTGCTATATGCCACCAACACCAAATCCCCTCGACGGAATGTCTGATGAACAGAAAGAATACGAAGCTGAAAAATTGGCTCAATTGGTAGACAAACTACATCGTGGTGGCATAATAAAGCCTTGCCGTATTAATGAACAAGGCAAACCAGAACCAGTTGATCACATATTGGAATTGCAACAAGAATTGCCGCAACAACAAATACAACAAAAAGGTAAAGAATAAAATAAATGTTATACATATTAAGTACTTGGCTATAACATGAATATGTGGGATTAAAAACTTTTTGTTATATTTTTGAAAACTCAGTTTCAAATGCAACGAGCGCTTAGCTAAATACATTTTATAATTCAGAAAAGTTTTCCACTATATTTTTTTTTTTGTATTTTAGCCAGAATAGTATGAATTGAAAAGGTTATATTTTAATAAAATTATTTGACGGAAAAAATATTTAAAGGATGCAGATGTATATGATATATATTGCTTGTATATATTTTTAAAAGTCGTCCCATTTTTTAAATATACTCTAGCGCAATTAGCAATAATTAATATGTAGAGAATTTTCGTTATGTTGACTTGTGTTTGTATATTTGATTTTGAAATTGACATATATATTTGAATTACAAATCATAAGGAAATTTTATAATTAATCTGAATTGGCGATTATTCACATACTTATATTTATATTTATTTATTATATGCAAGTTCATAGAGCAGAGTTATCGGTTATAAATTTTTACGTTTATTTGAACAAATAATACAAGAACTATAAAGTTTTTCTCACTTGTCCTTTAATGTAGCGGGATCTTTTATTTACACTTTCTGATAATTTTTTATATGTACATATACTATAAGTACACGGACATTAGTAAATATTTCACTATAGCTCACATTCGCTTTACTTTTAAAAATGTTATGTTTGAATATCATGTTATAGCTATAATAATTATAGTCAAATAAAACTTTACTTTTAGTGCAAAGTATATAGTTAAATTACTCCTATGCAATATGGATTATATGTGAAAATCATCTAGTATATATTTTTTTTGCAAAATGAAAATGTGCATTTTCGAAAGTGTTGTTGTAAACTTTACCAAATAAATATTCGAATATAATTAGTCTAAATAAAAATTATCATTAAACCAACAATAATTCAAACATTGTCAATCAAATATGTATACAAATGCTTATAATTCATTTGGAAAGAGTTTTCTTAAGTGATGACCAAAAACAAAATAGAAAATAATTTGCAAAATAACCATAATTGAAAACATATTTTATTATATATTAATAAAAGGAACGAAAATTAAATAAAATAAATAATAATTATTTTTTTCTCTACAATAATCATTTTTATCGTGTGGAGGCTAGTTCTAAACTCCTTTAACATTTCACAATTTAATATTTAAATAATCTCACAATCATTGCAGACAATTCAAATTCATTGAGTTCGAAAAATCGGCAGCATTCTGGTGATGGCTTTACAAACGTTGTTTTCAAAGATGTAATTTGCGTTATGATTTTATATCATTAAGTGAAAAATAAACAATAGTCCTTGCTCTGGCGAGGCCACTCTTATGTATATACATTCAGCCCTGTAACAGACCTTGTTACTGATTGGTTTTGATTCCGCACTTGCCATTTCGAACGAACTCGTTGTTGGTGCTTTAAATTCCGTTTATTTCTTGTTTAGATTTTATAGCAATAAAATTTTCTTGCCTTAAGGCTCAACTTTAAACTTTTTTATATGCAGAGCTCACTTTGAGTTTTTTATTAGCACGTAAAGTTTACAGAAATATTGTTATTATTTCGAGATATTTTCCCCAACTAATTGTTAAAACAATTGGAGTTTTTGTAAAATGCATTGTTTGATGTGGCTTTAGTTGTTCATATGCCGACATTTCATTGGTCGCTAAACCAAATAGTCAGTGAACTTTAAGCAGTCAGTTTAAAAACATTCAGCCAACGTGTTGCAAGAAAAATAAAATAGCTCATATTGAGTATAATTGTTTGTTGTGTTTGTTTGTATAAAAACATTTTAGACCTAATATTATTATGTATTTTGTTATGATTTATATACAATACTGAATTCTCATATTGTATTTGATTCGTATGGCACAAACATCCGAGGTTGAATGTTTTCAAACTGACTGCTTCACTGATGATTTGGTTTAGCGACCAATGAAATGTCGGCATAAAAACAGCTAAAGCCACAACAAACAATGCAAATACTCTAAAATATTTTTATTGTACAAGCAAGTCTCTTGATTTAAAGAACTGTATTGTTTTTTTTTTTTTCGTTTGTGAATTATGAATAAAATTGTTTTCTGACGGTGCCAGTCGAACTTCTGGCGAATTATTGGAAAAGATTTAAACTAAAAAATTATTCTATAAATTAAAAAAATCTGCTGCTGTAATAAACATTTGTTTTTATAAATAAAAATGTACGAAGAAAATTGAAATACACGTACATATATGCAAAGCTTAGGCACGTTTATTTGCGGCTTCTAAAAGTATGAAATTTTTACTTTTTAATACAAATGAAGATAGTGGAAAACGGCTTTAACGATTCTATTTTGAAAAATGAAAATGTTTTCATTCCGAAGAACTCAAAATTTTTTTTTGAAGAATCGTTTTACGGATTTAAAATACTTTAAACCTCATAAGCCTGGTATAAAATAATTTAGGGTGGCTTTCCGTGATTGCTTCCAAAATGAAGTGTTATACCTCCGTTAATTAGTAACCTTCGTAGACTAGGATTTAGTGTAATAGAGTAGTAGTCCGAAGATTCGATTCCTGTCAAAGACTGGGTGTTTCTCTAGACCAGCCAAGTAGCTTTGCAATTCGTGTTTGTTAACTTTGTTTTGAAAAAAAAAAAATTGAATCCATGAATTAAATTTATTTTTCGTCAACCTGACACTGCAAACTCAATTAATTTTTCTTTACATTCACATGGCTGTGGATGACTGTGAGCAGAAAAAAATATGATAGTATTTTTTTTTGTTCATTAATGAAAATTTACTCAAAATCCCATATTTAATTTTAATTTAGAGTCGTTCAATCAGTCATTGTAAATTTTTTGTAACTAGAATATCGGGAACTTAGCAGACATCTTCGTAATAGCTGATTGATTGTTTAAAACTTTGACGATAGTCCTCGATAATCTAGAATTGTTTGAGCCACATTTATAATTTAAATTATATTTAGAGTAATAGATCAATAATCAATACAGTGAATAAAAATATACCCAAGAGAGCGCCTTATAGGACACTATAATGATTTTAGTATTCTGAATAAGACACACTGATGTCTGTACTAAAGAAAAAAGAAAATTCTATTTTGTCTATTATATATATGAGATGTTACACAATAGATTTGGCTCTGCAGCGTAAACAATAATAATTAATTATTATTACCGGAAGATGTGTCGGTGTTTTCGGACTGAGATTTTTTAAAGTCTTATATGCTCATTGCTCAAATGTAATCTATATCATTGTACAAATCCTAATCTTATTTTTGATAAAATTCGTTGCTAGAAACTTTTATTATTAGCTGATAAGAGAGGTGGGGGAGGAGAATCGAAGTCTTATGGAAGTTTGTCATTGTGTCTTCTTCCCTCCAAGTATGCTAATCATGTAAACCAATTCAATTGGGAGCGCAAAAATCAATTAATTACATTTTTAAAGTTGTATACTGGCACAAAATATAAATGTTTATTACTCTCCGTGTTTTATACAGAAATATTACAAAATTGGGCAGTTTTATTTTAAAAATATACATATTAGGTATGAATGTACTTATTGTAAAAAAATCTTGCTTTTCTATATAAATATATAGTTTGATTGATGTTAAACGAATTTCGATATGGGACGACAACGGTGTTGAGATTGATGTTTCTGTGTCATGTGATACTGTTGAGCCGATTGTTGATCACTTATTTGTTGATTAGTCTGATAGCCGTTGGCTATTTGATTGTAGTGACTATTTGCTGCGATTTTTCCTCGGCCTGAATATGAATTCGAATTGCGGAAATGATCAACGCCACTGCTTCCGTTCCCACTATTACCAGAAATATCTAAATCCGATTTGTGATGAACATTGTGTTGCCCTTTGGTTAGCAACTGAAAGTAAATATTTTTAATAGGAGTACTGGTCGATGTGGCTGATTTCTTCGGTGTGCTTTTGATATTGCAGCTTTTAGTATTTGTTATATCCTGATTTGGAAACTTTGGTTTCTGGTTCCGTTGGCTGTTTTTAAATGTTTCCCGACAAAAGTTTTTCACTTCCTTTTTATAGAGTTCAATTTCTTCTTCCAACTTTTTGAGCCGTCTCTCATAGCAAATTCTTTCTTTAGCTTTGGAAGACTCACTACTGGGTGTATTATTTAGAGGTATTACTTCAGATTTAGTCTGACGCACGTAGTTTTTTAGTTTAGAAGGTGGTGTATGCTGGCTAATATACTCCGTTTTGTTGGTGCCATCATTTTCTACTTTATTCAAAGCAATCGCACTTCTATGCAATCTCTTAGTGCTGTTATATCTTTTAATACTTTCCGTGTTAGCAGGTTGTTTAGAAAGCTCCGCTTCATTTGTACAAAATCTTCTAATGCTTGTTTCACTTGGACATACTTGATCGCCTATGAGATGTCTGTGCGGCTGAGAATGATGATGTCCACGTGATTTACTGCGCTGCAGTTGGGCTTCATCTTTCACGTTGTGTCTTTGTTCATTATTTATACCATCTCCAATTGTACAATTTAAACTTTTATTACTTTTACTTTTAGCTAAAGGAATTGTTTTCGAGATAGCTCTAGGAACGATGTTTCCCAGACTTGCGTTACACTGTAGAGAATTATCTTCAACCGTGTCACTAGTGAATTGTTTAACTTTAAAATTTTGTTTCTGGTCGGTCCTTTCATACAAATTTTGTAGTGACTTGTGCCCCCTGTGAGAGAGAAATTAAATGTTTTTTATTAATTAAAAGATTTTACAACAAGGGTTGATCGATGGTGAGTATGAGAATGACTATACGACCAACCATTATTGCTCGCAATGTTCTTAATTTATGTTTTTCATTACCTGGTTTTTGTAATATTTAATGAATTTTTGTTGTAATCTGATGGTTTGTTTCTTTCTCCATGTGTCTGTACAATTTCATACAATTTTGATCTGTACTCAGGAACTGTCAAGCGTATATCGTCACAAAAGGGCGGCAATATATCAACACTCAGTTCCACTTCCGGTAGAGAATTACGAAATCTATTAGAACAAAATATTTATAATGTGGTTTCTTATTTCTAAAAAAATATGTATATAAATATATAATTTTTACTTTTCCACATATGGATGTTTTAATGCTTGATGGGCTGTTAAACGACCCATGGGATCTAATACTAGCAAAGACTTAACTAAATCTAATGCATCCCCAGTCGCACCACACAGCAAATCGTTTAAAGTTGTTTTTCTAGCAGATGAAGAAAAAATGTGTAAGTGGTATAGAAGTCTTGAAAAATTTTAAAACTTACTTATCTTTTAAAACTTGTTTGTTTAATAAAACGGAACCGAAGCCTGCACCAACTGAGCGAATATCGTCCTCAGTTATATCCGGAAGAGTGTAGACTATTTTTTCAATCTTACAAATTGCATGCTTTAAGAACTAAATAATTATGCATATGATATCTAAGTCATACCTGATTTATAGTGCTACTCCCTTGAAATATCGGCTTTCCTCTTATCATTTCAGCTAATATACAACCTAAACTCCACATATCAATGCCCTTGGTATATCTATTAGATAAAATCGATAAAAATATATTATAAATATTAAAAATATATATGTATATATTAAACCTTTTACTGGCCACAAGTATTTCTGGCGCTCGATACCATCTTGTAGCAACATAATCGGTTAGCAAAAGCTCTGACGGTTTATCGCTGCCCATGTCATAATTGCTACCGTTTAATGTGTGATTCGCCACTGAACGAGCTAAGCCAAAGTCAGCTAATTTGCATCTTTGAGAAATGAAATACAATATATTTAAATCCCAATTTTTGTTGTTACTTCTGTATAATTAATGTTTTACCTGCATTTGCTATCGATGAGGACATTGCTTGGCTTTAGATCTCGATGTATTACATTTCCAGAGTGTATATACTTAATGGCATTAATCAATTGGTACATAACGTAGCGTTTGTGTATATCTTTTAATATGGTGCCTCTCTTGATAATATTGTGCAGATCGCTTTCCATGTATTCAAATATTAGATAAATGTCCAAATTGTTTGCAGCTCTGAAAACGTGGGAAAATCACATTTCATTTCTTGACTTAATACTAGTTTTCAAATAGACAGTTTTCGTGTATACTTTCGTGCTTAATGTAAGCAATCAACTACACTAGGTTTTGGGTACAAGGTACTTATATTTTATTATAATCCGTGCTATATTTTCAATTTCCTTTGCATTAAAACTTATTGCTACAAAGTACATACACACATACAAATGTATAATTAAACTTCGCTATGAAAACGAATGTAATTTCATAATATTGCTATGACTTGCGCAAAGGTAATTAATTGGCGCACTTCCACTAGTAAGGGTCGATACAAAGAGCGATTTAATCTCAAATTGGAAATAAATTCATATCAAAATATTTTTCCCAAATATTTACTGAATATACAATTTTTCAAATCAAAATTAAATTGTTCAAGTTTTAATTAAAATATTCAGACATGTCATTAACGATCGAAAGTGATTTTGATTCCCTAAATCGAGAAAACGAAAACTACTTTAGATTTTCATAGTGAAATTGTTATTTTCAATGATCGAAACTGCAATACTGAATGCAAACAGAATGAGTGGCATTCCTGAAACCAAAAAAACCATATTGAGCTGCTTAGATAAATTTTCAGTTCAAACAACAGAAAAATTATGTATAGTTGGAAAGAAAAAATGAATCCTATGATTACTATATACTACTGGAGTGGTGGACTAGATTCAAAGGGTTGCATTGAACTTATATATAATGGCTGTATTGCGGCAAAGTAGACGTATATGGTCGCTGGAAATCGCAGACGTACGGCCACGCTAGAATCGTGAAGTGGCTTCCTCCTGGCCTGCGAATTTATGTTACCTTGGAAAGACTCATAATTCTAGTTAAACAATGTAGGACAATATGCCGATGTTACGTAGTAACTTCCAGGTAACGAACGAGAAGACGGAACTATCTTCAGGTACAATTATCAGAAGGCTCAAGGCAAATGGAACAAACTGGATAATTATATAGTGGGAAAGAAAATGTGGCATTGCTACGAAGAGTACTCATCACAGTGTCGTACGAGTTTACAGGACATTAGCAGACATACTATGAGCCTACAGACAATCAAGAGACGGTTTTACATTTGCCCGAATTCCCGGCTTGGCATTCTTCTAGACAAATATTCCTAGTTAGGTATTTACTAGATGATCTTTCGGAGTTACCAGATATCGGTTTTGGTGACTTTCAAGAGATTATTCAAAGCTACAGGTTATGTCTAATATCATTCACCGTGTCTAGCCTTGGATTTTTGATACTGACAGGTTGACTCGGGCGGGTATTGTTTTTTTTTTCAAAACCGTATCACCCGATCCTACTTGATTGCTTCTCATGGATTTTAGAGCAGTCACGTATACCAACCAACCAACCATATACTACTACAAAAAATATATATTTTTGTTAAGTTTTTTAACCTTTTTTGTTGAAATGATGTAGTTCACGGAAAACAAATTTCACCGTTTAAAAATGATAAGGGTCCAACTAGTATTGCCCAATTTTTAAATATAATTCTAAAAATTATTAGATATATGTAGTACATATTGAAAAATCTTACTTGTAAATATTATGCAGTTTAACAATATTTGGATGAGTACGAAATTCTTTAAGAAAAATAATCTCCCGAAATGTCCGCTGAGCATCTGTTTCATCACGAAAAGCATCAAATATCTTCTTAACTGCAATTGTTTCATTTGTGCGCTTATCCAAAGCTTTCCACACAATACCATAAGCACCTTTGCCTAAACGCTAAACAAATTTACATGAAAAACGAAGTTTTTTTTTACAAATAACACTAAACAAAAAAGTACTTCAACAGATTTACCTTTTTAATATCAAATATTTTCGATATACCCTCATCGATTTCGGACATCTTATGCTTATCCTGATTTTTCGTTGCCATGGTGTTGTATCCTTATTTTGTGTGTGTTGAATTGTTAGTAAATTAGTTTCATCAAATCAATTAGGAAACCAATGCAAGCTGTTGCAATGTTTTATAATATTTAATGTTTCAATTTGATATAAATTTAAAATTCTGTTCAGCTGACTTGTGCAATTTGAGGAAAATTTCGAGGTGCAATAAGTTGTTAAATCGATGAAAAAGATAAAGAGACACTCCACTTATTTTTTAACCTAGTTGCAGTATTAACTGTCACAAAATTGATATGTATAAATGTATGTAAATGTGCAAAAAAGAGAATTGCTATTAATTGCTTAAATTATTTATTGAATGTTTAAATAGAAATTTACTTAAAAAACATGCAGACTAATTTCAGCATTACAAATAACACTATGGTATCATAGAAAACACACACGATTTTAAGGAGCTCATTGTTTTCAAATAAGCAGAATCTTCAAATAGAGCAAAACTATTTTAAACCACATTTTATTTGACTGTGCACTCAAAAATCCTTCCACCAAAAATCATGGACTCAGAATTGAATATTTAACATACTTACATATGTAGTATGTATTTACATATGTATGAATGTATAAATTATGCATTCTTTAAAACATCTGACATTCAACACTGTCCAATAATTCAAAATGTTTCTTCTATGTACGAATAAATGAACACAAATTAAAAAATAGTGCGAGAACGTGTTGTATTAATTTTCATAGTTATTGAAAGAACAAAACAGAAATTTTAACAATATACACGTGGATATATGTAACGCTATTATTACAGTATTTCTTAAACGCCTTAACTCACACAACAAAAAATGGATGTGTGTTTGAATTTCTTTGTGTTTAATCAACTTGTCTATTTTAACGGCGAAATTTCTTATATTAATATACGTTTTATCATTAAATATTTGAAATCACTTCTTAAAAAAAATATATATACACATGAGGTAGTTGACGTTCAACTGATTTTGTATACAATTTTAACACTGATTACTTGATTTCATAATTTAATTCATTTCATTTGTACGTTTTTAAAATTTGTTGGCAACACAACTGATAAAGTAACCAACATTTCACGTTGTTTTGGTTTCCCTAAGGATATATTTTTTAGCGATATGTGCTGCATGCATTTGTGTATCTATTTGATTATTTTGTTTATATGTGAAAAACTAGACTTGTGGTGGCCTAGCAACAACATATATAAGTACATTTATATTAAGTGGACATTCAAAGTGAATGAAGGTATTTTCTATTTAATACATACATTAAATAATAACTGAAAGCCGTTTAGTTCGAATACTTAACTATGAACGTATGTGGTCCTCTCTAGGGAGGTTTAATTCCCCGTTAAGGAATTTATCCCCCAGAATTTCTTCTGAAAAATGGTATAACTTTCCTCTTCATTACAGGGCTGTAGCTCCCCCAGAAAAATTCTCAGATGTTGTAGACCCAACCACCCCATGCACTTGACATATTTGATTTATAGATATGGATTTAATCACATTCGTTTCACTGTGTTCGGATTGAAATCTGAAATATTTAACAATATACAAATCGTGAGAAAAGTCATCTCCCTTCCTGCTTCGGTTTTAACAGTTTAATCTAAAAAACAGTAATGTTATAACAAATAATATGGCCGTATTTTTAGTCCAATAATTATGAAGTTACCAGACAGCCTTTTTTTCCCCCCAACAGGCTAACTCAAGTATTTTAATTCAGAAAGCAATTGATTATCACACATTTAAACATGAAAATTGCTATTTGACAGATTTTTGTATAAAATTAATCAGCCTTATGACTAGTTTTGACCTCTGCAATAATATCACCTTTCAATAAGAATTGTAATATTTATTTCCGACTAGACTTTTTCCATCAACTGGCAAACGGTTTCCATTAGCCATCAATAAGTTATGTAGCGTTTACACAAGAATTTTTTACTTCCGAATAAAAGCAACAACGTTGGTAGAATGAAAATGAATGAGAAAATGTTTGTTGGTAAGTCTTGTTCTGAGGTGGGAAACAAATTGAAATATCCTGCATATATCATTCCATATTAAATATGTGTGCTACGAAATTTATTACGACATGCTCATTTGTACTTAACGTTATTGCTCAGCCTAGTGCTTAAATATAAATTTTTAAGCGTGTCTCGGAAAGCAAACATAAATGGTCTATGCAGTCATACTGATTCTGTCAACTGTGAATACAAAATCTCCCAAACTTATTGCTAGTGGAGATCCTATGCTATGAAAATTTAATGAAACATATGTTGGTCATGAATTCAGTCCCTGGAAACTGCTCATGTTCATGTTTGTGGGCTAATAAATAATAATCCTTAATTATTTCCTGGGAAGAAATAATATTTCAGACTTTCATATATAACCCAATATCTTTCTTAAGTGCTTTTCGAGCCTGTTATATAATATCTGAAATGCTGCTCAAAATTTTGCAATTACTTCAGCATATATTTTATGGAAAAAAGAATAAAAACCAAACAACCAAAAAGAAGCATTAATGTTCATACTAAGTTGAGAGCTAGTGGAGACGGTTAGTTATAATAGTTCCATATAATTTGTTCGACAGCTGCTTAATATTGATATGGTAAGTATTTTAATAGGTTAAATCTCATCACATAGCAAACCGAAATATTTGCATTGCTGACAATCAAAGAAATTTTTTCACGTTTATGGTATAAGAAAATTTTTTGCGAGCTCAATAAGCATTTTTTCATATTAAAGAACTAGTTTCATCTTGTCCGAACTAACCCAAAGAAAAAATTTATTTAATTAAGGCCAATGGAGGCTATACGATTAGTTTATAATCAAGGCTCATTAATAAGATGTGGAGTTACCAGCGAACAAATGCGCTTTCGTGTGTATATATTTTATTACTGAGAGGCCAACGAATACTATTGGGATGGCTTCTAATAAGCCATAGTCAGCTGCGTTATTAACTTTATCTGATAGAGTTAGTTCGCCTTAGCTTATAATTCATTCTCTGGAACAGGCGGGAAACACAAATTAGCCAGAAACAGCTGACTGCATTTTTCTCGAGACCTTATATGTATATGGACTGTGGACCTTTTTACAAATTTCTGAAAGTCTCCCGGGATATAACCTATACATCAACTGATGCGCATTATTATCAGCTTTTTATTGCAGATAGCGTGATGTATAGTCACCGAACCGTTTGTTTGTAATATGTAAAATACTAAAAAAAGCATTTTCAGCGATTTTTTTATTTTTTGAAAGTTTGCTGGATCTATAATTTTTTTCTGAAAGTCTCCGGGGATATAACCTATACATCAATCGACGCGCATTATTGTTAGCTTTTGATTGCAGGTAACGTTATACATATGTGGTCACCGAACCGCTTGTGTGCAATATGTGAAATACTAAAAAAAGTGTTTTAGCAATTTTTTTATTTTTTGAAAGTTGCTGGGACTAACATTTTTCTGAAAGTCTTCCAAGATATACCCTATACATCAATCAACGCATATTAATGTCTAAATGTGTACTTTCCGGTAACGTTTTTCATAATTTTTTGGTCCACAAATTTTATCCTAAAGCCTCCCGTGCAAAAACTTTTATTACGATTTGCGTGCACTGTAATTTGCTATCGATCGTAGGTAGCAGTATATGAATTGGAAGTTTTGTTCACCTATTATTGATGAAAAACTCGATATAAAAGTGGTCCAAATAAATCTTAAATATCTATGTATATATAAATAGGCAAATGAAAAAAGTTAAGAACCATTTTAACTGACTTAAACCCAACGTATTCGCTTGATTTTTTCTTTGCTTAATAGATTGAGCAGTGCAGAATGTATTTTTTTCTTATACATTTTTTTGCCTAAGAAAGTTAAAAACAGTTAAGAATATTAGCCAATCATAATGCCATTATCTCTCTTTCTCTCTTAATTTGCTAAAAAAAATTACATCAAAAAACTCAAAATTAACTAAATTAAATTTGGCTTGGCAACTCCGTGAACACTCAGAAAGAAAAACTCATTTTATTTATTGGTTCTATTCCACCAATTGGTGGTAAAACTATTCTACTAAGCGATTTAAGGCAAATTTTACCTGTTGTTCCACACGGGACCGATCTACTTTAATTGAAAATGGCATCATTAGTTGGAACGAATTTAATTCTTTTCACAAAGTTACCTTAACACAAAATATGGGAGCTAGACCAGAAGAAGTAGAATTTGTCGAATTTCTAAATAAACTTGGTAATGGTGAACTAAGAAATTATCCAGAGTTAGGTGATGACATTATTGAATTGCCACAACAAATAATTGGTTGTTTTGATAATTTAATTACTGATATCTATGGTAATATTCGTGAGAATATACTATCGGATCAAATTCCTAATTCCGTAATTTTAGCTCCTACCAATGAAAACTGCGCTTCAATAAATAATGATATACTTAATCTTCTTTCAGGGGAGGAATATCCTTCTTAATTTTTAAATTCACTGAACGTAAGTGGAATGCCACCGCATAAATTGAAATTGAAAATAAATTCCATTGTTATGCTGATTCGTAATTTGAACACGGCAAAAGCCATAGTAAATGGAACTCGAATGAGAGTAAAATGCTTACACCGCAACACCATAGATTGCGAAGTATTAACGGAAGTAATTCGTAATAAAAGAATTTTGATTCCACGAATAAATTTAACATTTTCTGGAACAACTCTTCCATTTAAATTTCAGCGGACACAATTTCCAATTATACCCGCATTTGCTATAACCATTAACAAGTCACAGGGGCAAACATTTGAAAAGATAGGTGACCTTTTGAAACGATACGTATTTGCTCATGGACAATTATATGTAGCTACGAGTAGAGTTCGTTCATTCAACGGCCTAAAATTTTATATTTCAAATGGAAATGGTCAAGGAAACATACTCAATGACAATAGAGTTTTTACGAATGATATTGTATATAAAGTAATTTTCCTTAGATAAAGATGCCAGTCGTACAACTACTTTAAATATTTTGAATAAAATGAATTTTTTTTACTTCAATTAATCAAAAAAATTTAATATTGTTAATATAGGCAATGAATTTATGTTTCTTACATGAACATCAAACCCGTTTCTATTATATATTTAGAAAGCTTACATTAATAGATACAACTATTAAACAACGTAGTAAGTACGGTAATACATTTGATTAGAAATCAAGAAATATATGACATTTTATCTGAGCGGTTTTGTATTATTGCAATAATGGTTGAATTTCAACCACTGGGCGAAAACTAGTATTCTGAATTCCTCAAATAATTTTAGTGACAACCGCAAAATTTGAGTTAAGACCCTGCGTGCTACAAATATCACTACTTTTCTTTTAAATTAATTGATATATACCTATAAAATTAATGCATTCAATTCAGCAATTTTTATTTCATTCTTTGTTTACATAAACAACGGGGAGAGTTTGTCGAGACAAAAATTTACTAAAACAGTTAGTTTTCTTGACAGCGGTTACAACATCTAGGTGTTGTTTATGTCACAGAGTTGCATTTTATTTGTAGTAAATTAAATAAATAAAATAAAAGAACCACAAAAAACACACAAATGGAACGTATACGGAAAAGAATTCGAGACAGTCCAAATCCATTAGAACTACCATATATAGAATAAGAATGTATAATTTTATAAAACCAAAAGTTATTACAATATCTTAATTACAATAACATAATTTATAGCTTTATAAAATTTATTCGCATAAATAAGGATTGTTTCTTTTTTTATACAAAAACTGAGCACTTTTCTAAAAACTAACTTTTTGCAATTCTTTACTATTTTGAATTGGCTGTCCCAAGCCATTTAATTGTTCAGTAAAATGATCCCATTTGTCCTTGAGCTGTATTTTATTATATGCAAATGACAGCTGGCCTCGGTCAATATCTGGAATAATTTTTATCAGCTCAACCAGTTTATCATTTTATTTGTTACAGTTCTGTATGTTTTTTAATCTATATTCGATTTTCAACTTGTAATGTTAATAAAACAACACCTAATGACCTGTTGTAGATTTTTGACAGTATGAACAACACATACTGACAACAATTGTAAACCATAATCGCATTTTAAAACATACAACATTAAACTAACAACTGTTGTAAACCATAATCGGGGCATTAATAAAAAACTTAAGGTAGGATCACACGATTGCCGCAAATACACCAATCATACCCAATTTTTATTGTGCTGAATTGGTGCACAATAATAAAATTGTCCCAATCAAATTCTCAGCGGTCACACGATTGACTCATTTTACATAAATTTGATTGTCGCGAAATTGATTAAGTGGCAATAATTGTCGCACTACAGTCACACGATTGTTCTAATGCACAGCAACTCTGAGAAACAGCTGTTGTGGTAGATGCCAAATTTGGTTTTGTTTATATAAGCGTAAATGTAAAGATGATTTGTTCTCTGAAGAAAAAAATTGCATCAGCTTTAATTATCCTATGTGAACTGGAAGATGTAAAAACTGACAAAATTAAAAAGAAGTACGTGGGTCAGAAAGATGCTCACAAAAAGAAGCACTGATGGTGCGTATGAAAAAACATTGACGGAATTTCGGGTAATAAAAAACCAAAACTTTTTATTCAATAATTTTATTCGAATGAATGATGAAACGTTCAAGGAATTGTTGCAACTAGTGTCACCATGTCAATGCTTTCATCGAATTTCATAATAAAACTGCAATTAAAATATACATAATTATAGCACGTACAACAATTAAAATTCATTTTACTTACGAAAAGAAATCTGGACCGTAGAATCACACGAAAAAAATTTATTATAAAAAACTAACTATTGGCGCGAATTGTCTTCTTTGGTTGACGCACGAGAACATAAACTAGAACTAGACTCGACAACTTTGTAAACATGCATAAAGTTTGTGTGAAAGGGAGAGCTAATCTAGTTGTTTTTATATAGATATCTCTTCACACAAACTTTATGCACGTTATACAGTTTATGCAAAATATGATTCGGACCCTTTTTATACGTCAAAGTTGAGTACTCTGGTTGGGTACTCTGTGCACGAGAACACAATAAAAATTGGTGCATTTTTCACATTTTTATTGACGTTTGGTTACCTATCAACCGTTCACACGATTGCCACACCAGAGTTGCATTTGATTGTGGCAAATCATCAAAATATTGTCCTCAATTGACGTATGCGGCAATAAATTGTGAAATCACATGATTGGCACATAAAATGTACCAATAATTGGTGTATTGCAGCAATCGTGTGATCCTAGCTTTAGAGCTGTCAGCTGCTTTGGAACGATGCCTAATATGCTACCATACTTAAAATAGGTAATTTTTTCCTGTAACATGTAACTGTTAAACAATTTCAGTTTGGTTTATAATTTTTGTCGGGCTACTTTCAGGCTCATAGGCCCTGGAAGCCAATATTGCGGTGTTTATTCGTGAGATATCGGCCGATATGTTGGTCAACATCCACATGAAATCATACTTAAACATTGAATTATATAGATCGTTCTATGGACCCAAATAAAGATTACATAAATTTGTGGTTGTTTTATATCAAATCCGAAAGCTTTTAAAATTCACCCTTTATAATTGAGAACTTTATTGGTCTGAAAGGAGAAACACATCTGTGACCGGTTCCAGGGAGTAGTTTTTACCTAATAATAAAAAAAAAAACTTACAGGTTTCAAAAGTAGTACCAACTTAGTGTGAACAATCTTAGAGCACTTTCAACCCTTATCGTTTGTTATAGATTTTTAATTCTCATAATTTTGTCTGGCAATGATAACAATTATATTTATAAACAAAAAACTAAAACAAAACGTCAAATGAAACGTGCTGGACAATCATTTAATAAACAGGATAAATTTAAATATATCTTTTTTTCAAATTAATTTTGTTAAAACAAAAGTGAATTTTAATTCAACATGTCGCAATCACGGGATTTTGGAGAATTACGAAATGATGAAAAATTCATAAATTGTGTTGAAAACTTTGACAATAGCTTAAATAAAATTGAAGCTTCAATTACGACTGCTGTGAATTTAAAGGACTTTGAAGAGCTACCGACAGAAGAGAAAGTAAAATTGGACAATTATTTGTCTTATTGCATTAATTCTTTGTATTGGATGTATATTAAATTACAAGGCCAGGATCCAAATGAAGTAAGATATAAAGTCATTTATATGTTGCAGTAATTACAAAATTTTACTGACATTCCACCAAAATATGCTTATGCACTGCACCATTCCCATATTAATGAATCCCATGCTTAATTTATCCGTAGTAAGGATCTTTATTCAGTTTGAAATTTGTTTCTTATTTAATTTGTTATAATAATTGCCTAGCTGTTGTGCAAGCGATGTCTCGATTTCTTGCGAATGACACCTTAATCACATTGAGGGTATTGAGTGGAAAAAATTGGGCAACCATCTTAATGTCAAGGAGTACATATAAGTATAGTTGTCCCTTTTTTCCATGTGGGACCGGAGAACACGTCTTTTACTGGCCTATGTGTATGTCTATTCTTTGGGATAACCTGATTTCATATTACTTTAAACAATAAGAATAGGAGCGTGCAAACAAATAACAATTCAGTTATTTCTTTAACGCTTCCTGCTATTGTAATTTATAAATACATACACAAAATTTGTCGCTTTTTAATAGTCGTGGAAATCATTGTCCGTATCAGAAATGAATCCTTTCAAGATGGACTCCGTATATATATATATATATATATATATATATATATATATATATATATATATATATATATATATATATATATGTATATATATATGTATATATATATATATATATATATATATATATATATATATATATATATATATATATATATATATACATATATATATATATATCTATATATATATATATATATATATATATATATATATATATACATATATATATATATATCTATATATATATATATATATATATATATATATACATATATATATATATCTATATATATATATATATATATATATATATATATATATATATATATATATATATATATATATATATATATATATATATATATATATATATATATATATATATATATATATATATATATACATATATATATATCTATATATATATATATATATATATATATATATATATATATATATATATATATATATATATATATATATATATATATATATATATATATATATATATATATATATATATATAATTTTCCATCAACTCTTAATAAAGGGTTTGATAATTTCATCCTCAGCCTTGTTGCAATTAATCCGCCTTACATAGGACTATATAGAATTAGATTATTAAAGGATATCAAATCCGTAATTACCACCTGTATTTCCGCTTTCAAATTTTAATTTGCAAATTAGTTTTGTTTTGTATGAATCAGTGCCTATTAACTTTTTTACATAAATAACGTATCACACACAATTACTAAATAAAAATTCATAACTTTTAGCATGGAATCAAAAACGAAATATCCCGGGTGCGACAAACTATTTTACGTGATAAGCAAATCTATGAACGCAATACGATAAGGCCTGTTCTGGATAAGGCCGCTGCTGGACGCTTCATTAAACATGGCATACATACGCGTTTCGATAAATAAGGAGAATCAATTGCGAACGTTAATTAAATAAAAATAAGTGTATTAAGTTAAAAAAAGGGCTTTGTAAGTTTTATAAATAAATTTAAGCATTTTTGTTGTTTCTTAATAAAAAAACGACATTTAATATTAACAGCCAAGACACGGAACTAACACTTAAAAGACGCAAACTTAATGTATACCTAATTAAGCAAAAGCAATAAAATCTTAAACTTAATTTTTAGTATTTTTTTATAATTAGTTTCAGTTGCATTTCATTGATCAGTCAACATTAAACAGCTTTGGCCTCGTATTTTAAAAATTTGGCAGAGGCCTTATTCCCTTGATACAATTTCTTGTTTGAAAAGTAAACCAACAGACCTAAGGCGAATTCATAACAAGCAGATCATAACTTTTTTTTCTGCAAGGCAAAAATATTTTTAATTTGTTTTGATTATTTGCTATTTATTTGCATTGCTTTTCTTTGATTACTTTCCCTTTGTCATCGGTGTGAAGAAAACATACTTTATCGCCGTGAAGAAAACAAACTTTTTAGCATACTTTTTTTGTTTTGACAAACTCTCCCCGTTGTTTATGTAAACAAAGAATGAAAAAGAATTGCTGAATTGTATGCAAAGATTTTATAGGTATATATCAAATAATTTAAAAGAAAAGTATTGATATTTGTAGCACGCAGGGTCTTAAATCAAATTTTGCAGTTGTCACTAAAATTATTTGAGGAATTCAGAATAGATTTAAGAAGTATTTTCAGCGATTTTTTTATTTTTTTAAAGTTTGCTGGGACTATACCTTTTTTTTCTCCCGGGATATACCCTATACATCAATCGACGCGTATTAATGTCAGCTTTTGATTGCAAGTAGCCTGATGTGCGGCCACCGAAGTTCTTGCCTTTTATGGGCGTAAAACTAAATGTGTACTTTTCGGCAACGTTTTTCATAATTTCTAGGTCCACAAATTTTACCCTAAAAGCTTCCGTGCAAAAACTGTTACTACGATTTGCGTGCACTATCATTTGCTATCGATCGAAGGTACCACCATATGAATTGGAAGTTTTGTTCTCCTATTATTGATGAAAAACTCGATATAAAAGTGGTCTAGGTTAGGTTAGGTCAGGTTGATTGGAGGGGTCTGATAGCCATGTCATACGACATACACTTATGCCAGTGAAGGCTTGTTATGCGCTCCCTTTAATTATCAAATACAAACTGCTAGAGTTCTGCGGCAGGATTCGAACCTGCGACCTTCGCACTACGAGTCTAGTACACTACCTACTAGTCTACGAAGGCCAACCTAAAAGTGGTCTAAATAAATCTTAAATATATTCCGAATTCCTCAAATAATTTTAATGACAACTGTAAAATTTGATTTAAGACCCTGCGTGCTACAAATATTAATACTTTTCCCCTAAATTATTTGATATATACCTATAAAATCTTTGCATTCAATTCAGCATTTCTTTTTCATTCCTTGTTTACATAAACAACTGGGAGAGTTTGTCAAGGCAAAAAAGTTTGCTAAAAAGTTTTTTTTTTCTTCACAGCGATTCGGTTTGTTTACGGTATGATTTCTTCACGGGCGTTCATTTAAGCAAAATACTCTTAATATCCCTGACAGCCATATGGTTTATTTATTTTTAAAGAATAGTTTAATGTGATATTAGTTTTAATCTTACCCTGGCAACACTAATATACATGATAAAGGAAAGCCACCACCAATTTAAATTTTATCTGGCAGTTCTGATACAAACAAATGCTCAAATGTCAAAATTATTTTGTCAACAACAAAAGAAGAGAAAAAACTTGAAGAATAAGAACAAGGAAAAGTGGTGGTGGAAAAAATTTGGACAAAAAATAAAATTGCAAACCTTTTTGGATGCTATTAAAATTAGTATAAGAAAAGAAATATTACAACCAACGTAAGCTTTATAATTTTTATAAACAATCGGAGCCAAGAGAGCATTGAATCAAAATGAGTGTGCTCACTTATCCACCCACAAGTGAAGATGAAATATTTCGGCATTGTACCAAAGAATGCGGTATCATTACATCCACAGAAGACCAGCAGTACTTTGCGCTTGGATGCATAACTTGTTCAGAAAAATTTTTATATTTCGATGCTTTCATAGGACACATGCAAACCATGCACATGTCTTTTGATGGGACCAATGCATTAAACAACAGTGACGTTGATATATTTGACCGTAATGTCAGTAATGATGAAGAAAACAAGCTTAAGCGACGTCTTGAAAATGATAGTGAAGAAGATTTAACGGCACTGCTACAACCATCAGTGGTGATGATTAAGGAGGAGAAAATTGAAGAGGATGATGACGATAATGTAAATTTAATTACATTTTCTGTTTGTTTAAATAATCAATCTTAAATGTTTATAGGGAGCTGTTATACAAAATGAGCCTTTGGTTAATGAGGATGATGATGATTACAATAGAGGATATTATAGCGTTAAACACGAACAAACTGATCCAGAAAGTGTAGGCTTGAGAGATTCCAGTTATATAGGAGATTCTTTTGGTAGTTATATCGATGACTATACTGGTGATGATGATGATCTAGATCAAAGTAATAATGGCGATGACGCTAACTATGACGATTTGGTCGAGGAATCTTTATTAGAGGTATTTTTATAAAATGCAATTTTTATCTTTTTAATTTTATTCTTCAAAGCACGTAAAGAATATAATTAGTTAATGTTATACAATATTTTTCGAGTAAAATACGCAATCTAATATCAAGTTCATTTGTTAGATGGAAAAAATATTTTAATCTGGTTGCAGTATGTATGGGGCGGATAGTGCAATAGCACAGTAGGCTACAGTCAGTATGTCATTCTTGTATTCCTATCATTTACATTTGTATTTCCAATAGTAGAATCCCTTTCAGAGTCGAAATAAATTTGATATGAATGAAAAATACCTTACAGACAGTGAACATTGGTTTCTTTTCTAGAAATTTTTTCGTTTCGAGCATAATTCGTGCGTAAAACACATCATATTTTTAAGTTTAAATTATATTACTTGAGTAGGTTCACAAAATTAAATGCAAAAATGATATTATTAGTTATTTATAAGGACAATTAAAACGATTAGCTTAATAAATCTTATAAATTAAATTGCAAAATAATCCTAACAGCAAATACTTATTGCTTATCTAAAATGATATAGCCCCATCTCTTTCGTAAAATAAATCGTCACCTTCAACCAAGCCGAATATTGTAATTAAGTTATCTCGTTATCTTAGATTTTGTTAAGGTTATAGTTTTCAATATTATAAAATTTTAAAATTATTTAGTATCAACAGTTATTCATGCATAAGACGGAAACGGCAATTCATCTACTATTTGATACGTCCAATTTTTATTTAGAACATAATTAATTCAAAACAAATATTTAAACAGTTTAATTAATATATAGAATTCTAGCAATGTTGGAGTTACAAGTCACATAAAGGATCGAAAAATGATACAATTTCTTATTGACGCCTATCGTCGGAATACCTTCTTATGGGATCATCGCCATCCGCAATTTCGTGACCGTGTGCGGCGCAGTCAGTTTATTGACTACATAAATTCTGAATTTAAGAAACGTTTTAATTTAACACTTTCAAAGGACGCTGTTACACGTAAATGGGATAATTTACGTACAGTCTATAAGCGTGAATGCAATCGTATGTCCCTTGAAAAAACCAATGTCAGTACACTATGGTATTTCAAGGAATTGCATTTTCTAAATCGTCTTTATGGTGGCAATCAAAAGATATCAGATGCTGTTGTTAAGGAGACTGTATACCGGAGACGTTACTCTGCCTTATGGAACGATACATCCACAAATAAAATGCTGCAACTTTTGAAAAGCTATCCTTGCTTTTACGACAAATACAACATAGATTATCGAAGTAAAGAAAAGCGAGGAGAAGCGTTGCAAAAAATGGTCACAGAGCTGGTGGGTTTTATTGATGTTACAACCATTCAAATATCAAAACGTATATCTCAATTACGTTTTGACTACTCAAAACAAAAGCAAGAACGGCTAATGTGCGAAATGAGTGGTAGGACATTTGCTCCTACGTACAGTTATTATGAGGCTATGTTTTTTATGGATAACGATATTGCACCCTTCAAATGCGAACACTGTCCTATGATTTTAAATTCACCTCGTGAGCTCGACACCCATTTGCTGACTCATCAACATAAAATACAACAGCACCCTCATCCTATATCTGGAACTTCAGCAAGTAATCTCTACTCCGGGGGTCTTGGCGGATCAAATTACTACTGTCCAGTGTGCCAGTTGGGTTTCAATGACTTAGAACAGTTTACATGTCATAAACAAATACATCCAGATCTCAAGAATGCAAAGTATCAATGTGACTTGTGCACGGCCAGTTTTCGGGAAAAGAACAACTTCGATGAACACATGCGAAGGCATAATGACGAACTGCTTATACCGGACTTAACATCGATAACTCCCGATGATGGTAATACTGAATTAATAACCGATGACAGAATATCAAATGGCTCACCTACACGATCAGATGATGGACGTGGTTTTCGTTGTCATTATCCTAGCTGCGGAAAACAATTTAGTGCACGTCACGCAATGATGGACCACGTTAAATCGCACTACAGCGAAGAGGAGTTCAGTTGTGATATTTGTGGAAAGGTATTTAGATCAATTAAGAACCTGCACAATCACAAGCAGATACATGATGCTGTGAAAAAATACATTTGTAAAATCTGCGGGTCAGCTTTTGCTCAGGCCGCTGGCTTATATCTGCATAAAAGGAGGCATAATAAACAGCATGAACGATCTTTTACACATTTTAAGCCTTACGAAACTAATACTTAAATTGTATCACATATGGTACACTTCATTTAATTCTTAAAGTCACAATTAATTGAAAATGCCAAGAACATCTAATAAAATCCACATCTTCTGTTGCTGCTTTCTTTTACATATGCTTTTTTGCTTCAAAGTGGACGTTAACAATTTCAGTTCACCAAAAAAAATCTCCACAATATTAGTAAAATTTTAAATAAAAATCATCGAAGAAAAAATTGTTAATTGGTCTATAATATATTCTTGTATATTTTAATCGAATTTAAGAAATTCTATTCGCAACGTACCCAAAACGTACTCAAAGTTTACATTTCAACCAAAACGAGATTCCTGTGGTTTGGTTTTTGAACGTTTTTGAAATACATACATTCATATGTATGAAGATAAATTACGTATTATTTTAGTATACATAGAAAGAAGGATAATTTTAAGTATTGTGTTAATATGAGAATATATTTAACGAAATTTTTAGAATTGCTTAAAATTCTAGGGTATTTTTGTAGTATTATATCAGTATTCTCATAATACAGTGCTGTTTTTCCCATTGAAATCTTAAATATAATTTATTATTTAAAACCCTTAGAAAACTATTTAAAGTTCTATTTGTTATCTTATTTGCAGATAATATATTCTGTAAACCAAAAACGTTTCATATGTATATTTCATAAATATTGCCGCAGGAATCTATAGATTTCACTTTCTTTTAAATATTGTAAATATTTAATATCATTGTATATGGTTTAAGCTTTTGTTCTCTCAATTTTAAATTTTAATCAAAAATTTATATGCGATTTATAATTTTAAAAATTTATATCTTATAAACTTTTGTGTTATTTTATATGATTTCATTTTATTTTCTAACGCTTAAATTTTTTATTTATTATGCGTAGACGTACATACATTTAGACTTATAACTGAAAATAAAAAAGATAATTTATATTTTAATTTCGTAAGCACATTTTTCCTAAAAACTAGAAGAAAAGCAATGGGGAACAGTATATTTAAAACGAATGAGGATATATAAATATGGACGTGCCGCTATGCGATAAATTAATTATGAAAATTGTAAATATATATCCTTTTTACAATTAATGACATTCCAATTTAGAAAGAAAAAGTAAATTTAAAATTAATAATGATACACGTAGTCTATTTCGATTTAACTTAAATTTAATATTGATCTGCAAATGTGTTTAAATGCTAAATCGCAGAATAAAATAAAAATGTACTAGACCCAACTCGAAGATATACTACGCCTTAAAAGTAAAGCTGCGTTTGCGTCTTTTTGTGCTTCCGTTTCCATTCTAAAGGACTTCTAATATTGAGTGACCAACATTTTCTTCTTTTTAGTTTTATAAGTTAAATGAAAATAAAAGTACATAAATTACTCCATTTAATAAATTTAAGAAGACGAAAATTGCTATTAGCTCCTGTTAATAATATCTTCCAATTGACTTGTATGTGTTACTCAATATTTAGGTTCTCCATATGGTCTATTTTGCAAAAGATTTGGTTTGAAATTTAAAAACATACTTTAGAATTAATTTTTGATTAGAAGAATAGCATGCAGACTACATGAATATGATATGATATCAGCGCGAAATAGTAACAAGTATGTTTTAAAAACTGGAATATCTTAATATTTCAGAGTCCTTTGGAAATTGAATATAGAGCTATTAACACAGTTTTACTCCATATGATAGGTAGTTAGTTACACATATGTATGTATATCAACATGTCCAGCATGTATAATAAAACAAAATTTAAACTAACTGTCATTCAATATCTTATATTTTTATTAAAAAAAAACAAATATTTTAAACTTAGCTGATATCTTTAAGATCCAAATAACTTCATAGGTAGGTAGATTACGGCAGGCAACCTAATCCTAAGTATGTATATGGCCAGTTGCTAAAAACGAAATTATGGGTATCAATTGATCATTGTAATTGCTAATTATTGTTTTTCTGATTGTAATCGAATGAAAGTCTGGCTGCTCTCCATAATCAACTTATGAGTTTATGTCTAATATACAATTATTTTTAACTAATTAATTACTACGCAAATATTCTTATTCAATAATAAAACACAATTGTCAATGTATCAAAAGAAATACTAATAGTAAGTAGTTGCAGTGTCTTATTGTATCGTTATTTTAATTTCCAAAAAATAGCGAGATAAAAAAGTGCATAGAAAAACATAAATTTCACTGTAAATTAGAATAAATATATTAAATTTGAATAACTCATCATTACAGAAGTAATAAATAACGTGCATTGAAGAACTTAAAAATAGTTATATTAATAAATAATTTCTTTTTAAGTCTAAACTATTCAATAATACAAATAAAATAATATAAAATACGATTTATTTGTTGTTTGTTTTCTAATATATTTTTGCGGCCTTAAATAGGAAGCGTAATAATTTTTATAATTCGTTTTTGAAAGAAAAGTATATTTTATGCATTTTGTATGTGTTCGAAATATATAGACCGAAAGAAATTTATCAAGTATTGACAAAATTTTGTTAACTAAACTGTTTTATTTTTTAAAAACAAAAGTCTATAAGTATATTTCAAGAGAAAATAACGTATTCTTAACCATAGGGGAAACGATACCCAACTCATATCCTAAGCAATGTCTAATTTGTGGATTGTAGTACCTTGAGGAACACCTAATTCATTCTACTATGTTAGTTTTTAAAAATAAAATGAGTGTTATAAATGGAAAAATAATATTTTTCTTTAATTCAGGAACAAGAACACACGAAAAATATGCTTAAAACAGCTGAATGAAGCAGTGCAGACAGCTACTTTAGTTGCAAATTGTTGCTAATAATGCTTTCATTTACTTTTATTTGTAAGAGTTTGGTAAAGTAATTTTGTAAAAATTTTCTTTTTTACTGGCAAAGTGAACGAACCGACCTAATGAGATCACATACATATATTTGATGAAATTTAGTCTGCTTTTACAAATATCAATTGTTTTTGAATCAAGTCCGAGTTTATGGGAGAAGAGGAAAAAGAAAGACGAGGGGTATATACTTGTGTGTGCCGAAAAGCTACTTCAAATCTCTTTTGTTAAATTAAATTAAATTAAAATCAACGCAAAAGGAATCAAGTCGATATCTTGAAAACTAAGCAAGTTATGACCAAAAAGGTAAGCAGTTCTACTACTGCCTGTTCCCGGCCACTTTTTAGTAGAACTTGTTACCATTTTGGTCATAACTTGCTTAGTTTTCAAGATATCGACTTGGTTTCTTTTGCGTTGGATAGATAAACGTATATGCTTTTATTCGAAATTTGTTTTTTGCGAAAATAAGAAAAAAATTTTCTTTTAATTTCTTCGAAAAAACAAAGGGGTTAGTCATCATAATTTTTGAGGAAAAAATTTTTTTCGCACTAACCGCGAAAAAAAATTCCAAATTAAAGCCAACACGTTTATCTATCCAACGCAAAAGGAATCAAGTCGATATCTTGAAAACTAAGCAAGTTATGACCAAAAAGGTAACCAGTTCTACTACTGCCTGTTCCCGGCCACTTTTTAGTAGAACTGGTTACCATTTTGGTCATAACTTGCTTAGTTTTCAAGATATCGACTTGGTTTCTTTTGCGTTGCTTTTATTCGAAATTTGTTTTTTGCGAAAATAAGAAAAAAAATTTTCTTTTAATTTTTTCGAAAAAACAAAGGGGTTAGGTCATCATAATTTTTGAGGAAAAAATTTTTTTTCGCACTAACCGCGAAAAAAAATTCAAATTAAAGCCAACACGTTTATCCATCCAACGCAAAAGGAATCAAGTCGATACCTTGAAAACCAAGCAAGTTATGACCAAAAAGGTAACCAGTTCTACTACTGCCTGTTCCCGGCCACTTTTTAGTAGAACTGGTTACCATTTTGGTCATAACTTGCTTAGTTTTCAAGATATCGACTTGGTTTCTTTTGCGTTGCTTTTATTCGAAATTTGTTTTTTGCGAAAATAAGAAAAAAAATTTTCTTTTAATTTTTTCGAAAAAACAAAGGAAAAAATTTTTTTCGCACTAACCGCGAAAAAAAAAATCCAAATTAAAGCCAACACGTTTATCTATCCAACGCAAAAGGAATCAAGTCGATACCTTGAAAACCAAGCAAGTTATGACCAAAAAGGTAACCAGTTCTACTACTGCCTGTTCCCGGCCACTTTTTAGTAGAACTGGTTACCATTTTGGTCATAACTTGCTTAGTTTTCAAGATATCGACTTGGTTTCTTTTGCGTTGGATAGATAAACGTATATGCTTTTATTCGAAATTTGTTTTTTGCGAAAATAAGAAAAAAAATTTTCTTTTAATTTTTTCGAAAAAACAAAGGGTTAGGTCATCATAATTTTTGAGGAAAAAATTTTTTTCGCACTAACCGCGAAAAAAAAATCCAAATTAAAGCCAACACGTTTACCCATCCAACGCAAAAGGAATCAAGTCGATATCTTGAAAACTAAGCAAGTTATGACCAAAAAGGTAACCAGTTCTACTACTGCCTGTTCCCGGCCACTTTTTAGTAGAACTGGTTACCATTTTGGTCATAACTTGCTTAGTTTTCAAGATATCGACTTGGTTTCTTTTGCGTTGCTTTTATTCGAAATTTGTTTTTTGCGAAAATAAAAAAAAAATTTTCTTTTAATTTTTTCGAAAAAACAAAGGGGTTAGGTCATCATAATTTTTGAGGAAAAAATTTTTTTTCGCACTAACCGCGAAAAAAAATTCAAATTAAAGCCAACACGTTTATCCATCCAACGCAAAAGGAATCAAGTCGATACCTTGAAAACCAAGCAAGTTATGACCAAAAAGGTAACCAGTTCTACTACTGCCTGTTCCCGGCCACTTTTTAGTAGAACTGGTTACCATTTTGGTCATAACTTGCTTAGTTTTCAAGATATCGACTTGGTTTCTTTTGCGTTGGATAGATAAACGTATATGCTTTTATTCGAAATTTGTTTTTTTGCGAAAATCAGAAAAAAAAATTTCTTTTAATTTTTTCGAAAAAACAAAGGGGTTAGGTCATCATAATTTTTGAGGAAAAAATTTTTTTTCGCACTAACCGCGAAAAAATCCAAATTAAAGCCAACACGTTTATCCATCCAACGCAAAAGGAATCAAGTCGATACCTTGAAAACCAAGCAAGTTATGACCAAAAAGGTAACCAGTTCTACTACTGCCTGTTCCCGGCCACTTTTTAGTAGAACTGGTTACCAATTTGGTCATAACTTGCTTAGTTTTCAAGATATCGACTTGGTTTCTTTTGCGTTGGATAGATAAACGTATATGCTTTTATTCGAAATTTGTTTTTTGCGAAAATAAGAAAAAAATTTTCTTTTAATTTCTTCGAAAAAACAAAGGGGTTAGTCATCATAATTTTTGAGGAAAAAATTTTTTTCGCACTAACCGCGAAAAAAAATTCCAAATTAAAGCCAACACGTTTATCTATCCAACGCAAAAGGAATCAAGTCGATATCTTGAAAACTAAGCAAGTTATGACCAAAAAGGTAACCAGTTCTACTACTGCCTGTTCCCGGCCACTTTTTAGTAGAACTGGTTACCATTTTGGTCATAACTTGCTTAGTTTTCAAGATATCGACTTGGTTTCTTTTGCGTTGCTTTTATTCGAAATTTGTTTTTTGCGAAAATAAGAAAAAAAATTTTCTTTTAATTTTTTCGAAAAAACAAAGGGGTTAGGTCATCATAATTTTTGAGGAAAAAATTTTTTTTCGCACTAACCGCGAAAAAAAATTCAAATTAAAGCCAACACGTTTATCCATCCAACGCAAAAGGAATCAAGTCGATACCTTGAAAACCAAGCAAGTTATGACCAAAAAGGTAACCAGTTCTACTACTGCCTGTTCCCGGCCACTTTTTAGTAGAACTGGTTACCATTTTGGTCATAACTTGCTTAGTTTTCAAGATATCGACTTGGTTTCTTTTGCGTTGCTTTTATTCGAAATTTGTTTTTTGCGAAAATAAGAAAAAAAATTTTCTTTTAATTTTTTCGAAAAAACAAAGGAAAAAATTTTTTTCGCACTAACCGCGAAAAAAAAAATCCAAATTAAAGCCAACACGTTTATCTATCCAACGCAAAAGGAATCAAGTCGATACCTTGAAAACCAAGCAAGTTATGACCAAAAAGGTAACCAGTTCTACTACTGCCTGTTCCCGGCCACTTTTTAGTAGAACTGGTTACCATTTTGGTCATAACTTGCTTAGTTTTCAAGATATCGACTTGGTTTCTTTTGCGTTGGATAGATAAACGTATATGCTTTTATTCGAAATTTGTTTTTTGCGAAAATAAGAAAAAAAATTTTCTTTTAATTTTTTCGAAAAAACAAAGGGTTAGGTCATCATAATTTTTGAGGAAAAAATTTTTTTCGCACTAACCGCGAAAAAAAAATCCAAATTAAAGCCAACACGTTTACCCATCCAACGCAAAAGGAATCAAGTCGATATCTTGAAAACTAAGCAAGTTATGACCAAAAAGGTAACCAGTTCTACTACTGCCTGTTCCCGGCCACTTTTTAGTAGAACTGGTTACCATTTTGGTCATAACTTGCTTAGTTTTCAAGATATCGACTTGGTTTCTTTTGCGTTGCTTTTATTCGAAATTTGTTTTTTGCGAAAATAAAAAAAAAATTTTCTTTTAATTTTTTCGAAAAAACAAAGGGGTTAGGTCATCATAATTTTTGAGGAAAAAATTTTTTTTCGCACTAACCGCGAAAAAAAATTCAAATTAAAGCCAACACGTTTATCCATCCAACGCAAAAGGAATCAAGTCGATACCTTGAAAACCAAGCAAGTTATGACCAAAAAGGTAACCAGTTCTACTACTGCCTGTTCCCGGCCACTTTTTAGTAGAACTGGTTACCATTTTGGTCATAACTTGCTTAGTTTTCAAGATATCGACTTGGTTTCTTTTGCGTTGGATAGATAAACGTATATGCTTTTATTCGAAATTTGTTTTTTTGCGAAAATCAGAAAAAAAAATTTCTTTTAATTTTTTCGAAAAAACAAAGGGGTTAGGTCATCATAATTTTTGAGGAAAAAATTTTTTTTCGCACTAACCGCGAAAAAATCCAAATTAAAGCCAACACGTTTATCCATCCAACGCAAAAGGAATCAAGTCGATACCTTGAAAACCAAGCAAGTTATGACCAAAAAGGTAACCAGTTCTACTACTGCCTGTTCCCGGCCACTTTTTAGTAGAACTGGTTACCAATTTGGTCATAACTTGCTTAGTTTTCAAGATATCGACTTGGTTTCTTTTGCGTTGGATAGATAAACGTATATGCTTTTATTCGAAATTTGTTTTTTGCGAAAATAAGAAAAAAAATTTTCTTTTAATTTCCTCGAAAAAACAAAGGGGTTAGGTCATCATAATTTTTGAGGAAAAAATTTTTTTTTCGCACTAACCGCGAAAAAAAATCCCAAATTAAAGCCAACACGTTTATCCATCCAACGCAAAAGGAATCAAGTCGATACCTTGAAAACCAAGCAAGTTATGACCAAAAAGGTAACCAGTTCTACTACTGCCTGTTCCCGGCCACTTTTTAGTAGAACTGGTTACCATTTTGGTCATAACTTGCTTAGTTTTCAAGATATCGACTTGGTTTCTTTTGCGTTGGATAGATAAACGTATATGCTTTTATTCGAAATTTGTTTTTTGCGAAAATAAGAAAAAAAATTTTCTTTTAATTTTTTCGAAAAAACAAAGGGGTTAGGTCATCATAATTTTTGGGGAAAAAATTTTTTTTCGCACTAACCGCGAAAAAAAAATCCAAATTAAAGCCAACACGTTTATCTATCCAACGCAAAAGGAATCAAGTCGATACCTTGAAAACCAAGCAAGTTATGACCAAAAAGGTAACCAGTTCTACTACTGCCTGTTCCCGGCCACTTTTTAGTAGAACTGGTTACCAATTTGGTCATAACTTGCTTAGTTTTCAAGATATCGACTTGGTTTCTTTTGCGTTGGATAGATAAACGTATATGCTTTTATTCGAAATTTGTTTTTTGCGAAAATAAGAAAAAAAATTTTCTTTTAATTTTTTCGAAAAAACAAATCATCATAATTTTTGAGGAAAAAATTTTTTTTTCGCACTAACCGCGAAAAAAAATCCCAAATTAAAGCCAACACGTTTATCCATCCAACGCAAAAGGAATCAAGTCGATACCTTGAAAACCAAGCAAGTTATGACCAAAAAGGTAACCAGTTCTACTACTGCCTGTTCCCGGCCACTTTTTAGTAGAACTGGTTACCATTTTGGTCATAACTTGCTTAGTTTTCAAGATATCGACTTGGTTTCTTTTGCGTTGGATAGATAAACGTATATGCTTTTATTCGCAATTTGTTTTTTGCGAAAATAAGAAAAAAAATTTTCTTTTAATTTTTTCGAAAAAACAAAGGGGTTAGGTCATCATAATTTTTGAGGAAAAAATTTTTTTTTCGCACTAACCGCGAAAAAAAATCCCAAATTAAAGCCAACACGTTTATCCATCCAACGCAAAAGGAATCAAGTCGATACCTTGAAAACCAAGCAAGTTATGACCAAAAAGGTAACCAGTTCTACTACTGCCTGTTCCCGGCCACTTTTTAGTAGAACTGGTTACCATTTTGGTCATAACTTGCTTAGTTTTCAAGATATCGACTTGGTTTCTTTTGCGTTGGATAGATAAACGTATATGCTTTTATTCGAAATTTGTTTTTTGCGAAAATAAGAAAAAAAATTTTCTTTTAATTTTTTCGAAAAAACAAAGGGGTTATGTCATCATAATTTTTGGGGAAAAAATTTTTTTTCGCACTAACCGCGAAAAAAAAATCCAAATTAAAGCCAACACGTTTATCTATCCAACGCAAAAGGAATCAAGTCGATACCTTGAAAACCAAGCAAGTTATGACCAAAAAGGTAACCAGTTCTACTACTGCCTGTTCCCGGCCACTTTTTAGTAGAACTGGTTACCATTTTGGTCATAACTTGCTTAGTTTTCAAGATATCGACTTGGTTTCTTTTGCGTTGGATAGATAAAAGTATATGCTTTTATTCGAAATTTGTTTTTTTGCGAAAATAAGAAAAAAAATTTTCTTTTAATTTTTTCGAAAAAACAAAGGGGTTAGGTCATCATAATTTTTGAGGAAAAAATTTTTTTTCGCACTAACCGCGAAAAAAAAATTCAAATTAAAGCCAACACGTTTATCCATCCAACGCAAAAGGAATCAAGTCGATACCTTGAAAACCAAGCAAGTTATGACCAAAAAGGTAACCAGTTCTACTACTGCCTGTTCCCGGCCACTTTTTAGTAGAACTGGTTACCATTTTGGTCATAACTTGCTTAGTTTTCAAGATATCGACTTGGTTTCTTTTGCGTTGGATAGATAAACGTATATGCTTTTAATCGAAATTTGTTTTTTGCGAAAATAAGAAAAAAATTTTCTTTTAATTTCTTCGAAAAACAAAGGGGTTAGTCATCATAATTTTTGAGGAAAAAATTTTTTTCGCACTAACCGCAAAAAAAAATTCCAAATTAAAGCCAAAACGTTTATCTATCCAACGCAAAAGGAATCAAGTCGATATCTTGAAAACTAAGCAAGTTATGACCAAAAAGGTAACCAGTTCTACTACTGCCTGTTCCCGGCCACTTTTTAGTAGAACTGGTTACCATTTTGGTCATAACTTGCTTAGTTTTCAAGATATCGACTTGGTTTCTTTTGCGTTGCTTTTATTCGAAATTTGTTTTTTGCGAAAATAAGAAAAAAAATTTTCTTTTAATTTTTTCGAAAAAACAAAGGAAAAAATTTTTTTCGCACTAACCGCGAAAAAAAAAATCCAAATTAAAGCCAACACGTTTATCTATCCAACGCAAAAGGAATCAAGTCGATACCTTGAAAACCAAGCAAGTTATGACCAAAAAGGTAACCAGTTCTACTACTGCCTGTTCCCGGCCACTTTTTAGTAGAACTGGTTACCAATTTGGTCATAACTTGCTTAGTTTTCAAGATATCGACTTGGTTTCTTTTGCGTTGGATAGATAAACGTATATGCTTTTATTCGAAATTTGTTTTTTGCGAAAATAAGAAAAAAAATTTTCTTTTAATTTTTTCGAAAAAACAAAGGGTTAGGTCATCATAATTTTTGAGGAAAAAATTTTTTTCGCACTAACCGCGAAAAAAAAATCCAAATTAAAGCCAACACGTTTACCCATCCAACGCAAAAGGAATCAAGTCGATATCTTGAAAACTAAGCAAGTTATGACCAAAAAGGTAACCAGTTCTACTACTGCCTGTTCCCGGCCACTTTTTAGTAGAACTGGTTACCATTTTGGTCATAACTTGCTTAGTTTTCAAGATATCGACTTGGTTTCTTTTGCGTTGCTTTTATTCGAAATTTGTTTTTTGCGAAAATAAAAAAAAAATTTTCTTTTAATTTTTTCGAAAAAACAAAGGGGTTAGGTCATCATAATTTTTGAGGAAAAAATTTTTTTTCGCACTAACCGCGAAAAAAAAATTCAAATTAAAGCCAACACGTTTATCCATCCAACGCAAAAGGAATCAAGTCGATACCTTGAAAACCAAGCAAGTTATGACCAAAAAGGTAACCAGTTCTACTACTGCCTGTTCCCGGCCACTTTTTAGTAGAACTGGTTACCATTTTGGTCATAACTTGCTTAGTTTTCAAGATATCGACTTGGTTTCTTTTGCGTTGGATAGATAAACGTATATGCTTTTATTCGAAATTTGTTTTTTTGCGAAAATAAGAAAAAAAATTTTCTTTTAATTTTTTCGAAAAAACAAAGGGGTTAGGTCATCATAACTTTTGAGGAAAAAATTTTTTTTCGCACTAACCGCGAAAAAAAA
Organism: Germaria angustata; assembly: GCA_963681545.1. Classification (NCBI taxonomy): domain Eukaryota; kingdom Metazoa; phylum Arthropoda; class Insecta; order Diptera; family Tachinidae; genus Germaria; species Germaria angustata. The sequence goes on along the minus strand of OY813001.1, from coordinate 33,429,298 downwards.
TTCAAATTAAAGCCAACACGTTTATCCATCCAACGCAAAAGGAATCAAGTCGATACCTTGAAAACCAAGCAAGTTATGACCAAAAAGGTAACCAGTTCTACTACTGCCTGTTCCCGGCCACTTTTTAGTAGAACTGGTTACCAATTTGGTCATAACTTGCTTAGTTTTCAAGATATCGACTTGGTTTCTTTTGCGTTGGATAGATAAACGTATATGCTTTTATTCGAAATTTGTTTTTTGCGAAAATAAGAAAAAAAATTTTCTTTTAATTTTCTCGAAAAAACAGAGGGTTTAGGTCATCATAATTTTTGAGGAAAAAATTTTTTTTCGCACTAACCGCGAAAAAAAATCCCAAATTAAAGCCAACACGTTTATCCATCCAACGCAAAAGGAATCAAGTCGATACCTCGAAAACCAAGCAAGTTATGACCAAAAAGGTAACCAGTTCTACTACTGCCTGTTCCCGGCCACTTTTTAGTAGAACTGGTTACCATTTTGGTCATAACTTGCTTAGTTTTCAAGATATCGACTTGGTTTCTTTTGCGTTGCTTTTATTCGAAATTTGTTTTTTGCGAAAATAAAAAAAAAATTTTCTTTTAATTTTTTCGAAAAAACAAAGGGGTTAGGTCATCATAATTTTTGAGGAAAAAATTTTTTTCGCACTAACCGCGAAAAAAATCCAAATTAAAGCCAACACGTTTATCCATCCAACGCAAAAGGAATCAAGTCGATACCTTGAAAACCAAGCAAGTTATGACCAAAAAGGTAACCAGTTCTACTACTGCCTGTTCCCGGCCACTTTTTAGTAGAACTGGTTTCGAATAAAAGCAACGCAAAAGAAACCAAGTCGATATCTTGAAAACTAAGCAAGTTATGACCAAAAAGGTAACCAGTTCTACTACTGCCTGTTCCCGGCCACTTTTTATTAGAACTGGTTACCATTTTGGTCATAACTTGCTTAGTTTTCAAGATATCGACTTGGTTTCTTTTGCGTTGCTTTTATTCGAAATTTGTTTTTTGCGAAAATAAAAAAAAAATTTTCTTTTAATTTTTTCGAAAAAACAAAGGGGTTAGGTCATCATAATTTTTGAGGAAAAAATTTTTTTCGCACTAACCGCGAAAAAAATCCAAATTAAAGCCAACACGTTTATCCATCCAACGCAAAAGGAATCAAGTCGATACCTTGAAAACCAAGCAAGTTATGACCAAAAAGGTAACCAGTTCTACTACTGCCTGTTCCCGGCCACTTTTTAGTAGAACTGGTTTCGAATAAAAGCAACGCAAAAGGAATCAAGTCGATACCTTGAAAACCAAGCAAGTTATGACCAAAAAGGTAACCAGTTCTACTACTGCCTGTTCCCGGCCACTTTTTAGTAGAACTGGTTACCATTTTGGTCATAACTTGCTTAGTTTTCAAGATATCGACTTGGTTTCTTTTGCGTTGGATAGATAAACGTATATGCTTTTATTCGAAATTTGTTTTTTGCGAAAATAAGAAAAAAAATTTTCTTTTAATTTTTTCGAAAAAACAAAGGGGTTAGGTCATCATAATTTTTGGGGAAAAAATTTTTTTTCGCACTAACCGCGAAAAAAAAAATCCAAATTAAAGCCAACACGTTTATCTATCCAACGCAAAAGGAATCAAGTCGATACCTTGAAAACCAAGCAAGTTATGACCAAAAAGGTAACCAGTTCTACTACTGCCTGTTCCCGGCCACTTTTTAGTAGAACTGGTTACCATTTTGGTCATAACTTGCTTAGTTTTCAAGATATCGACTTGGTTTCTTTTGCGTTGGATAGATAAACGTATATGCTTTTATTCGAAATTTGTTTTTTTGCGAAAATAAGAAAAAAAATTTTCTTTTAATTTTTTCGAAAAAACAAAGGGGTTAGGTCATCATAATTTTTGAGGAAAAAATTTTTTTTCGCACTAACCGCGAAAAAAAATTCAAATTAAAGCCAACACGTTTATCCATCCAACGCAAAAGGAATCAAGTCGATACCTTGAAAACCAAGCAAGTTATGACCAAAAAGGTAACCAGTTCTACTACTGCCTGTTCCCGGCCACTTTGTAGTAGAACTGGTTACCATTTTGGTCATAACTTGCTTAGTTTTCAAGATATCGACTTGGTTTCTTTTGCGTTGCTTTTATTCGAAATTTGTTTTTTGCGAAAATAAAAAAAAAATTTTCTTTTAATTTTTTCGAAAAAACAAAGGGGTTAGGTCATCATAATTTTTGAGGAAAAAATTTTTTTCGTACTAACCGCGAAAAAAATTCAAATTAAAGCCAACACGTTTATCCATCCAACGCAAAAGGAATCAAGTCGATACCTTGAAAACCAAGCAAGTTATGACCAAAAAGGTAACCAGTTCTACTACTGCCTGTTCCCGGCCACTTTTTAGTAGAACTGGTTACCATTTTGGTCATAACTTGCTTAGTTTTCAAGATATCGACTTGGTTTCTTTTGCGTTGGATAGATAAACGTATATGCTTTTATTCGAAATTTGTTTTTTGCGAAAATAAGAAAAAAAATTTTCTTTTAATTTTTTCGAAAAAACAAAGGGGTTAGGTCATCATAATTTTTGGGGAAAAATTTTTTTTTCGCACTAACCGCGAAAAAAAAAATCCAAATTAAAGCCAACACGTTTATCTATCCAACGCAAAAGGAATCAAGTCGATACCTTGAAAACCAAGCAAGTTATGACCAAAAAGGTAACCAGTTCTACTACTGCCTGTTCCCGGCCACTTTTTAGTAGAACTGGTTACCATTTTGGTCATAACTTGCTTAGTTTTCAAGATATCGACTTGGTTTCTTTTGCGTTGCTTTTATTCGAAATTTGTTTTTTGCGAAAATAAAAAAAAAATTTTCTTTTAATTTTTTCGAAAAAACAAAGGGGTTAGGTCATCATAATTTTTGAGGAAAAAATTTTTTTCGTACTAACCGCGAAAAAAATTCAAATTAAAGCCAACACGTTTATCCATCCAACGCAAAAGGAATCAAGTCGATACCTTGAAAACCAAGCAAGTTATGACCAAAAAGGTAACCAGTTCTACTACTGCCTGTTCCCGGCCACTTTTTAGTAGAACTGGTTACCATTTTGGTCATAACTTGCTTAGTTTTCAAGATATCGACTTGGTTTCTTTTGCGTTGGATAGATAAACGTATATGCTTTTATTCGAAATTTGTTTTTTGCGAAAATAAGAAAAAAAATTTTCTTTTAATTTTTTCGAAAAAACAAAGGGGTTAGGTCATCATAATTTTTGGGGAAAAAATTTTTTTTCGCACTAACCGCGAAAAAAAAATCCAAATTAAAGCCAACACGTTTATCTATCCAACGCAAAAGGAATCAAGTCGATACCTTGAAAACCAAGCAAGTTATGACCAAAAAGGTAACCAGTTCTACTACTGCCTGTTCCCGGCCACTTTTTAGTAGAACTGGTTACCATTTTGGTCATAACTTGCTTAGTTTTCAAGATATCGACTTGGTTTCTTTTGCGTTGGATAGATAAACGTATATGCTTTTATTCGAAATTTGTTTTTTTGCGAAAATAAGAAAAAAAATTTTCTTTTAATTTTTTCGAAAAAACAAAGGGGTTAGGTCATCATAATTTTTGAGGAAAAAATTTTTTTTCGCACTAACCGCGAAAAAAAAATTCAAATTAAAGCCAACACGTTTATCCATCCAACGCAAAAGGAATCAAGTCGATACCTTGAAAACCAAGCAAGTTATGACCAAAAAGGTAACCAGTTCTACTACTGCCTGTTCCCGGCCACTTTTTAGTAGAACTGGTTACCATTTTGGTCATAACTTGCTTAGTTTTCAAGATATCGACTTGGTTTCTTTTGCGTTGGATAGATAAACGTATATGCTTTTATTCGAAATTTGTTTTTTGGGAAAATAAGAAAAAAAATTTTCTTTTAATTTTTTCGAAAATACAAAGGGGTTAGGTCATCATAATTTTTGGGGAAAAAATTTTTTTTCGCACTAACCGCGAAAAAAAATCCAAATTAAAGCCAACACGTTTATCTATCCAACGCAAAAGGAATCAAGTCGATACCTTGAAAACCAAGCAAGTTATGACCAAAAAGGTAACCAGTTCTACTACTGCCTGGTCCCGGCCACTTTTTAGTAGAACTGGTTACCATTTTGGTCATAACTTGCTTAGTTTTCAAGATATCGACTTGGTTTCTTTTGCGTTGCTTTTATTCGAAATTTGTTTTTTGCGAAAATGAGAAAAAAATTTTCTTTTAATTTTTTCGAAAAAACAAAGGGGTTAGGTCATCATAATTTTTGGGGAAAAAATTTTTTTTCGCACTAACCGCGAAAAAAAAATCCAAATTAAAGCCAACACGTTTATCTATCCAACGCAAAAGGAATCAAGTCGATACCTTGAAAACCAAGCAAGTTATGACCAAAAAGGTAACCAGTTCTACTACTGCCTGTTCCCGGCCACTTTTTAGTAGAACTGGTTACCATTTTGGTCATAACTTGCTTAGTTTTCAAGATATCGACTTGGTTTCTTTTGCGTTGCTTTTATTCGAAATTTGTTTTTTGCGAAAATGAGAAAAAAATTTTCTTTTAATTTTTTCGAAAAAACAAAGGGGTTAGGTCATCATAATTTTTGAGGAAAAATTTTTTTTACTGCCTGTTCCCGGCCACTTTTTAGTAGAACTGGTTACCATTTTGGTCATAACTTAAAACGTAACTATAAACGTATAGGCTATAATAGAATAGATAAACGTATATATATGTATATATATATATATATATATATATATATATATATATATATATATATATATATATATATATATATATATATATATATATATATATATATATATATATATATATATATATATATATATATATCTGTGTCGTTTTATCATAACATCTTAAGTCTAATATATTAAGATAGGACTTAAGATGATATGATAAAACGACACAGATATATATATATATATATACATATATATATATATATATATATATATATATATATATATATATATATATATATATGTATATATATATATATATATATATATATATATATATATATATATATATATATATATATATATATGTATATATATATATATATATATATATATATATATATATATATATATATATATATATATATATATATATATATATATATATATATATATATATATATATATATATAAATATAACTCTATACTAACAATTTCTAGCATTTTGTTCTATTCCGTTAAATTTGAATGGCTTAAATAGAACTGAAAAATATATACATAAGTACTAATACATACATACATACTTATGTATGTATGTATGTGTATAAGAAAAACACTGTTAAATTTTCCATAACATAGGATGGTGCTCCCGTTTTAAATTTTTAAGAAAAAAGGTACTTTTTTTGTTGTTTTTATTCAAAAACGTGGAAATATGTTCAACAGAAATATAAGTATTTGCCTAATCAAAATAACATAAATAATGAGATCTCAAATGCTGACAATTTATCTGACTGTAAAAACATCTCAAGTGATATATCCACATGATGGCCCACAAAAAAAGCACGTGTTTTATCAGACCCGCAAGATACGATATAGATGAATTTACATTCACTCTATGAATTTAAACACAATCATCACATCTATGACATTTAAGGAAACTTTAAAAAAGAATAACTGGAAGAATAAGAATATTTTATTAGCTTTAAAAATGATTATCGGTCCGATTATTGAAATTGTACTTTGGATTTTGTCTATGTACATATTTCTTATACGTTTACTCATGTGTATATTTTAAGATATTTTAGTTTTTTGATTTTTCGTGCGTAAACTCACTCGTATGGTCTTGTTACCCGACACTTTTATGTAGACATACTTATTTTATACATTTACTTTAAGTTTAAGGAAATAAATAATTGGTCAATCCCTTAATTTTTTACAGCGTATAAAGTTTAGTGATATGTATCTAGTTTTACCCCCTGTTTAGTATTTCACTTATATATGTATATAGTATAATTTTCAATGCCATGACAATTTCGGTTGAGATGTTTTAACGTCGAATACAGAACGAACACTATATTTTTATTCGATACTAAATTTCAGTTGGAAAAGTTAACCTTCAGACGGACGAACTTACACTCTTTTCACCTGTTTTGAAGGTTCTAAAAAAGAAGATGCAAACGATAGAAATTGTATAAATATAAAATATAGAAATATATGAAATATCATATGTCCTTTTATTGATATTGTTTTATTTTTCTCATTTACAAATCATTGATCATATCATATGTATGTGGGACGTAAATACATCTAAATATTTGTGTATAAGTTTTGTTGTACATTTACATTTTTAATAACCTTTAACTTGTGTATTTATCATGAATTAAAATAAATTTTGTTTTAATTTAAATGTTTGCTTTAGAAAGACGAAACGATTCTTTATTTTGGAAAAAAATGAACGAAAGGCTGGCAATTATTGAAAATTAAAAAACTTTAAGTAAGAATAGGAAGGAAACTGAAATATCGATTATAATGGAAAATAATGTTTAGAGAAAGAAACAGCTTAAAATAATTAACTTTACGGGCAGTCGTGTTGCTAAAATTTTTGTTTAGTATTTGGAATTCAATTACAGAATATTTAAACTAATAAGATTATTTACAGAATTGGTAAAACATTTATTGGTTGCAATATTTTGTGAAGAATTAAAAAAAGCATAAAATAAATTAATAATGTTTAAGAATTATAAAACATGAAATGTTTGCTCGAAATTTTGAAAATCATTTTTAAAGCTCTCTTAAAGTATGTTAGGCTAGAACGCTTCCATGTTTCATCGCCATCTCTAATTTTTAAGCAAAGAAAATTTATCTTCGAAATATCTAAATTATTCGATTGTATTATTAATATGTAGATAGTTGCATCAATTCTATGAGCTTTATTGTAACATGGTTTCAGTTATCTTTTCTCAATCAAAACCGAAACATTTTATACAAAATAAGTCTTAATTTTTTTACATTTTCAATTTGTAATTTTTATCATAAATGACGGCGACAAGGATAATGACGGCGATAATGGTGATAGATTGGAGGGTTGTTGCGGCAAAGGTGATATAATTATTATTGTCGTGCCCTTTTTTCAACTACAGCATTTACTCTTCTTTTTGCCACTAGATTTCTTCAAATTGATTGTGTCTTTTTGTGGGTCATTTTGTGCATTGCGCAATTTGTGCTGAAGGACTTGTCTTGTTATTGACAGGAACATTTCTTCAACTTTAACATTATTTTTGGCGGATGTTTCAAATAATTCTATCTCCATTTGCTGAGCAAATCGCTGGGCATCCTCGGTTATGACCACCTTTCGATCTGGATCATCATTTTTGTTGCCTACTGTTTATTTCAATTCGTTAATAAGTTTGCAAAAGAAAAAGGTATTAAAGTTAGCAGACATTATTATTATTATTTTTTAAATAAAATTTAAATACCCCACTTACCTAAGACCTTATTTACAACATCACAATTGTTTTGTATTTCATCCAACCATCGTCGAACATTCGCAAAGGATTCGCCATTTGTAACATCGTACACAACTATAACACCGTGTGTTCCTCTATAATAAGTGCTCGTAATAGTACGAAATCGTTCCTGACCCGCTGTATCCCAAATTTGTAATTTTACCCGCAAGCCATCGATGACTACTGTGCGGATTTTAAAATCTACACCAATTGTTGTGATATAACTACCTGAGAATGTATCATCCGAAAAACGAATCAATAGTGAAGATTTACCAACACCTGAAAGAAAAAATTTAAAAAAATCAGTTCAAAATTTTAATATTTAAATCGGAATGATTTTTACAGGAAATAATATTGAAGCGCAAAATTTTATGTTGTAAAACCCTGTTGCTTCTTATAGTGTGAAGTGTCTAAGAGCTTTTTAGAGAAAAATTTTCTTTTGTCCTTCGTCTTAAATCCAATTTAATTTAATCGTCATTATTAGTTTAGAAATCTGCTTTTACATTAATCTAATATATTACCTCCTTTATAAAAAAGTAGCACAAATACCAATTGAAGTTATATAAAATAAAATTAATAAAACAACTAAAGAATTTTAAATGAAAATAAACAAAGTTGGAAACTGAAATTAGCGTGTATTTTAAATAACAACATGCATACAAACATACATATATGTGCATACATATATGTACTGAAGTGCACATGAAAAAGAAACGATGGGGTAAGTTTTTCTCTTTATCATGTTCATATTAGTCACACTTGTTTGGTACATACTTAAATGACAGACTGTGCATTTTATGAATATTTACTCGGTGTTTTTTTCGGAGTTGGAAAATTTTAAATTGACGTTACTAATTACTGTGTATGACAGCTGATTTGTCAGTGTTCCATTGTTTTGAGTTTGAATTAATCTAACAATACAATATAAATTGGCTTACATCCGTGGTAAAATTCAGAAAATTTGTCGATCGTTGAAAAATAATTTGGAGCGTTTGCAATGAATATGATGCATGGAAGCACAGTTAAATTTGGGGAAAAGACGCGTCACTCCAATACTGCATTAATTGCAAAAAGTTATCTTTTGTATACAATTTTGATGTACATTATTTCAATTAAAAATTTTCTACCTCTAAAATAAAACACCAGCTATAACACAAAACATCAGACAGGCAAAAAGCAACACACGATTATAAAATAATGTGTTCTTTTAGGGAACTTTTTCATATGTACATATGTAAGATAGACAGTATATTTATGGTTAGGGATATTGTTAGAAATATTTAGCGGGGTTAATCCACGCCGCCGAAACCAATAGGTAATTACACAAATTATTAGATTTTAGAGTCTAAATTTTATCGCCATTTTTTAGACTTATTCTTATAACAATTGATCTAATATAAAAATAATTTTAAAAAATCTTCAAGCATTATTGGTGAAATTAAGGTAGCTGTGTTTACAAATATTTGAACTGATATTTTAACAAAACAAATTGTATTTTGCGTTATTTTTCATCGAATTCAATTGATAAATTCATTGGTCATCATTATTGCTATTGGTAAAAAATATACATATGATGGACAACATCAGTACAATATGTTTTGAATTAAGAAACTTGGTACCAATAATTCATGTATATTCAGTTAGTGTATATGAATATTAGAACTTGTCTGCTACATAACATGTTGATTTACTTATTCTCAAAACTAAAATTTGAATTTCGAAAGTTACTGCGTTTTATTAGGCAGCGGTTTCAATACGATTTTCTACTCAAATTCAATCAGTCCTTGTAAAAAGAGTATTGGTAGCTTTAGAAAAATTCGTTGCAAAGCTTAGCATATTTAACAAATATTTATAACAGCATCAAAATAATCATACTTTGAAGACTCTGCCCTAAAAGTCTTACAAAGATACTCTGTTTAAAACACAAATGATGAATACAAGATTTTTTAAATTCTATGTGTTTGCGGCAAAAAGTGGGATACCAGGGAGCACACAAGTGCAATACTTATTCTATTTATAGATTTTTAAAGATATTAAAATATATAAACTTACCACTATCACCTATAATTAAAAGCTTAAATAAATGATCGAATCCTCGAGCCATGATGAAAAGTATAATACGGGTGGCCTGAGTGTATATGATGATGTGTTTAAAAGCGACTACAGTTAATGGAAGATGGGAAAATGTCTTTTGCTTGAACGTTTAGAGGAATAGAGGGTTCTTATCACGTACTAGTTTTGGTTTATCTTATTATTTTTTTTTGCAAAATCACTATTTTTTGGAGTTAATATTTTTACGCGATCCTTGTAGAAACCCTAGTTTTGATTATCTTTAAATCTTAAACAAGATTTTTCAATTTAATATCCGCTTTAATTTTAGAAATCATTTGTTTTCTTGTTTTGTTCGTTGATTGATGGAGCAGCGTAACTGCTGTTCCGCTATTAAAGTGTTTTGATAAGAATCTCAATCACTTGTTCTTCTTTATTATTGATAATTATTTGCCTTTGTTTTCTAATTATGTCAGATTCCTTTTTTGTGTGTTTTTCAATTTAGGGCGTAAGACGTACCGGCAACTTTTGTTATGTTGCAACGAAAATAACTGTTAATCACCACAACTTTTAATTTACAGGACTTTCTTATATGGTCGTATCAATTGTAATAATTTTCAAAAGTGCAAGGCTAAATTTATTGATATGATTACGTTCCTTATTTCTTGTTTTCTAAGTTAGTGCCAATTATAGTAGAGGATTTTTTTAACAGACACATTTGCAGCTTTAAATAATTTTATGTTTGTTTCGTTTAGGTCAAATGACTGGAAAAATAATTATTGTGATGATACGTCTCTTCTTGCTGCTCCCCACTTAATTTTCCAATTTAATCAGTTTGTCCACATACACACTAATACTGATTGGTTGGCTGTTAGGCTGCTGCTTGTTTTTTGCTGTCTTTCTCAATACCGATTCACATTACTCCCTCTTCTTTCTGTTTTCGCACTTCGTTTTCACTTCTCTTTTCTATCCGCCTTTATCTTTGTTTAAGTATTGAGGCTAATATTAACTTAATTAAGAGAGTCCCATTATTATGAAAGTTTGACAACTTGTATAAATTTTTATCGATATGAAGTGGATTAGGATAATTTAAAAATATTTTGATGTGATTTTTCTCTTGAAATGCGTCATTGTCTGCAAAAACGGCAAAAAATAAATCCTAATAGTCACGGTTGGAAAAGAAAGTACCTTATTAGAACAGAGTTGCCCTGCCAAACTAGATAATGGCACTGCCAACTTTAAATAATATTTATTGTTATCAGGAGGCCCCAAATTTAAATACAATCGATTAAAGAGAGTTCCCTTAATTTAAAACAAACATCTTAATTATTATTCTTAAATGAATTCAAAGCACTTTGCTACTACAGCACTTTAGTAAGTCTGTTTAAGCGAAAACCCATTTAATCGAACACATTTTGATTGTATATGTACAAGACTATATGAACCAGAGAAAAAAGTTTAAAAAAATCTTAATATGCAAAATACATATTAATTCCAAATAGCAGCACATCTATTTTATATCTAGTATGCATTATATTTTATATTTTCGATTCAAAAAACAACTATTAAGGCGCTCAGTTTATTTAAGTGAAAAGCTTTTTTTATCCAAAGTCCGGTTAAAAGAACATCTTGTTTAAATAAAAAAACATTAAAATTTATCATTTTAGTTTATTCTAAGTTGACTGTAGTATGTCCTGCAAAGTATATAAAATGAAAAAAGTGTTAATTTTTTGAAAATAATTTTTTTTACTTAATTTTTTTTAATCCAAGTTTAAATAAAATAAAAACTAGAAAAGCTTATATTTAACTTAAATAATATTTAGAAAAAAGCATCTCCAACAAAATATAAAATATCCACTTAAAAACATCCAATTTAGAAAATAACGCATATGAAGGAGAGCCAAAATGCTATTTAAGTTGTGACTAGTTGTGAAATTTTTTCCTTATATCAAATTGTGCCAAAATAACAGAAACAATCAGAATTATATTTTTCAATTAAACTTTTTTTGATTTATGTTGTGATATATATATTGAAAATTCTGATCCCTGAAAGTATGCTATAGATAATTTTCCACAGGGATATGTCAACTTTCATGTATGCTGCTTAAGTCTTCGATTTGTAAATTGCAAACGAGTTATAAAAGACTTAAGTCACAAACCTGAAATTGTCAGAAAGATTTCGATTGCGCTATCACACTGTTCTCATTGGTTGATGTAATTTTTAGATAAAAGCGAAAGCTGAATTTTTGTCAATGATTCCTTTACCTCTCAATTTCTTTTTGGCGAATTTGATAACAATTATATATATATATATATATATATATATATATATATATATATATATATATATATATATATATATATATATATATATATATATATATATATATATATATATATATATATATATATATATATATATATATATATATATATATATTTACATTTACTATACTTGCGAATATGTTTTCTATAACTTATAAAAATTGGTAAAAAAAACTTGCAGTAGCGGATGTTGCAAAATATTAATTTATGGTGTGAAAATTTTTCATATTGAACGCAAACGTACAAGCAACTTTCCTAACAATTTTATAACACTTTTGCTAATTAAGCATAACTTTTTTTCTTCTAAACGAAATATGATTTAATTTCTTAAATGACTTTAAATAATAAGAAACACCCTGGTAAACTATTCCTATTGAAATTCTCTCTTTTTTGCTTTGTTTTGTGGGACTTAAAATATAATTTTAAGTATTTGGAAAACAATGGCTTACCTTGCAAGGCATCTCTGGTACTATCCGCTAATACCAATCAATCTAGACAAAAAAATCACAGTTTTTGCAAAATATTATTTTATTTGTTGAGTTCATCGAAGTATAATCCTTTGAAAAAGTTTAACTTTTTTTGGCTGACAAAAAGTTCAATTGAAAATAAAAAGAAATATTTCAGTTTTTTTTCTAATTAAATCAAAATTTATTTTATGCAATACATTTTTTCATTTCTTTTTTTAAAATTTTATTGGCAAAAAGTTTGACCGGTTTTTAAATGAAATTTAAATGGAAAATTAATAATAAGCTGCAAGATTTGGTTTATCGTATTTTTCATGTGTATAATATATTGTATATATTTTTTTAATTTGCTAAACACATTTATATTTTGAATTATGTAATAATTTTGCATAAAGTAATAATTAATAATTTTCTTTTTATATAACAAAATTATATTTCTCTGAAATATTTCAAATTTATATATTTGTTTATTTGTTCTTCGTGAAGAAACAAGATTTAACTTAAATAAAGTCAAAGCGTTTATTTTACTAAAAAGTATAAAAAATAAAATTAAATAAAAATCATTGATAATGATTTTAACGATTTTATTTGATTAAATATCCTTTTGGGTTTTGAAATTATTTTAAATAGAATTTAAATGTTAAAACAAACAATATTTTCTTATTAATTAATATTGTTTTGTATTTTTTTTATTTGTAAATATTTACAAATTCAATTGGTTTGTGTTTGATGATATTTTGTCTGAATGTTCTAAATTTCATTTTCTGAGCTTAATATGTATAAAATCCTTAGGATAATTTCGCAATAGATAACAATAGATGATTTTGGTAAAAACTTTTGCCATTTGGATTTCTCTTTGGGAGCAAAATAATAAATGAAATTATAGAACATCCTTCTAGGGCGTGACGTAATAACATTGTTGAGGCCTTTTTTTATTTGTTTGTTTGTTCGTTAATGCAATAATTTTATGTTTTCATCTAAGATTTTCTTCTTAATATTTTTATTGTTTTTAAATTTGTTCAATTGTTAATATTTCTTATCGTATATATGCTAATACATATTTATTTATATAACTATGTATGTATGTATGTATGTATATATTTATGTTTTGTATATAAATATAATTGTTCTTGTTCAAAAATGTTTGTTGACTTATTATTTTTCTAATTTTAATATTAAAATAATTTTTTTTCCATTTTATTATTTAATTGAATTTATATTTCCTGTTCTGTCTTCTTATTGTTATTTTTTATTTTATTTTACTATACTAAAGGTAATTTGTTGTTGTTGTTGTTACTGTTGTTTTAAAATTTACATGTACATATGTAATTCAAAATCCCTTTTGTTCAAAATAGTGGACCAATTTTTCTTTTACTTTTAGGAAATATTTGCTGGCCTCCCAATTTGTGTATTGCATGTATGTAAGTATGTTTTGGTTCTTACAAATAGTTTTTGTTTCGAATACATTAAATGCATTCCAAATATGTTTGTATATAAGTAAATTCCATTGTTATTAAAAATATTTCAATTATTGCAATGGTACATATTTTTTAATGAAAGTAACAAGATGTTCTTTTATTGTGATTATATAAATATTGTTTAATATAATATTTATAAAATAGAAATTTCAATTAAGTCCCAGGAAGAATAAAATAACAAAAATCAATCTACAAATAATTCTATAACTAAAGAGAAACTAAAACTGTTGTTCAAATTTAAAAAAAATTACATTGTAGTAGTATATCAACCCCTTTGCACGAGTCTATCGTATATATTTACAAATTTATAGATTAAATATATGTACTCATATGTATAATGACTGGTTGCTGCAAATTTATTTTAATCCCACTAACTTATTAGTAGATATATCAAAAAGATGCTCTAAGATTTTTAAAATATATAAGATTTTTAAAATATATATAAAAAAATTATAATAAAATTATGATATTCTTTCTCCCAATTGATTCGTTAAACGGAATTCAGTCATATACAGAGCAAAGCTTACAAGAAATAATAATTTCTTAAGATAAAAAAATTAAAAGCTCTAACAATAGTGTTTTCTAAAGTTTTATTAAGAAAATTAATATAAAAAAACCAGTCATATCATGTACGTTAACGCATACAAGTGTATATATCCTTCATAAATTAAGAATTAATTCAAATGAAATTATTCCAAGCAATTCTGCAAAATTAAATTCAACTTTATAAGGTGGTCACACATGGGGCAACAACCAGAACAGCAAAAATAAACTTGTGGATGGGTAAAATGTCAAAAAGTATATAAATTATAGTTGCGGTGTGCACACCAACACATTTACGTTGTAAACTTAATACACCTCGATTAAGACAATATATTAAAAAAAAATAAATTTATATCGTGCCTTAATCGCCAAATAAAGCTAAGGGATAAGCTCAAAATTTTACAAGGGGGGTGTTTTTTATTAATTGTATTTGCAACAATTTGTATGGCTATTGCAAAATTTTAAGCAAATCGTAAACAAAGAAATCCAATAGAATTGCGGCGAAAAATATCTAAGCAAGAACTTCTTTAAATAGACTTCATTATCGGATTTATCTTCACTTTTAAACTGATGTACGCAATTGTGAAAAGTCCTAAATACCGATGTGTCATGAGCAATCCTGTAACATATCTTTGATTCGTTAAGCCTATTTTTTGCCTTCCTAGTAGACAGTACAAAATTAATTTTTTATTAAAAAAACTCTGTTAGGAGAGCTGTTGCCGTGTGACAAGTCAAAAATTCTAAAGGATTTTAGAACATTCTTGCGTTTACAGCTCAATTTTACTTGAGTAATAATTTAGTTTAAACTTTGCCCTTAAGCAATTTATTTTAAAAATTTTGTAAACTCTTTTTTCTTAATTGACTGTGTCCTGTAAATCACACGATTATTAATTGTACGACTTCATAAAATAAATCTATTAAAAAATAACATGGATTGTTTTAATTTATTTTCTTAAGAACTTTGTAGATCTTGCAATGTGTGGAGCAACAGTTTCTTTTTCTTTAAACCGTACAATTTCTAATCGTGCAAGTTACAGAACAATCTCGAATATCTCTGTCGAACTATTACAAATAGAAATACATATAGCTATAGGTAATTTTGTGTATCGGGTGTGACATTCTTAATAAGTTTTACAAATATTTCAATAACTAAATAATTTAGTTTATAAACATATTAAATTTAATAACATTGAATTGTATTTAATAATGCCGATAAATAAAATATACTTATCAATAACTACAGGAATAAATAAAATTGAAAAAATTGTTTCAAAGTGTGACCGGATAAATAATTACTTACGCTTATTCCACCAAATGTTGTCCATGTATGGTCACTTGACTTTCTTTTTTCCAGCACACGAGTTATAAATTTTTTTTGCTTCATGTGTGTTTCAAATGTCCACATAATTTTATAAAAAAAATACGTACCATTGAAAAATGTTTTCATTGATATTTTGTTTAACTTTTAGATATTGTAATCATATATTATTTCCCTTTTATTCAGAATATAACTTTTCTTATTGTATACCTTGTTTAAGTGAGTATTTAAATGCCTTTTTCAAATCAGTTTATTTGAATCATTTCATTATTATTTGCATGGATATATTTTAAGTTCAATATTTCCAACATGCATGTTTATTACTAGTTAAAAAAAGATATTAAAAAAAATTAGGAACTTGATACAAAATTGCACTGACAAATAATTGCTGCTGTCAAAATATACCTTGTCAATTTAAGTTCGCCCAAAAAAAAAGAACAGTATATTAAAAATAAGTCATTTAGAATTAACGCCCATTTTTGTCAAACAGTCCACTTGTGAGTACCACCGTGAGTCCAATGAGTACCTTATATAGCGAACAAAGTATATACATATGCAGTTATTTTGCAGTCTGCTTAGACCGAGTTTACATTTGTCATCTTTTGTTGATGCAATTTTTCCTCATCTTCGAAATTGCATTGACATTTACACTCGACAATTTTTATTAAAGAAATTTTTCTTCTTTGTTTTAGAGCTTTCAACATATTTTATTGGTGTAAACGAAATGAACGTCCATGAATATATGCATGTAATTGATTCTCTTTGTCTTGCCCCCCTTTGGAAAAAAATTAAAGACTGATTCCACAAAATATTGACAACAATTGTAAACTCACACTTAACGTACAAATAAAATAATAATATTGGATTTGAAAATATTCATCACATGATATTTATGGCAAAAGTAATAGAGAAAGAACACTGAGGTAGAAAAACATTTACAGTTATTTTGAGTGTTGTTTTCATATTTTGAGTTTTTGTTTTGATCTACGACAGTTAGTTTTTGTATTGGTGTTGCAGTCTGTTGTAGTCAAAATTTGACAACTATAGTGTTATACAGTCGAACTTCCTTATAGTGAACTTCTATACAATGAAGTTCTCCTTATTATGAACTAAAATCAAGAACACAGCTTTTTCGTTCCACTTTTAATGTATTTTGATCTGCGTATAATGAATTTCCATACAGTGAATTTTTCTTTACAATGAACAAAATCTTGGGAGCAAAAATACATTTTATGTGTGTTTTTGTCTCCATATAGTGAACTATTTTCAGCAGCTTTATTTTACACTTAAATATTAGCAACACGATTTATAAAGAAAATAAGTAATATATTTGGGTTTCCCAAAATATAAAAATGAAATCAAAAAATTTAATGATTTGACTTTTAACATCAGTTGGCCGAGTTCAGTGAACGAAAATGACGCACCGGAGTAGTTTGGAATTCTTCCCAGTATATTATTAAACATTTTAAAAAACAAGACAATTATTCAAAGATGACAGGAGAAATTTTTTCCAAATGGGTTTTAGAGCTGGACAAAAAATTTGCTTCGCAAAAAGAAAGGTTTTGCTTTTTGTTGACAACTGCAGTGCGCATCCAAAGGAAGTAAACGATAAACTACAAAATATTGAACTTGTCTACTTTCCTCCTAATATGACTTCTCTTCTTCAACCAATGGACCAAGTCATAATCTACAATATAAAACAACTTTACAGAAAACAAATTTTAATGAACATATTGTCACAAATGGAAAAAAACAATGCTGTAATAGCCATAGATTTGTTTCAAGCTATTCGAAATTTAAGCACAGTGTGGAATATCTATGTTAAACCAGAGACTATTGCAAACTGCTTCCAAAAGGCAGGATTTTCAAAAGATGACATGCAGATTCAAACTAGTAATTGTGATGAAGAAGATTTTCTTCTACTATCAGATTTAGCTGTTCTACAGGCTTCATTTAGAAAAGTAGCTAACATCGATGCATCAT
The DNA here is from genome assembly GCA_963681545.1 of Germaria angustata. Classification (NCBI taxonomy): domain Eukaryota; kingdom Metazoa; phylum Arthropoda; class Insecta; order Diptera; family Tachinidae; genus Germaria; species Germaria angustata. The sequence continues at coordinate 33,411,631 of OY813001.1, read as the reverse complement.
TTGAAGACTATGTCAGTATAGATATTGATGTGCAAACCATGGGCATTCCGTCCGATGAAGATATTCTAAGCAGTGTTTTAGAAAGTCGTGGATTACAGCAGATTATATCAGATGACGATGAAGAGGAACTACATTAGAACACGTTTCCTCTTCACTTGATATACTACGAACTTTTTTTGAGATGGAAAGCAACGTTCCGACAAATGTATTTAAATGTCTTAATGTAATTGAAGCTTTTATTGATAAAAAATGTGGAAAAATGAAGTTCAAACAAAAATAACTTAAATAAATAAAAAACAAACAAAAATATTTCTGTATAATGAAGTTTCTATATAGTGAAATAAATGTCTGTCCCCGTGGAGATTCACTATAGGGAAGTTCGCCTGTAATAGCTTCGGAATTTTTATCAAATGAGCTCATCAAAACAATATAATCAATGAATTAAAGAGAGCTACTAGAATATACTATTAAGAAATAAATTTCTAAGCCAAAGGAACGGACGTTGGTCGATTAATTTTTTAAATTTTCTTTTGTAGAAACTGTAAATGGATTGCTTGTGTTTACCTTGAAATAATTTTTATTTTTCTTCGCAATATATACATACTTACGTACATATGTATGCATACTTATGTATATGTGTGTATGTATATACCTTTATTAGAAATGTAACTAATGTTAATTACTTCTTAAATATTCATGAGTACGAATACGAATAACTGAGGTAAAATTCGCAAATACGCATACGAATCTTATAATTGAAATTTATGGATATTTATTGCTCGATTTACACCTCTAAAAAATAAAATATTTAAAATTTAAATGAAAAAAGTGGAAAACTTGCAGGTTTATAAAGTGACAAAGCTGAGCGTTGACTGCTTATGGTCGATACCACTTTTTCAAACCCAGGAATATAAAAGAAAACGAATTTACCTGAATTCGTAATTTTTACTACCTTTTAAATTTAATTAGCGCCTTAAATATGTAGATTTACGTCCGTTGAATTCAATAATAAAAAGAGGGTCGCTGATACATTGAAATTTAAAAAAAATAAGTAACAAAAATAAATCAAAAAGAATACATTTGCAGAAATGAAGATCTTAATAAGATTTTTTTTTTATTTTGCAGCTTAAAGCAAAAAAGTGTTCATAAAACTAAACAACAAATATTTCATTAGGAATAAAATAAATGTAAAACAATTAAAATGATTACATAAATATAATTTTACATAAATTTATGCACAATATCATAGAATGAAATAAATAAAATAACTTTTGAAATTAATAAAAAAATATTTTTAAACAATATCATCGAAAATTATAAATTAATTACAAACAAAATACTATTTTAAAAAAACCAGTATAAATAAATATGCATTTTTAAACAGATATTTAATTTAAATAATAATAAAAAATAAATGTATATATTACATATATATGTAAATGTATGTTTGTGATTTTTGTACAAGTTTTATGTTTATAAATTTATTATTTGCGTTTTTATAGTTTGCGTTTGTATTATTGTGTATAAAATCATTTATGTATAAAAAGTTTTGATTTTTTAAATCTTATTCAAAATGTTTGTTTTAAAAAACAATTTGGTATTGTTTCCAAAAAAGTGCAATAAAATTGGAGTTGTGTGTAAAAAATATAAAGTATATATAAAATCATAATTATCAACATAATTATGAAATATTAAAAAAAAAATAATAATAATAATAACTTCTTCTCTAACTAAGAATTGGTTTTGCTTAAATTTAAAATTATTATAATAACGGCAAAATAATTATTTTACAAGTTATGAATTAAACATGTATGCTTGTTTTAAATTTTGCAATTTTTTAATCTTAATGTAATGCCTAAAGATTTTGGTTAAATTTCGTATTTAGTAGTCACATTACTATTTTAATCTGATTTTTGTTCTAATACTAAATGTTACCTTGTGTGTTTTCAATTATAATTTGCCAAGTCTAACGTTGTTTATGAATTAATTTACGATTTTGAACAATAAATGTATTAAAAAACAATTAAAAATTATTATTGGTTTTCTGATTTAAACTATATAAAAATATTTGTATAATTGAGAAATAGAATACCATATAACTTAATTAATTTCATTTAAAAAGGCCTTAACAATTTCAATGCTTTCCAATACAGTTTTTGAGGTTAGGATATTTACTATTATGTAATTTACTTTCTCTATGGCTTTCAATACTATTTGCGTTCGTATTTATTTTCTAATTTCTAATTAAAAGTCGTTCTGCAAATAATTTCTGATAAGTTTGAAGATCAGCTTACGACGTTACAACATGATAATCCTGTTTATTTGGCATCTTAAGAAGTCGTTTTGTGCGAAACTCATACGCCCGCCGACAGAACATTACCAATTCTGGATTAGTGTTATCGGGAACGATGCGTATACTATAATAGTTGGGTCTCTTCGGTACAATATTGACATCTTCAATATCTTCTTCAGCAGCACGCAGTCGTCGACGATATCTGAAATAGGAAAAAATTTACATTAATTTAATTTTTTTTCAATAGTAATTTCAACATAATGGCACTTGAATATTTAGCACATATAAGCCTATCTGTAGAGCTGGTTTTAATTCCAGAAAAATTTCTTACGACAATGACATGAGTAAAAACGGAAATGTGTATGTACAAAAATATGTTTATTTATTTAAGGACATGGAAGAGTGATGTTATAATAAATAAATTAAATAATTTTTTATTCGTTGTTTGTCGTTCCTTTTCAAAGAAATCAGGAAATGTTATATTTCCCCTTATTCTATTTGTTGTTATCGACATCAAACAAAGTCTACACAAATATTTTTTCAATTATATATTATTTATAAACTATTACTATTACTAAAGCTTACAAAATGGCAAGTGGCTGTCAATAACACTTAATTATTGACTACAACAAACAAAAAAGTGATTTTTTTATGTCGACTTAATGTGACGACGATGACGACAATTAGAAGGAAGAGAATAAGGAAGATTTTTCAGTTCTAATAAATAATGAAAAATAATGAACGAAAATTCGTAGCGCTTCTCCGATTGAAAAGTCAAACTCACATGTTGTACATTTCCATATACGTATACGTGCGAAGATACCTGTTTTGAGCAAGTCATTTGTTTTGGTGAACAATTTTCCAAAAAATTTTCGTGTATCAAAACATCTCAAAACCCCTGTTTTCCAGCAAATCATGTTGAAATTTGTCTGTGCGAAACTGCGTTGCTTCTATGATTACAAATGCAACTCCGGGTCATCCATTATTGGTGATTAAAAAATTTGGAGAAAAATACATATGTATGTATGTATATGGCGGCCGCATTGTTTTCAAAGTTTAAACAATAATGCGTAATAGCAAAATTGGGGTATGTTCCATTAAATTTTTTCTAATATAAACGACAACTTGAGTTTGAAAATTCGAACGCAAAAACGCTTACAACGTAGTATAAATACATCGAGATGGCTTGCGCAAAACAATGTGCTTTGTTCACAATGGAAATGTACTATAAGGTGAAGCGTTCCTATCTTTTCTCACAATGGAGACTAATTTTTTTACCGATTTCCTAAATAAGAAGTCACAAAACTCTTCGGAATTGTGGTAGTCTCAAAATGTGTTAGATTAATGTCCGAATTCCAAATATAAGAATTATGTCATTAGTCCATAAATAGTCGAACCAGGTCCTTTACCATGACATAAAGGGTATCGTATATGTTAATCCAGGCTATAAGCAATCTCTGTGCCTTTTGTTTTCTGCGTTATAAAATAACAAATATCCAGGCATACAAACGTTCATATTTATGTATGTATGTATGTATTTATAATATTAGTACGATATTTGGAATGAAAGATAAACATTCAACTTTTTTCGATCGGGAAAAATAATAAAAATAAGTTCAATTCAGTTAAATTTATCGATAAACTATGAAAATTGAGTGTGTAAAGTGTAATTGATAGTAAATGAGGACGGCAGTTTTATATATTTGAACGACGGTATGTCTTTGTGCAGGTGCTCCTATCTGCTGCAAACCAGATTTTGGAACACAAATTAAACTATGTGAGCTAGATGCATAGCGTAGTTCAGCAGATCTACTATCCTGAAAAGGAAATTTATATATCAAATGTAAATTATTTTCTTTTTTAAAGTAAGTCCGAAGCTGAAAATCAGGTTTAAGGTTTACAAGTACCAAAATCAAATGCAAAGCAAGATATCCCTATATTTCTTGACATTTAAGGAGGAAGAGTTTGCAAAATGGAGATAAATTTTTACTTTAGTGACTCTAGCATGATTCGCTTGCATTCTATGTATCGTATATTGAGTGTCTAGTTGAAATACAAATATGAAGCGCGGACATTGCTGCCGCCATCAGAAAGTTGTAATAAAAATTATAAAAATTTTAGAGAAAACTATATTTATTTATATAAATTGGAAGTCTTCATTGTTTTCACTCACCATCAAAAATAACTTTTTAATATTATTTTAAGTCTTAAGAACTCACCTGCAATATTCACTAAACGTTAGAACATAACATTTATCCTCAATGCAGGCCACAGAGTTGTGATCCCTATGACGTGAAGCGTAGACCTCGTCAGGACTATCACTGGGCTGTCTACCCTGTTCAGTGTGTTCGGGGCGATAATACCATAATAATGACATCATCATTTCACCTAAACAAAAAACAAAAATAAGTAGAAGACTTATTAAAATTAACAAATTTTATTAATGCCTCATGAACTCAATTACCATCTTCAGGATTTTCCCACAGATGTGCAACTTTCGCCACATATGGCAACTCATTGTCGTCGTTTGCTTTTAGCAGCACGCAATCGCGTGAGCGTATAATGTCGCCCTCACTATGGCGCATAGCAGGATAACACGTACGAATAACCAATGGATCGTCGCTCTATTTTGAAGAGGAGAATAATAAGATGTAATATAAATAAACTGCTCGAATGAAGTTTTTAAATTAATAAATAATAATTTGTACATACATATGTAACGTATGTATGTATGTAATTTTGACAAAAGACACATGCTCTTTTTATGTTCGTATGTTTATAAATACTTACATTTAAAAATACGGCTCCTTGAAAAGGTTCGCCTTCCCATGTCCAACCATTATTCCACTTTGGCACCACATCGCCGCGTGGTACCGCTGGCAGTGTTTCATCAAGCTCAAAGGACACGGTGGAATGTTTTATCTTTTGGCGTTTACGACCGCCAAACTTGGAACGTGAACGATTTCTTTTGCCCGCATGATGATGATGTGAGTGACATACTACCCGAGGCATTGGCGGAAGAGTTGGCTGCAGGAATACCGGCGTAGTCGGTGCAGTATCATTGGAATGTTGTTGCATCTCTAGTTGGGCCGTTGAGGTCGGCACCAAATTCAATGGCGATTGAGATGTTGAGGTTGTTGTTTGGGCGTTCAATTTAACACTATCTTCCACTGTAACAGCCAGTGTTGTGATTTTCAAATCATCTTCATATTCCAATGAAGTTTCCTCCCCCATATGAGATTCTTTGAATGATGGTGATGCCGTTGTTGTTCTTGTTGTTGTATCAATTACAATTTTATTATAATCATTATTATTTGTTTCTATTATGTCGCAGATTGATTCGCTACTTGTAGATTTTTGAATTTCCATGACACTGGAAGAATCATTTGAGTGTGTATTAGTAACATTGACTGCTTCGCATTTGAAAATATTTGATTTTTTTGAAGATTTTGATTTTTTGCCGTTGCAAGAAGATGAGGATTTCTTTGTTTTCCTCTCTTTTTTGGATTTTGATTCCTTAGATCTTGATTTTTTAGATGTTGTTGATTTTTTGCTGAGTTTTGTGTTACTTTCTTTTGGAATATCCTTTTTTATGGATGATTCACTTTTACTACTTTGATGACTTATTTCATTATCAGCCATGTTTGAGGTAGTTTGTTTGGGAACTGCAGCTTTTAGTGATGATAAATCTAAAACTGGCCTAGTCAGTGTCTCTAAGCTTATGACATCCTCGATGCTGTTTAGATCAGTGGAATTAATTGGTTTCTTGGTCTCAGATTTCGATCTTTTTTCGAAGGAGGTTTTATATTTCTTTTGTATTTTCAGCACCAGAGGCTTCCTGGTTTCTTCTTCCTCCATTTTCATATTAGGAAGATCATTGCGACAAGTCGGCGACGTTAAAATATTGGAAGATCGACACTCTGGCTCCGAAAAATAACCTCTGGCCACCGCATCTATGGTTTCTATGAGATGTAGTGGTATAGACGGTTTTTTAGCTAGTTTTCCACGTTTGGGAGAAGGTTTTGGCGTTGTTAATGGCGAACTGTCCATAGATTTAGCTAGTTTACTATACAGAAGCACGGAGTTTGTTGAATCCGAGGACATGTTCAGAGCTTCTGATTGCGATTTATATTTACTTTCTACTTCTTCGTCCTCTTCTACTAAGTTGACAAAACTAGATTTTCCCTCTTCTTCAGTTTTGTGAACTTTATGTTTGCATTCCATTATATGTTCTTTGCTTTTAACTTGATGCCGTTTCGCTTCTTTGTGCTTCTGTTTCATTTTTGCTCTTCTGAGCTCTTTAGCTTCTCTTTTGATCCTTTCTAAGGACGTCAGTTTCTTTTTGCGAGCCTTAAGCATTTGCTTCTGTTGGGCTGTTAGTATTAGTTCCCGACGACGGATGCCATTATTTTTACTAGACTTTGTGGAGTGAAGTTTGCCAAACCTGGATTTCTTATCGAATTTGCGGCTCAAGCAGAGATACGTCTTGGGTTGGGCCTGTTTGATGAGACTTTTGTAGCTATTTGGTGGCGACTTTTTGCACTGATTTTTATTGAATTCTAATATTTTAATGCGTTTTCCTGAGGAGGATCCAACCACGGGACTATGGCACAGATCGAGCACCTCATCTTCGGAAGCATTGGAAAGATCAATGTCGCAGTTAACAGATGCTAATGGAAGCGGAGTGGACAGTATGGGCTGCTGCCATGATGGCAACAAACGCATGCGTCCTGTCGGCTTATTTAAAATTGTATTTTGTTTCTGCTCGCTCACTTCAAGTCCGAGTTCTTTTGAATCAGCCATTTTAATAATTTCACAATCATTTTCAATTTTTACCTTGCTCTCGTGTAATACTTCGCTTAGCGTTACGGGTTCGGCCTTAATTACTTTAAGTTCGTTTTTGTCTTGTATGATATGTTTCTGAGTTGAAGCTGGGGCAAGTTGAGAAATACCTGTTGTATGTTGCTGCAGCACCGTGTCTAGTAGTTCATCTTCCAACTTGATTTTCTCTGCTTTAATTTCGGCTTTAAGAAGGAGAGGAGTAGTAATTTCCTCGATTTCCTGTTTTGTGATTACATTGTTAGAGACGTTGCCAGGAGTTCCAGACTGTGTTACAATGCTGTTGCCATTACTCACATGTTTATTATGTTGCTGTGACGTATGTGACATTGATGCCAATCGCTGTGGCGGGTTTAGAAGGTTGCAGTGCGTTGGAGAAGCTGTCTGTGAGCGGGAAAATGCTGTCACCCCGGATGCTTGTTGTGCATTGTTAGAAGGAAAGGGGACTGAATTGTTCCCTGAGTTGGGTTGGGAAGCAGCTCCTGCGTATACCATATTCCAAGCCATAGATTTTCCAATCCTAGCTCTTCTACCAATCGCTTGCTGCGTAGGCTGTGCGGTGCCATTTGCGGCCGCTTGAATATTATTGTTTTGAATCGGTGGAGTGGGCGTAGTCAGGTCGTAGGCCTCTATAGGTGTAGCTATGGCCAACAAATGAGCACTGTTAGCTCGCTGTTGTTGCAACTGTTGCTGAGGGTTACTCGACTGCAATTTATCAATAGCCTCTTCCATGTCTTCCTCCAGGGGTATTGCAGTAACTGCATCCTTATCCAACGAGTCCTGCAATTTATCCTCGTTTGTGGTATAGCTTTCGGGGGGAGTAAGCGGAGTCAGGACACTCTCTTCATATTGACTTTTGTTATCAGTGTCATCTGTGGTCATTTCGGTCTTTACTGCTATCGATAATAGCGGTAAAGTCTTTGGCGCCTCCTTAATTATTTCATTATTTGGAAATGGGGTTGTGGTGTTATTGGTGCTGATGTTGGTAACAGTGGTGGGTGTTATAATTTTTACTGGGCCTCTACTGGTAGTCAATGCATGACTGACATTGTTATTGCTGTTCATGCTGTTGCTGCTGCTGCTGTTGCTATTATTGGTCTTGGCATTCATTATCAAATTGTTGGTGTTGGTACTCGAATTGTGGTTGTTGTTGCTGCTGTTGATTAATTTGTTGGTGTTGCTGTTGCTGCTGTGTGATAAAGCTACATTCAAACTGTTGTTGTTGCAGTGGTTGATTATTGTTGCTGCGTTCTTGCTGCTGCTGTTGTTGTTGCTTGAAGTACTGTTGTTGACGTTGTTGCTGTTGCTACCAATATGAGGCCCAGTATGGACGTTTTTTGGACACGATTGTTGCATTGGACACGGGCATTGTGGCGGATAGTCTACAAATTAAAAATAATAAAATATTTCTAAATAACGTAACAAAACACGTACTATCTTACGTAAAGAGTTTACATCAGTTTTAATTACTTAATAGATGGACTATCGACTATCTCGGACTGTAAATCAGCCACAAATTTGAGTGAAATTTTATTTGGTTTTAAATAAATAATTTAATTAATATTTAATTATTTAGTTTTAATTATTAGTTTGACTGAAGTTTTGAAAAAAAAATTTTTGTTTCACAAAAATTTTTACTTATTAAATTAATTGTTTAATGTTCTATTTTCATAAATAAGTAATTGTGTTCAATTTAGAAAGAGAAGTAAATGAGTGAAATTTTCGGAATATCTGATAAAAAGTGTTAAGTTTATAATTAATAATTTTATACGTAATAAAGACCTTTCCTTTAAAACGTTTTTCCCTCCGAACGCTTAAGCAAATAAATGAATTTTTCATTTGTGGAATGTATGTGTATCGTATTTAATAGCGAATCGTCTTATAACCGAACAAGGTTACGATGCGTGATTAGTTCCGCCTTGGGTTAGTTTAACAATGTGTTGTAATACTATTTTCCCAATCATTTTTATAATTTTCACTACGACATTTTTTTAAAATGACTTCGGAAAAGGAGGAGTTTGTGGACTGATTTTGAATATTTTTAATTAGAATTAATGTTTCAACATGTGATAGGACTAAAGGGAAGGGTAAAAGTAAAATTTAACAGTTTTATATCTTGCTTAATAATATAACAGTGAGGCTGTTCCAAATTGGCTTGGGGTACTCTGCGCTAAGTTACGCCGACTCACGAAAATCTACGGTAGGATACAAAAAGGGAATATGGAATCACCTACAATACAAATTAATATACAATTATCTTGAGAGTAAGCGTTTTCAAAGTTGGACTAGAGTATTCAAAGTGGGAATGCTCCTGAGGTAGCCCAATGTGTGAAAGCAGGGTAAGGGTATACTCCAATTTTGAACATTTCAGAGGTTATACTCGAAGTCGGCTGAATTTTTTATTGAAAGTTGGTTATGTATGTATTGTTTTTATATTAAATTTTTTTCGCATACTACTAATTCGAAACTGACACAAATATGCTTTTTAAAATCCATAGAATATCATCAAACAATTTCAAAATGTTCGTTTTGAAATCGACCGATTTATACCACATATCTTTGCATATTCTGATTATTCTTATTATTATCTTCTTGGGCATTCAAAGATGAACGTCGTACAAACATATTGAATAAATATTTATCGGTTTAATAGCTTATTAAGATTTTGTAATCGTTTTGTTACAGCTTATTTTCGCATATTCTTCTTATTAAAAAAAAACAAAAACTTGAGAGCGAAAATTATTGAATGAATTTAAATATGTTGCATTTTTATGTAAAACAGCTGATGCACTTTATTTTAAAATTTATTTATTTAATTTATAAATATCTAATGGCGGTGGATATGCAAAAAATTTTTAAACGAAAAAATTATTTTTCCAACTTTTTATAAATATCCAGTTCAAGAGTAAGACAGTTATTATTCTTATATTTATACTAGCTGACCCGGGCAAACGTTGTTTTGCCTTCAAATTTTATTTTCACTGCAAGTCTGGTTTCGCTGCAGTCATGGCGGATTGATATTTCGAAGAAGAATAAAATGTGCACTAAATCGACATAGCAATTATTGTTCAAATACCGGTATCGGGCTAGTTAACGCCACTACACGCTGGTTAAGGACCTAACGCCTTCAGCGAAATGCAGCATAGGCTTACCGCGCTAATCTCTATCGGGCAAAACACAAAAAACTAAATATTGGGCCATCTGTCGGACGAAACATAGAAACATTACTCACGGCCCATAGAGCATGCATATAAAATTTGGTCAAAATCGGTCCAGTAGTTTTTGAGTTAGCGATCACGAACATACACGTAATTTTTATATATGTATATAGAGATTATTTTTCTCGCAATAAGCAAGACTAACAAAACACTACTATAGTTGATCTCTTTTACCTGAATATCGGATCTTGAATAGTAATAGATAATAAATAAAAATGCATTATTGTAGTTATTTGAACGCCGGATCTGGCTGGCGTATCTATAAATAAACAAGTTTTCCCCTGAATGACATAAACCTTCCTGAACTTAATTTTCTGACTTAGTAAGAACCATACTTTTCCTTACCCATATACGGAGCTTGAATACTGCGTGTGTAACACTGACCAGCTGCACCGCCTCCCGGACTGTAGCTGGGATAATAGCCAGGCGGACCGGGGTAATGTTCCAAATGTTGACTATGTGCTGCCGGACCAGCCGGTACTAACTGTGAACCACCCTGAGGAGGAGGAGGACCGCCGGACTGTGATGGTGGTGGACCACCCGGAGGTGGTGCTGCACCAGCTGCTGGTGGTGGTGCTTGTTCATATAGATCTGCTGGTGGAGGTGGATGTCCTGGCTGATAATAGGGATATCTTCTGTAAGCCGAATGGTGTGGTGGTGGCGGTGCACTTTGATAAACTTTGGTTGGAAAGTAGGGTTGATAGGCAGGTGGTGAATAGCACATTGGTTCGCCAGGATACGGTGAATAGTAATTAGCTGGATATGCTGTAGAATAATGCATTTGCGCATGCATTGAGCGAGGATATGGTGAACCTTGATGAGCAGCAGCTGCTGCCGCGGCCGCTGCTGCTGCCGCTGCTGCAGCTGCCTGTTGATGCAACTGATGATGTTGCTGCTGTTGTTGCTGCTGTTGACTATGATGCGCTGCAGCTGAGGCTGGCGACGTACCACCGCTGCCACTGTGTGCTGGATAACGGAAAGGTGTCAAATCACCGCCTGTGATGAGTACATCTGCATCAGGCGGCTCCGTGTTTGCAGGATTTGTCTGTCCACTAGTTTGCAAGTGTTCACTACCATCGGCTGTGGTAGGTGTTGTTGGAGTTTGCGACTTGATTTTACTTGCAGTTGCTGGCAACAATGGCACGTTTGGCGGTATAGGAGGACCAGCTGTAACTCCTGGTAAAACATGTGGTGAGATCAATGGTCCAGCTGGTTGATAATAACCTAAAATTACATAATATATTACAATTTAGTATAGTAATAAACAATTTGAAAATTTAGTTTTAAAAATACATAATGATGAAAACTGTAATATACATAGAAGGACTACAATGGTGGTTAAGTTGAGAAATTTTACAATAGTCTTGAAGTGGACTTCATTACAGAATATGGCTTATTCTCTTTAACGCATTGCAAGTAAAAATAGAAAAAAAAATTTAAGACTATTGCAATATATTTCTTTTAAACTTTATGGTTTCATATGTACATATACATACTTATAGTAGAGATGTTTTGTGTAACTAATTACATACCATATTCATTTAAAAATAAAAATACACATACATATATCACTACCAGAACAAAATAAAAGATATTTTCAATAACAACTGTTACTGCTCATAATAGTGTAAATGAGGAAAAAGAAAGTAATGAAGCACATATTCCGTTAAGACATCATTTTCCATACAAAATATGCAGGGTTTGTATTAGACGACGACAGCAGGCTGCCGACCGCAAACTGTCAAAAATACACACAGTTTTTTTACGAAGACGATTATTTTGGAAACAGCTAGACGGTTGCACGACCACCAGCGTTGCCGTTGATAATTTTCTAAACGGTGCCCAAGAAGGCGAATTCAATTAAAAAAGGGGACACAGATACACTCACACTGATACACTCACACTTTTTTTTACTAATACATTTAAAATTTTGTTACTTTCAGTTCAGCTCTCAATGACGTTTTCAAGAAAGAGATTTTTTTACACTTTCTAAAAGCAAAATTACAAATAGATAAGCAATAATGCCCATTCCAACCATTTATACTAGATTGTGAACTACAATAAATATAAATTTAACTTTGTTTGCGTATATACAAGAAAGAATTCTAATACACGAAGAATCCTAATATATCCAGCATTGCCTAAAGATCAACCTGAGTAATGCTCTAGGAGTTTTGAAGTTCTTTTAGTTAATTTTTTAACTTTAGAAGGAAAAGTCTTTCAGCAATAAATTTTTCATTTGACGACATTTCGAAAATGAACTTTCACTTTCCTGTATGAAATTCGATTATTTCTGAAAAGCATTTTGTGCTGATAATACGTATATACAACTTTCACGAAATTAGTTTCATATGTAAATGAAGGATAAGTAAAATATTTGATAGTGAAACCCACCTCCTACAACTTTCACACTTTTAAATTTATCATTATTATTTTGCTTTGTATTTATTGTAGTTGGTTAATATTTGATTATTATTTTTAATGTTACTATTAATGCTATTGATATATTTCCGATAGAAATATAAAAATTTTAAAAATTAAAAAAGTAAGAATTTTAATGTGCCCTAAAACATCAAACTTCGATATCAGCTGTTTACGAAGTTGCTTTTAATTACAATTAAGTGACATTTGTAGCCGTATAGCTGTGCACCCACAGTCGTCTATGTGTTTGAAGCATTAGTGCTGCGAAATGGCTTAAGAATTACTAAGAAATATAAATTAATTTAATTACCCAAAAAAAAAAAAAATTAAACAAGTCTCCCGAAAAAATAAGCCTGCGTACGAGAGGAATGATTGCTATACATATAATATAATAATGGCGTTTTTTCTGTAAGAAAATCCGTAAGATTTTTACCTTTTCGAAGGGAGAAAAAAACGCAAACTTATTGGAAAGTACACGTGATTCTGTAAGGGAGCTAAATTTTTATAAATTGTAACAAAAATGCAACAGAAGGTTAAATATTTTCCAAAAAAATAAAAAGAATTTATTTCATAAATTAGTTTAAGGCCGTAAAAACAGACTTTCAAAGATGCGAACAAATTAAAGTGTATGTAATAACGAACTGCTGCAAGTTCGAACCATTTATCTTCTTAGATGACCATTCAGCGAATTGGAAGTTATCGTCAATATATTAAGAATATTATAAAATATGCAATTTCAATTAATTTATAATACGATTTGATTTTTTTTATGTGCAAACATAATTTCAATTATAAGTTAAAGGTAAATAATACTTCCAATGCAAATTTAAGAAAAAAAATTTTAAAACTAAAAGGGAAATAGACAGGTTTATAGGAATAATTGCAATTATTAGTCATGTTAATTTCCTAAGAAGTAAAAAAATGCACTATGGGATTCATTGGACGCAGTAAAAATGTTATTCCATAAGAATGACTCCCATTTCATACAGAGTTTTTTTATAACATGGCCCAAACTTAGCACGCAAACGATAACATAGTTAAGGTGATCATATGCTTATGAACACCAAGTGGTAGACTTGGTTGTTCATGATGTGTGTGGCGGTACCGGAAACGTGCGGTACTTTTCTTCACATTTCTAATCATAAAACACATTAAAAAATAAATACACATCATTCCCTAATGAAGTCTGGTGCGATTTTAACTGGAGTCCATATGAAAAATTATGTTCAATTAAATGCACTAAGTAGAAAATTTTAATGTTTTTTTTCATAATTTTATTGGTTATTTACCCCTGGAATAGACTTTACATTCCGAAAGGGTAAGAACTTGCACAACTAGTATTTGAAGAATTAAAACACCAAAAATTTCTCAGACTTGTAATTCAGATTTTTTTTAAAAATTTTCTCAACTTGATTTCCTACAAAGTTTAAAAGATGCAATATTGGAACTTTTGGAAGTAACGAAAATATCGTGCATTAAGATTTTCTTTCGTTTGTTCACTGGGTCTTTATATATGTATGTACATGGATATATGAAAGGAAACTTCTAGGTAAAATAATCTATCGATGCGATTGTTGTCAATGAGTTTTAAATAAAAAAGACTACAGCCTAAAATCGACGTTTGCCACTTGGGTGTACTTCACTAGCACTAACTAGGAAAATATTCGATATGAACATATGCCCCAATGCAAAACTTGTTACCACTTACAAGTATTTGCTTTTTTTCTTTTTCTCTTAACTGTTACAAGCATTTTAGTAGCAACAAACAATCAAGCAATTGTATGCAATGAATATTAAATTTGCAACATCACACAGTGTATCGAAATGCAAGTACAAACATTACAAATTTAGATAGTCGTATGTTGCAGGCTTTTAACAGATTAAAATGATGGTTTGAAAATCAAAACGCCTATTACGAAGGGCAAACATTTGGTTCACCGAGATACAGATTTTTTTTTTTGTAGCAAAAGTTTGTTTTTGCTTTATTAATATTAAATTTAAACTAATAATCGAAGTAATTTTTACTGTGTTGCCCCACTGTTTATTAAAAATTTTATTCATACTCGTCGATACAAACAGACAGACTTGTTTGTTTGCCTGCTTGTATAATGAAATGAAACTGGCGGGGTTCTTTTTGCCTTCTTCTTTAAACAAGTTGCAAGATGTTTAGTTGTTATTTGGCATCATTGATCTTTTTGGAAGCATAAATGATTAGACATTTGGACAAGGAGATTCAAAACACACACTAACACACCCAAGCACGCATCCGTGCACATACATATAAACAAAATCATCATAATAATCATTGTATTGGACATCAATATTAGCAGTAGTTAAAAGAGTAGCCAACAATAATAAATGTTGCTTGTTGCAATTGCTGCTGTTAAATTGCTGTTGTTTTTATCATCATGCCTTGTATTTCTGTTCATATTTTAAACGTTTTGTATTTATTCATTGTTGCTCTTAACAAGGAAAAGAAAAAATACACTTTTTGGTGGCTGGCGGCTTCAATGATCATTGTTTATGGGAAATTTACGTGTTGCTGAGCACTGGGAAGCGGGCAGCAAAAGCAGTAGTGGAAGCTTTAAAGAAAAACTATCTATAGTACATTCAAGTTTTGGTTAGGATCTTGCTTATATGAGTGTACTTTTTGGTGGCTATAGTTGAAATTGCATTGAGGCTTACAAAGTCTAAGACCTTTTGGATATATGTATGTACATAGCAAAAAAATAATCAAATAAAAAAATAATGATCATTTGTCTACCTTTTTGCTTTCTGTTTTTAATTATTTTTGGAGGGAAAGTTTATCGAATTAAAATATTACAGAGAAAAAAAAAACCTTTCACTTATTCACTAAATTACATAATTTGCTTCTTTTTATTTCTATGCCTGTAATTGAAGGGAAAAACCTTTTCCTGTTAAGAGTTTCAATAAAAACAATAAGGGTCTTCCTGAAAACGCTTGAATACCTCGCAAACTGTGCAAGTTTACACTCTCGTAAATGAACTGTCAAATTTTTCGAAAATGTTAATTGCACAACCCTTGTAAACATGTGAGACAATTAAGTCTTGTGCTTCTTAATTGTGCATTTGATGAGTCATATGAGATAAGAACTTAATGATTACAATACAAAATCACATTTAAATTTATGATTTAGTTTCAACTACAAATGCTTTTCTTAATAATTTATGCTTTGAAAAATATAATATTAATTTTTTTTGTATGATATATTTATAGCCCTCTTTAAGCATTCTAAAGACTGTTCTAAATTTTTATGTTATATTTTTATTAGATTTATTTTGATTTTGACATTTCAGTCAGTCATATCGACATTAGCTGTTAAAAGCTGCATTACAGTTTAAAAAGGTGCTTCATGCAACAAGTCTCGTGAATTTGCCCAAAAGCACAAATGGCAAAATTACACTTTTGAATGAGTATCCTTAATATGTACTTTAATATTTTTTAATTAAAAAAAAAAAAAAAAAAAAATGCAAAATATTGTTAATCAACACCTCCCACAGTTTCACGTACTCAAACGTGCGTTAAATTTATAATCACGAAAAACGTGATTACAAATCATTAGATATAAATACTGAAACATTGAAATGATAAGTCGCAGACTGAATACGAGTTGCATTAAAAAAATATTAATTAAATAAATCAAAGCAAAAAGTAGCAGCAATTGAACAAGAAGGAGTACGCTGACAATATGCTTCTTCTACAATTCATTTATTCATACTTCTTTCTGAGGAACAGCTCAACATTTAACTCATAATTGAGAGGCGTAAGTATGCAACAGAGAAAAAGTGTAAATGACAGGATATTAATTTAATTTAATACAGTAGAAGATATATCAGCAAATGTAACAAGAGGAATGCTAACAGAACACGTTTCCCTTGATTTACGATTACAACGTAATTTATTTAGTTAATTTCCGTTTTGGATTATATAACTTAATATGAAAATTTATCCCCTAAAATTTTTTTGGAATTATTTAATTATTCCTTAAGTAAAAAATATAAATATAGTAAAATATAGTAAAGTAATTACTCCTACAACAACATTTTGTAATTGCTCTCCAAAACAGCAGTTGTTGCAAGAAAATTGGATTTGAATTTTGTTAAAACACATGAATTATTATGAAATAAAATCATCTTGTTTTAACTAAAAAACCATATCTTTTATCAAAGTATAATAATAAAATAATTGGGGTATTCATAATGAATGCCATCAGTCATATTGTCATAATATTTAAACATTTTGATACGTTTTGTTTTTGAAAAAAAATTTTTTTCAAAAAATTTCATGATACTATGACAATATGACTGATAGCATATCTTGTGAACGTCCCAAATATCATTAAAGGAATTTAATAAGATGACTGTGGGTCATCGGGGTAGAGAAGCTTACAGGGCATGCATAAACAAAGTCAGGAATTACAAATTGGAAAAAATTACATTTTAATTTGCTTTTTTCGTTCTTATAACGAGAATTCGCTTCTTGGGACAAAATTTCAATGAATTTTTAAATTATTTGCTTATTAATTTTGAATTTTTTGTTTGTTTTTGAATACCTTCCTCTGCTTTCTGATTTTTTTCTGCTATTTTTGACATTGTCTGATGTGAGAGTTAAATTTTAGTACTGTGGACTTTACCTGGTATGAAGTCGCCTTGAGTAATATTTTTCACCAGAGATGGCAATGTTGCTACAGCTCTATGATTTTTTGTGCCATTCCCATTCCAGAAGTTGAATGGTACATCAATTAAATATGTAATACTGTTGAAAAATATTTCCAGTTTTAGAAATTTGACATACAAAACCCGTGGTTGCTGTTTGCTCTTCTATAGACTCTTGCAATTCTACACAGATTCGTCGAACTTAAGCCAAAAGTTAGAATAATACTAACCAATATATCGTACAGAACACAAAACTTAATTTTTATTTTTAAATTAAATGCGAACGACAGTGCGTCAAATTGCATGGGATCTTCCAGCAGGAGTTGTCAATCCACTTATACCATTGTATAGGAAGTAATTATATTCCTTGAGTTTTTAATGGCCTTAAGTTTTACAAGTCAATTGGATGGATAGTATATAATTTCGCAAAGATAAAAGCCGTAGTGCCAGACGTTGGTAGAGGTGACCTATTAGCACGTGCGAAAGCGAAACGGCATGATGACAAGGGAGTTATTCTATTTAGTTAGTTAATCACTAACAAAAGCATATATTAAATATAACATATTCAGCATAAGAAGGATCTGGTGTATATGCTCTTGTGTCGATTATGGCTGTATGAAGTATTTACTATATATTCATTATGAGTTAATTTAATATGCACATGAAGAATGATCGAACGAGTAAAGGCATGCAACGATAGACTTGCGACTCTTGAGGAACACATTGAACCGTCTAAATATACAATCAAATCGAAACACAAACGCAGACTTAATGTTCGATGTCACGTAGCCCAACAAACAAAAAGTCTTAAAAGCAAATTCTGAGGAGAGGGAGGATCGTGGCCATACAGCAAAATAACTGTTGCCATAATTTTTAAGAATTTGATAATTTTATTGTGTTTATTATAATTTAAAGTAAAAAATATTTCAGAGAGCATGCACATATACTTACATAATATTATTATTTAATTATCTTTTAAACAATTTTTTCATATGGGATTGGACAGCATTTCACATTAAATCTTGAACTAATGCTAGGCTTTCATGTGATGTGTTGTCAGAATTCATATGAAAAATAGTATGAAATATGTAATTCGGATAAACGATATCGAATTCGGATAAACGATAATGGAAACTTGAGCGATTATTTTTTGTTCAAGCAAGATTTGTGGAACTTTTTGGATAAGAGAAAATGGTTTCGTTTAAACGAGTTCAGCATTTTAAAAGTTGTACTTTTAGCCAAAAATAGAAAATGGGATCCTCATGTTGGGCGATCGGATGATTTTGGAAAATTTCTTAAAACATAAACAGTTACAATAAGTTCTAAAAACTTAAGTTTTTTTACGGGATTTTCGTTTCGGTTTTTGTTGATTAAGATCTACGGTTCCGGTTTTGGTTTAAGCCGATCATTAGTAAGATTCAGTAAATTGATTTAAAGACTATTGACTTGATTAAAAAATTTACGATTTTTCTGTGCACTATAGTTCATAAAGATATGCGCTGGCAATATCTTAAAGCCAATAGTTTTGGCTGTGTTACTGGAACGATAAAATCAACTGTTCAGTGTTGTTGTTTTACAACAATATCCAAAAATATATGTACATTTAACAATACTTTTACTATTTAGTACTTTTATTGGTCGTAATTAAAGAAATTCATGAAAAATATTATTATACACGATTTTGTCGCCTTTAATAATAATAAGTTGTTTTATTTTTATGTGGAATGCAACTAAGGATTTAAAAATTTAATTATTGTGCAATATGGTCTTGTTAAAAAAGATTTTTAAGATTATGTAATTAATTTCACAAAATTTCCGTATTTGCATATACTGAAAAAGCATTCCATATTAGCACATCTCTTAAGCACAACGTTTGAGAATAGATGAGTTTTTCAAATCATGAAATACTTTCCTTATTAAAAATCTTATTCGCAAATAAATAGACATTTATAAAGATGTGTTTGTTTCCATAAAATTTCATTATCATTAAATGTACTTGATTTGTTTGTTGGTTTACGACGCGATGATGATGTGATGTCTTCTTATATAAAAAAAATCTCTTTTGACAATGTACATTCAGCATATGACATTTGATAATGATTATTGTGGTGTGACAACCATGAAAATTTCCTGGTACGAGTATAATGGATTCAGATAATACCCGAGTACGCGTGGTACTTTCGTACCATTTGTTTGCTCTTCCTTGTGAATAGAATTTTTTTATTTGATTTGTTTTATTGAATTAAATGATGTTTTAATAACAACATGATTGAATTAATAAATTACATATGACGTGTTATTTTTATTTAAAAATAATTGAAGTGTGTTAGCGAAGTGAAGAGTTGTTTTCATGCGCGATTAAAGTTTTCATTATATATTGAGGTGGGTAAAAACTTTCAACACAAATTTTTGTTCTTTCATCAAGAGATAATACAATTTAATGGTATTTATTATCATAATTCAGCATTTAGATAATTCAAAAACACTTCAAATCAATTTATTAAAGAGTCACGTCTTATTTATTGCTAGGAGTTTTTGAAAAAATCGGAAACACAACCCGTGAATTCATGGTTTTATGTGCAAGAACGACTTTAATTTGCAATAACTTCAAAACTAAATTTTTTCTTTAAAAATGGAGTTTTAATTTCCGTATTTCTATGCAACTGAAAAATAAATTAATACTTTCGGCTGGAAAAATGAGCAACTCGAACATTATGTGTGGTGAAGCACAGTACTTACAACTTGTTTATAATTAATTTGCATTAAATATTTGTAATATATTTCCTTTTGAGTTTTCTTTCTTTCAATAAAAAATTATTATCAAAAACTTCAATAAATAAAATTTAAATACGTAAATTCGTACATAAACTCTCTTTATATGGTTAAGCTTTATTTTGCGACTACTGAGCCTTGAAATAAAAGGAAAATGTTTTAGCAAAAAGATATTAAAACTTATTACTTGAAAATAATATCCCATAAATATGTCCTTATATTTAATATTAACCTTATATTAACACTATCCCACTTCTAGAAATTATTCTAAATAATTAATTAGTGTAGAATAAAAATAATTAATGGGAATTATAACGATTAACTTGGATTAATCTACTATGATTGGAAACTTAAGCAACTAAATTGTGACAAATGTTAACAGAAAAACAAAATTCGATAACTTTCAAACACAATTATATCATTCATTTAACGATATTGATTCAATTATTGTACAAAGATTAGTTCTCTGTAAAATTCGTGTACTTTTCTGAGCTTTCAAATAGGCTTCGAAAAGATTTGATTTTAACTTTTTCTCATATAGTGTCTATCACGACACAATGTATTACAACAATTCTTATTACATTTTATACAGGAAGAACTATAGCGTGTAAAGGAGGCAACCACGATTTAAAATATATTTTCATTAAATTTTTTAATTTAATTTTAATTAGCCTGGCTTGAGTTTGATCACAGAAATTGTTAATTCAGATTGATAATTCTTTAAATTAATTTATTTGTATTAATTGAGTAGAAACCAAATACACTGGCAGAAATGAACGGTACAGTTTTCGATAATCGCTTCACCCTGAGTATCACAATCAGCGTTCATGTGTCTGGTTTTTTTATAAATTACTGCTGGTATTTGAGAATATTGACTATTTAATACAGTTTTATAAGAAGAAAATGTTTATTCTATTGTTTGACAACAATACCAAAGTGTGTTGAAAGAAATCCCCATGTAGTTGTTATTTAGCTTTCTTCATCCTGTTCTTCCTTATCGCTTAATAAAATCAAATCATCGGTTTTAGGACTTTTAATTTTTGGTTTTGGTTCTGTTTATATTTATTTTAATTTAATTTCGAACATATTTTTATTTCAAAAATCGTACAAAATTTCGGATTCGTACTATTTTTATTTTATTTAATTACATAGAAATTGAAGTCATAAAAGTTATAAAAATTATTAAAATAAAAATTTTGTTCAATTAAATAAAATAATGACTAGACCGTTAGCGAATAAATAAAAAAATTGTCTCATTTTGTTAAGATATTTTTAAAAGTTTGGCATGGAATAATAAACAGAAGTAAACTTTGTTGCAAGTATAACTATTTTCAAATTCATAAAAAATTTATAATACAGAATTGTGCTTTTCTTCCAACGTATTTTTTCGAATTTGGAAAGATTTTCCAACTGAAGATGGAAGGTAGCCAAAACGGGTATATTTATAAACCTTATTTGACATGTGATGACAAAAAAGTTTCAAATTTCTAGCGATTTGAAAACGAAAAATTTTTTTATTTAATAAATTTTGAAAAAATTTAACAGAAAAACATGGTACATGATTTTTATAAAACCGTTTTACAAAGGGATAAGTAGTTTAGACGATTCACAGTTATTACTATTACTTATGTGGCCTGTTCCACTGTGCAATGCCTCGATAAACATAAGCAAAACCAATTCACAAGTTAAAATTCATAAATTAAAATTCTTAAATGATAATATTTCTGTCACTTAACGTTTTGAGAGGCCAATTTTTATTAATTATTTACGATGGTTTCTACAAAAAAAATAGTAATCGAATTATCTTTAGCACTACTTTAGCTTTTTTTTAATTCTTTATCACAAATTTGCTTACATTAAATGATTTATGTATAAAGAATACTTTTAATTATTTAAAAGCTGATTATCCCGATTAACTGTCAATTTGAATTGTTAGAATAAGTTTTAAGGGCTGTGCTGAAATAAAATTTTGTTATTAGAATATTTAATACCACAGTGATATGAAACACCATAAACAGGAAAAAAACATTACATCCAAAATAATCAAGGGATTTGTTGAAAACTGGTTTCCGCTTTTAATATCTAACGCCAACTCTTCACGGTTATGGAGTTTTTAAGGATCGTAACTTATAGTTTGTTCAATAAAAAATAAAAATCGAAAATCATGTCGCGCCTTTAATGGAGCATAGACATATAAAACAAAAATTCAACTTGTAGAAACGAGCTGATGTTTTCAAAGTGTTGGGTTCCATATCAAAACAGTTCCGTACCATTTCGGTTTAGCTTCAGATATAATTATAATTTTTTTTCGCGAACACTTTTCTTCAACAAACTTAAAAATTTTGACTTTTTGAAACATGACTATGTTGCATTAAAGGGGAATGTCACTAATGCTTTTGTGGCGGTAAAGGCTCCAATAACAGATTAATCATTTTCGCACTCTTAAATTTTATTCTAGCTGTGAAAAGATATAACGATACCAATTAATTACAGCACCACTTTAGCATTGATTAGATGACAACATAGACAAACAGACAGACAGAAACTGAGACATAGAGTGGTTGGTTAGCTGACAGACAGGTACACATGACATGTTTTATTACCACTTTATTTTCTTAACTTGAAAACCAAAATAAGAAGTAAAGCAAAAAAAAATGTTTTATGGTCTCAGGAGACTCTTAAGTCATGTTTAGACACAATTTCAATTAATAATTTTCCATGGATGATAATTTAATTGATAATTTACATAATAATCATGATGAAAGGAAATGTAATGACAGGTAGACATACCATGCCATTTAAACTTTATCATAATAAACTCAAAACTCAACGCACCAAAACATTTTGGTTTATATAATTTTACAAAACAAACAAACACACGCATAGGTAGCACACATACATATTAGCAAGCCCTATAAGCCCGGCTATCATCACCGTCATCGCTGCTTTAAAAAGGTAATTCATTTTCTAAATGAAGGAAGGCAAAGTGAAAAAATATTTATGTAAAATTTATGAAGGGATTCATAGAGTTGCGTCTTTCATTTTCTTTCCCAACTGCATAAACCGCAAACTCAAATAAGGCTGGTGTAATGACAAGCGATGCATTTCAATGAGCCTTGACGCACCGTTGCTGTGCAAGGAAGTTTAAATGATGACGTGGTGTGCTCGCACATACAATAATGATGGGAAAGATGTTGCTGGTGATAGTGGTGAAGACCATGATGACGTTAGTTGTGATACGAGTAATAATCCAAGAGGGTGAAGCTACACTCTATTAAGTTTTGTTCCCTATTCCATGTAGACCAAAGACGCTCACATGCTTTTGATCTATTAAAAAGTTTGGCCAGGCCATTTAAAGAATACATTTTTTGTCTGTAATTGATTTTTGTTTCAGATAAAACTATCTTTCTTCATTCAAAAATATTTTTATATTTTAAAACACAAAAAGTATTATTCGAACCCTTTTGAATATATTATTTATATCCTCTAAATA
Organism: Germaria angustata; assembly: GCA_963681545.1. Classification (NCBI taxonomy): domain Eukaryota; kingdom Metazoa; phylum Arthropoda; class Insecta; order Diptera; family Tachinidae; genus Germaria; species Germaria angustata. The sequence continues at coordinate 33,387,919 of OY813001.1, read as the reverse complement.
TATGAAAATATTCAATATTTATAAAAGGGATTCTTACACAAGAGAAGGCAGCAAAATGTCTATTAATTAATGATTGATGCTTAATTAATAAACTTTATTTTATTTTTTTAATAAGCTTAAGGTCTTAAATTTTTTATTTTAAATTATTATCGATATTTCGGTACTCATCGGTCAAAAAAATAGAATGTATATTAATGATTGATGCTTTAAAAAATATGGTTTTTATGGCGATTTTATGATAAAGAGTTTACGAGAATTTCTCATAAATTAATGATTTTTAATATTTTTGAATGTCACATTTTATTACGAAACAACATGTTAAAATAGAACACAAATAAGATTTTTTATTGATGAAAAACTAAAAGGAGCTTTCATTAAAAAAAAACTAACATGTAGACCGGATGGGAGTGATAAAACAACCAAAGAGAAACAAAACTTATATTTCCTATTTTAATCACAAGCCGGAATGAAATAAATTATCATCTGAAAATAATTGGACGGTGAAAAGTACCAAAATAATTATTTTCTTTGAATAACATTTTTCGAATAATTTTTAGTTTAATATTTTCATTTAAATAATATATCACAGTGCAACACGAAAAAAAATAACCATATACGGACACCACTACGTGATAAAAGACTAAAAAAAAGACCCGTGTCTCCCAATTTTTCCCAAAGTCATGGACTTTTTTTATGGGCCGCCAAAGATTTGGGGCCTCGGTATCATTTTCGCAAAAAAGTGATCATTTTCTCGGGCTCATATCTTGCAAACCGTTCCGAATTTCGATTTACTCTCTGAGGCAAACTTGTAGCTCTTGTCATAAAGAACAAAAATTGCGAACATATAAAATCAAAAAAACTTCTCCTTCCAGATAAAAATCGCAAAAAACTTAAAAAAAATCGATTTTTTAACATTAGCATGTTAACATTAGCATGTTAACATTAACAAAGCTGTCAAAAATGTTGTTAACATGCTAATGTTAAAAAATCGAATTGCTTGCAAGATATGAGCCCGAGAAAATGATCACTTTTTTGCGAAAATGATACCGAGGCCCCAAATCTTTGGCGGCCCATAAAAAAAGTGCATGACTTTGGGAAAAATTGGGAGACACGGGCCTTTTTTTTAGTCTTTTATCACGTAGTGGTATCCGTATATGGTTATTTTGCCACGACTTAAAAAATTACACACAGTGTTATAATTTTTATTGCTTTCTTTCGATGCTTTCATCACTCATTCCGTTAATGTAATATAACTATGGAACTCAAAAATTCTTTGGTTGAGAAACCACAAAAAATATGTTTACCAAACAAAAAATAATAATAATAATAATAATTATAGCCTTTTACGAAAAAAATGTCCAATTTCTAACATTAAATCTGTATAGATTGAAATGAATCTATAATTTAAAACTAGGAATATATTCCATTAGAGCTTTTAAATCCCAAATCAAATATTTAATTGTTAAAATCATTAGCCTGTATTAATTTGACTAGACGCGAGAATAATAAACGTTAAAGTAAAAACAAAACAAAAGCAAACCGAACATAAAAAACTTTATACGCCTGAATAATTTGAACAAGAAACCTCTGTTGGTTGTATCAAGACGGGTATATAAACATGAGTGTATAATATATATATATATATATATATATATATATATATATATATATATATAATTTTTTTTATTTGTGTAAATAAGTATATTATTTGATGCATATAATTATCATGGTGTCATCACTGAAGCGCAATATTTGAATAACAAAGAATGCCAACCTCAACAAAGAATTTCATTTGGTATTTATTAAGGAAAAAGCTGGATGAATTGGTCTCGAGAATTGAAATGTAGAAATACTTGCATTGAATTAAAAAAAAACATGCAAGTTAACCTGATAACATTGCTGCATACATATGCTTTGATGTTGCAAGTTCTCATTACATTTGAATTTATCACCAACTTTACTGATTTACATACATACGTTGTGTTTCATGTATGTGTAAGGAATAAACTCCTTAGATTAAAAATTTCTTTCTTATTTGGAAAAACTGTTTCACATACGTGTGTATGTGTTGCCTTGCTATTTCTGCCCCTATTTATATCTGTTAGTCGCAGTCATTCAAAACAACTAAGCAAATGTTTATCTGAACGATGCGTAATGAGTGTGAGATGTGAATCTTCTAATAATTTTTATGTTGTGATTAAAGCGAATGTAGTACATATATAAAAAAGTGAATAATAATAAACGGCAGCAGACATCCATTTATTAATGTGGCTGCGTACATTTAGCTTCCGTTGCTGCTTTTGTTATGATAATCATGATGTTTACGATGATACTACAGATTTTACCATTTCATTAAGGGCTAATAATGGTAATGATGATATCGGTGATAAGCATTGTGATGGCTTACACTTAATGAGGCATATATGTATTTTTATTATAATTGTTTATTAATTTTTTAAACTCAGTGTTTTAGTATTTTGGGGGGCGCGATCAGTGAAGTATGTGTGACAGGATTTCGCTAGTGCTTATATAGTGCTTATATTTTGTAAAGTTAATCATAGAACGAGAACCTGTGCATGGGAAGCTATGATTATCTCTGGCCTACTGACTCGTCCTTACAGATCAACGAATTGCAAACATTCATATACATACATATGTATGTACATACATCTTGTTTTAGAGTTGTGTTGGTTGGTTGCAAGAATTCCTACATGCCCAGAAATGTTTTTATGCCTGCGTTATGGCGTAATCTTTAGTTTTATTATTCTTGGTTGGTTGCTTGCAAACTGGAAGTTTTTCGCTCTCATTGCAATGAGAGAAATTTTGTGCAGCTCTGTTGTCCTTATTTTGCGATATACATGTATGTATGTATAATGCAGCAAATATTAATTATTACTTCAATCTGTTTTGATATGTTTCTTAATAAATATTGATGGTCATATTAAAAAAAGCAGCTTTATAAAGTATTTTCAAATAAAATAATTATTATATGAAAATTTCAAAATAAGCACATGCTTTAAAACTATTTTAAGTTTATAATTTCAATATATCATTTCAACCTCAAATATCTCCAAAAATATAATTAATAAGAGTTTAAGTATGTTGCCCCTCAAATTAAAGCTTGAAGTCGTAGCTCTTCATAGCAGAAGTTTATTATTTTTTTCATACAATAGAAAATACCATAAAATTATACAATTAAATCGAAATGCACAATAAAATTCATTAAACAATATAAAAAAAAACTCGGTATTTAAATACTCTCTTCATTCGAATAAAAGGAATCTTTAGAATTCTTCTTTATTCATTAAATTTTTGTTGTTTATATTTCAGAGACAGATGAATGAATATACTCGTCTTTCAACTCTCAATAATGCACGACACTAAAATACACACTCGTTACCGCAATAAACAAATCAACTCGTGTGGATTCGTCTATTTAACGAAATGTCGACATATGAACAGCTAAAGCCACAACAAATAAATTTCGAAAAATTAAAAAACAAAGAAAGAGTATCACGATTTGTTATTTTTTTCATATTAACATTATTGCTCTAAACACATAGACGACAGCAGACAGCAAGCAGCAATATGTCAAAAATAAAATCCATGAAAACGATTATTTTAACGGCAGCACAGCAGCACGACTGCACAACAGCATTTGCTGCTGCTGCCAATTTAGGCTATTTTCTATATTGACGGGCAGCACTAAACAAATATAGTGTTGCCATTATATACATAAATTTGAAAAATAAAAACAAAAACTTTTTTTTAATATTAAACATAAAAGAACATTACTAAAATACAATAAAGACATAAATTTATGTTTTTATAGTTTTTCGTGATATTATTACATTTTTTTATCAATAACTTTAATTTTATTCATTATAAAATATATATCCGGCATCCCTGAAATTTGTACTGCTAAAATACACATCAGCTGATTATTATGTTGTTGCTGTCTTCAAAATAATTATGAAGGTGACTTCAGAGCAGCATTTGAAGTTAGCAGCATTTGAAGCCGTGAAGTCGTGAAGTCTGCTGTCGTCTATGTGTTTAGAGCTTATACATATGTGAACAGTAAGAGCAACAAGGACACATAAGTACGTTCACTAAAATTGTTTTATACGTATACGACTACATACCAATACATACCTAAAGTATGAATGCAATATCATATGTTTCTTCAATAAAATTTAATATTATTGTACACTATTTCTTTCATTCTAATTATTTTTTTTGTCCTAATAAAAAATAATAAAATAAATTTAATAATAACCTAAACTTGAAAGTTCATTACATCAACTACATAGTAGTTCAAATCAGTGTGATTCGGTGTTTTCTTTTGTTTACTGCTTTTAACACAAATGTCCCCCATTAACAATTAAAATGATTTTTAAATCATTTTCGTTATTTGTCACAACATGACACGAATCGAAAAAAGACCGAGTGATATCAAAGGCTGTTCGAATGCTTTCGCGCATATGTATGTCTACTTATGTACACTACCATGATACTCGTAGAAACACTCAATTTTGTAAAATAAATTATTTTATTTTAAAATAATAAATAATTTTTCTGATAAAAAATTCCATTTGTTTTTGTACATCATAAACACGATTGCATTGCAAATAAAGTTAAAAAACTGCATAAAATAGTGAAAGCGGTGTTTCGAATACGGAACTATTTTAAGCTAAAGTGAAATATTTTTTGAAAACGGTCATAAATATGTATGTGTATAGTGTAAAATAATCGTATTTCTGCCATTAATTCCCTTTTCATTTTCAGATATTTAACTTTAATTTATCCTTCCCAAAGGTGTGAAATGAGTTTTAACACTTAATTGATATTTAAACAATGTAAAACCCTCTCTAATGCTCTAAATGTGCTAAACACTTTTTCATAAAAAAAACACACACTAAATCACATAATAATTTGAGCAGTAAATAAATTACAATTTCACACGCCAATTTCATCAAAATACGTGTATTAATTGCTGTTTTAATTTCTTTTGATGATGGCTGGTAATCACAGTCTTAGTCTTCCCATCCTAACACTGCGGTGCGTTCGATAATCAATTTAATGAAATAAAATATTAGAATTACAGGAAAATTCATGAACATATTTTATTTCTTCAATGCAATTCCCATTAAAATTGAATTGTCAACAATTAAACAAAGCAAAGAAAATCAATTTGACATACGGGTAAATCAAATAGTTGCGTCAAGGCCTTATAACGAATCCTAGTGACGATATAATATCCACAACTAGCAATTCGTAAGCAGCACGAATATGAATTATTTTAAATGAATCTAATAAATGGTTTTTATTGCAAGATGTTTTAAATTTTTTATACCCATTTCCTTGTTCCTTGATTCATGTTCTTTGGCAGGTTAAAAGTATATAGATTTATATTATGAGCATCTTATTGGTTCTTTGGAAATATAACAAACTTTAAAACGAAATCGATGTTGTTGACTGGTATGGTCAGTATTTGTAAAGGACATGTTAGCAGCACACAAAGGAAATATATGATCGATAAATGATCACTACGTTCATTTTATATTTAGTACAGCAATACATAATTGAGACAACAAAATTATTCTTATTAAAATAGTGCTTTAACATTTATTTTATACCTTAAGCATCTCAATAAATGATTTCATACTCTTATAGGATCTTTACTACCATATCTAATGTTCCATATGACTGTTTCAACGATATTATAGGAAACACAAGTTTTCCTGCAATAAAATACATATTAAATGTATATTTGTCTTGAAAATTTACTTTACTTTTTGATTTACATTTGCAAGTGTCAAAAAAATTTTGTATACAAAATTATTCACTGTGAAATTATAAAGTAAAAACACAAAAATTAACAAGGAACCGAATAAAAAATAATTACGTAAAGAATATACATACATATGCAAATATGAGATGCATGAGTATGTCTATATATTACGAGTATAGGTTAGGTTAGGTTGATTGGAGGGGTGTGATAGCCCATGTCATACGACATACACTTAAGCCAGTGAAGGCTTGTTGTGCGCTCCCTTGAGTTAACCTTGAGTTAACCATAAGATATTGAACCAAAGGTATAGAGAAACTTCGTGTCACTCACAAAGTTCCTTAATTTCCTATAGCATATTCCCCGTAATCGGGTTATGTCCGGCAAGCTATCACCCCCAAGATATTGGGACCTTATTTGTGAGAAGGCAGGGCATTGGCACAAATAGTGTTCCAATGTTTCACTCTCCTCCCCACATGCTCTATATTCATCTGCTCCCGCTATTCCCATGCGTTTAAGATGTGCCAGTAGTTCAGAGTGCCCTGTGACAACTCCCACTATTCTACTTAGTTCGGGCTTGCTAAGTCTTAGCATCTCCCTCGTTCTTCTCTCGTCTGGATCTCCCCATAGAATTTTTGTATTGATTCCCATGGATCCGTTATTCCAGAGAGTTGAATGGGCTCTATGTGCCCAAGTCTTTAGCTCGGATTTAACTGCATCGAAAGGTTTCGCGCATTCCAAGCTTATGTTACTTAACTCTATTGCCCTAGAAGCAAGTGAGTTTGCCATCTCATTTCCAGTTATCCCCGCGTGCCCTGGCATCCATATGATGCGCACTTCACCATGTGTCGAGTAACTGTTAATAGCGTTTTTGCAATCCCAACTGTACGTGAGATTGCTCTGATGGCCATCTGACTATCTGTGAATATATTCACAAATCCTGACCTCCCCATTACATTGAGTTCCCTGATACACTCCGTTATCGCCCGAACTTCCGCCTGTAAAACTGTGCAATAGTCCGGCAGGATGAAAAATAGTTCCGTGGTGTTTTCTATATAAACACCAAGTCCCGTTTTCCCTCTCGACCTTGATCCATCCGTGTAACAATGAAGCCCCATGGGGATCTGGTTCCAAGGGTCGGTCAACCAGGAATGGATGTCGGGGATCAATGTTCCGCAGTTGGCCTCTAGTCTAGTCTCCGGTATGCGGTCATTTGCGACATTTTCCGGTATGGACTCTCCTATTGCCGTAAAGATTCGTTGATGATACGCTTCGTGTTCCTGATCGATCCACTCACCCATCACCTTTAGTCGTTTTGCTGTAACAGTCGCTTCGTATTTTGTACGAATTTCGATTGGCTGGATAGATAATATTGTTTCCATCGCCCCTGTTGATGTCGTTCCGAAGGCCCCACTTATACCAAGACAGCAGGTTCTCTGAACTTCCTGTATAGCTTTGATGTTGCATTTATATTCCATCGACGTCCACCACACTATAGAAGCGTAGGTCATAATCGGCCTGATAACGCTACTATAAAGCCAGTGTGTCATCTCTGGATTCAGCCCCCATCTTGTGCATATGGCCCGTTTACAGATTGACCAACATATATGAGCCTTTTTGACTCTTTCGTTTATGTGGTCTTTCCATTTTAATTTCCGATCGAGAATGACTCCTAGATACTTCACCCTGTCGGAAATATTTATTGTCCTTTCAAGACATCATATGGAGCTATTTTCGTCTTTCTTGTAAATAGGCCAATTTCAGTTTTTTCCGGGTTAACGTTCAACCCTCTTGGTTGAGCCCAGTTGTGTGCCAGGGTTAATGCCTCCTCGGCCTTCCTGCACGAGTATAAGTATATAAATCAATGAATGTAGAAAAATATACGAAAATACAAATTTTTACTTTTTTATATTATTATAATGAATATAGTGATATAGTTCAGGATAATTATCACTGCATGTTTATGATGTCATTTTACATAGTAACGATGAACATAACATCATCTTTGATATAACCATTATGACAAACATTAATAAAATGTAGTTGGCAATTATGATTCTACCAATCATATTTTTTTTGCGTTAAAGTCTGTAAAATATAATATTAATCAGTTTGAAGCTGCAAAAAGTTATTTTTTACACGTTCACACCTTTGAATCGTTTAACACTGCTTTGTTTGACAGCTGTTTCGTGGTAAGTTGGTTATTAATAGACTCACTCCAGAGATATATTAATTTATCAATTAGTTAAATCTAAGAAACATTTAATTGGCCATAAAGATCGTGTAGTCTATTATTTTCATTGAGGACAAACTTGTCTAAGGTCACAAGCCACAGACAAGTGAACACTTCAAACACAATACGGAGCACGGCCGAGGTTTCTGCGAAAAATGTGTGAAAATTTTACATCCAGATTGCACCATCTGCGCGCGAATCCATATTCAAACATTAATGGCATAAAATCATCTTGTCAATAAAACCAGTTTCATTGTTTTATTTTAATTAAAAAAAAAATAAAATAAAACCTTAGAAGAAACACCCTTTATAATTAAATGTTGTTGGTCTAACTTGCTGAAAAAATAAAACCATAAAATGTAAATCACTTCCATTTTTCGCTTTTGCTGGGATGCATGCCTCCGTATGTGCACGCGCACACATCCTTAACATAAATTGATTAATATTGCGGCATGCATGTGACATAAAGGACTAGGCATTAGGACAATGTTTAAATGTTGTAAATTAAATTGAATATTTTATGGCTTGTTTTTATAAATGTATGGCTTTTGATTTCTTTGAAGTTGGTTTTTATAGCAGGTTGTCAACAAGATTCAATTGGGCTTTTTATCGCTTTCTGGCGCCATACGTTATCAGATTCACGTAAATGGCTATCGATCAAATACCTTGTGGAGGCGTTATTTAGCGATTATTTGAAATTGTCAGCGCTAAAATATTAAGCTGTAGATAACAAAAGCGAACTGACAATTTGAATTATCTGATTGAAAGCAATGGACATGTGAAGATAGTCAAAAATTTCTATATCAACAAATTAAGTCAAAATATTTAGGCATTTTTTATTTGAATTGTGAGTTCGTTGTGGTTCCATTATCTGGATACCGCATTTGGAAAAGCTGAACAGAATTATCTCATTTATTTTCACATTTAAGCTTTAAGTCAAAAAGAAAGAAAATGAAAAGGAAGTTAAAAATAAAATTAAAAAATAACTCCGGATTGAAAATCAATGTATGTAAGTCTTCAATAAACTTTTCAAACTATAGATTTTTCCTATTACTTTCAACGTGGCAAAATTAAAATTGAGTTTCTCTAAACACTATTCCCTTCATCCTTCTTCCTGGAAATGACATTTCTAGTTCCAGTAAAAAGCATTATACGAACTGTAAAAATAAAAAATATAGAAACGTTTTTAAGATTGAATTATAAAATTTTCTGGAACATTATGATTATTATTAAGGTCAGCGCTCTGATCATAATTTATCCATAATATACTGAGAATTTGGTATTGTTGAGCAATTCAAATAAAATTCAAATAAAAACTGTGTCATTGGACAGCGTTAGGCTTTTTAAAGAGGTTGACTTAGAATATGTATTTCGTGTTTAATTTATTTTAATTATATTTTAAATTTACATCCATACATTACATATGTACATTCACTTGCCAAAAATAAATTTAACGTGATTAACGCAAAAAACTAAATTTTTGAATCACACCAAATTTCTATTATTTGCATTAAGCGATATTGCCCTGTATTTGTAGCGTTTTAGAGTATTTAATAAAAATAATTTTTATTGTAACATTAGCGGGTGTTATTTTTAATTATTTTTTATGTATTTAATATTGAAATTTATTATTTTGGGATATTCTCCCCAAGTAATTGTTAAATCAATTAGAGTTTTTACGAAATGTATTGTTTGTTGTGATTTTAGCTAAACCAAATCGTCCGTGAAAACATTCAACCTGGTATACTTATGCCACAAACAAAGCGCAAACACAATATGAGAATTCTACATTGCATATGAGTATTACAAAATACATAATCATAGTGGGCTTAGAATGCTTTTATACAAACAACACAACAAACAATTTCTATTTAGCTGAATCTATTGGAAATTTTAGTTTCAGTCGTTGTCAAGGATAGAGTCGACAAGAAACCGACTCAATTCAATACAATAAAAACAATTGCCATACGATTATTTAGCCGGCGGCGTAACCTGTGACGACAACGCCAGTCTTAATAGGGGTATATAAATAACGAAAGAGTGTCCGGAAATTAACACAAGATTTGAATTTTCCGCCATTTGTGCAGTAAAATGTTGATAACCCTAAAAAACAATTTCGGCAGCTGGAGCGTTATATGATAGAACAACGTGTTTTCATTATTAAACAATATATTAAAAATAATGAAGGCTTTGGGGACGAAGTTCAAAAATTGTTTCCACAATATAGACGAAATAGTGTTTTAGCTTCGTCAACCGTGAAGAGATTAATTGCAAAATTCAGGGAGATTGGATCAGTTGGAGACTTGAAACACAAAACAAGCCGTTCAAATGTCAATAACAAAGTAGTGCCTGACTGTGTTGTTGAAAGTCCTCGAACAAGTCCACAACCAACCGTGAATTAGAGGAGGAAATTAAACTCTGCATCAATGAAATACAGCCACATTTATGCCTAATCGGCATGGATAATTTCGATAAAAGTGTACATATGTGCCAGCATAAAGTAGAAGCCATTTGCCCGACATGTTCTTCCACATATAACCCCATCGTGTTTACTTTATGATTCATTAAAGCACTAACAATCTAAAGAATAAATACTGTGTTTTCCATTTAATTAAAATCTTGGTTTCATTTTGGGACACCCTATAGCAAGTAAACATTTGTTTCTACAGTTTAAAATATTCCAAAGACTAAGTTTTTTGATTTGGTTCTTACAAATGCAAAGATTTACATACGTTTTTGATTTTCATGTGACTTTGCTCTCCAAGTCTCACGGATGTTACAAAAATATATATTTAAAATTTCAGGAAGATTTGAAAATATATATGTAAATAGTGAAATTTCTACAATGTGAAATTTGTGCAACCTTTGAATTATATTCAATATCCTTGAAGCTGGAATACATTTATATTTTATGTCACAGAGACACGAAAGCGAAGTCGTACGAAAATCACATCCTTGGAAAAAAAATTAAATCCTTAATGTAAGTATATATTTATCCAAATCTGTTGGTAATTATTGTTCGTTATGAGCGAGCTTCACTGTATTTCAATACAAAACATTATCTCTAAATAACATTTAAACTATAATTCTCTAAGCATTAATCATTCTTTAAAACTGAACTAAAAGAGAAACACCCACATAATTATTTTGTCAAAATGAAATAAAGGAAGTGGAAACGAAACAAAAAAATCCCATGGAAACAATGATAAAAACAAACAACATAAATGTTCATGCACAATTTGTAAATTATCAAGTGTCAAATTTCACACTCCTGTCTTTAATAAACATTTTCAACAAAAAGAAAAATTTAACCACAAAAACCTCAATAAAATGTTTGTTACAAACGCAAAAAACTATAAGACTATTTATTCATGATAACAAAAAACGAGGCAAAAGGAAACAAAAAATATATAATAAATCCAACTCTTAAGAGCCTGAATTCCACATCGCAAAGTGACAAAAAAGTCCATGGGTTGTTGGCTGTTGATTCCATGGGTTTCGTTTTTTGTTCACCATTGATTTCTTTTTGTTTCCTTTTCAAAAGACAATAAGAAACTAAAGTTTATATAAAAATGCAAGAACAGTGCGATAAAAATAAACCAGTCAAGCTCTAAAAATAACACGAGTTATAATTTTAAACATGACTTGCAGTCCGTCGTTCTCGAGGAATAAGGGTTTTCCATTATTACGAGCATGTTGTGTCTAAACTATACGAATTTGTTTGGATGTTGTTAGAACGAGCGTATAAACCCAATCAAAATATGTGCAACAGCGCACTGCATACATTCGTATTTATTGTCGTGATCATAAATAATTTGTCACGCAATGCAACAAACACTGGGCCAATGCTGAGAACCTTAATGCGACAAAAAATTAAAAGTCAAAAAATCTCATTTTTTAAAGTATTCTTCATGCTTGGGACTCAATACTAAATCAATGCAACACACACACACACAAACACACTTGTATATGTACACTCACACTCGCACTCACTCTCCTGTCATGAAACAGACCAGGAACTGTCGTTTGGTATAAAATATGATAAAATTTTCAAAAAGTGACAAATTTATAATAATATTGACAATTAAATAAAATATATACGCTTTTGCTAACAACAAGAAAAAAACATCACTCAAAGAATAATTTAGCAAAAAAAAAAAAAAAATAAAAGGAATTCAAAACTTTTAACAGCACAAATATTTGAAATATGTACACACATAAATATCTGTCATAAGTATGTTAATTAACTTGTTATACTTTACTAATCACTATCATTCTTTCTTTTTCTTGTGACTTGTTAAATAGATGACATTTTTTATGTATGTATGTATGTGGATTGAGAGCTTTGTCAAGTTTTTTTTCTCTTGTATGCACGAACGGTTGCAGTGAGTTTTGTATGTACATATGTCCTTTTAGAAATCATTCCATACTTCTTGTTAAACTGTCAAAGCGGCAAAATTTGAAAGATATATCACGCATAAGCTTAAAAAAATCTCTATCGTTTCGTCTATTCTGAAAAATAAGTATAATAGAAACTTGGGGCACATGCAACCAATGGTCTCCTTATTTCTAACATGTACTTGATGTTTATTGGCTTGGGGTAAAAGCTATTCTCAACTACACTAGATAATAATGAGAAAATGCAAATTTATAATAATTATTAATAGGAAAATAGTTAAATATAAATTCATATTCAGAAATAGCAGCTGATATTGAAAAAAAAAAAACAAAGTACATATGGGTGTTTCCATGGTTATGCACGCGACATTTGTACACGTTTAATTGTCTTTGAATATTGTGAATATAGAAATGGATTGGAATTTATAATGGAATTTTAGAATCGTTACATTGTATGTAATGAGTTCTTTCCAAAAAGTATATATATTGGAAAATTGAGCAATGGGTACCCAAGTTCAATGCAATCAAAGTTGACTTACGCACGTGACAAAAAATGGAAGTGCCTTTTAGAGCCGTAAGAAAAAGTGCAAAAGTAAGCGAATTGTAGGAGACTTTTATTTGGGAAAAAATGTTTCTATAAAGGTTAATAATGGACCTTTATAATAATGTTTTGTTCAAAAACAACTATGCATAGTTGGCTAAGAAAAAAATAAATTGTTGATTACGCACGTTACATTACCCACGTGACACTTTTTACCTTCATACATATTTTAGTAATTTTACATACATATATTTTCAAAAGCTTTTAACAAAAAATTTAACTTTTATTCAAAAATGAAAAATAAAAAATTCAAATATATGTACTACAAAATTAAACCAACTTAATTTTTTCCTTAACTGAGTATCCTGTTCGAGCAACATTTATATATTCATTATCTTGGTAGGAAAAGCAATGCATTTTTTGTATTTTTGTATTTGTATTTTTCATTTAATGGTTGAGAGAAAATCTTCAATATCCTTTGCTGAGATATATAACAGACGAACTCCCTTGATGATTTTGCGAGCGCATTCATAAAATGCAAAGGCATCCGGTAAAATAATATTATTTGCCTTAACCGCTTGCCAAACTTTTCGCTTCACCACAGCGCCTATTCCATCAACTGCGCCTTTGCCATGCGAAGTCGCAAGAAGTTCCACTCTAAATGCTTACAGCCAAATTTGCTAACAAGAGAAGGAATGCTTGTGAGAATATATGTATTTTCGAATTGACTGGTGCTGCCATCAGAGAATATTAAGACCGTGGAAATTTCTTTGTATTGACTTTGAATTTTGTGCATATATATATATATATATATATATATATATATATATATATATATATATATATATATATATATATATATATATATATATATATACATATATTTATTTATTAATTTCATCGACCTTATGGTATGTATGTAGTTTATGTTTATTTTTATTCAGGCTCTAGGTTATACATTAATTTAAGTAAAACTCCTTGGTTTTATTACATTTTATTCTTCATTTTCTATCTTTTATTCAATATTTCGATCACCATTGGTTTTCTTCATCAAGAATTTGAGTTAAGCCGTCTTTTTCTTTTAAAATTACAAAGCTTACTGATTTTAAAAGAAAAAGACGGCTTGACTCAAATTCCTGATGAAGAAAACCGATGGTAATCGAAATATTGCATAAAAAATAAAAAATGAAGAATAAAGTTTAAAAAATCAAAGGCGTTTTACTTAAATTAATGTATTACCTAGAGCCTGAATAAAAATAAACATAAAAAACAAAATATTAATTCCATTCGAAAGATTTGCAACGTTGTTTTCATACGTCACTTATAAAAGTGACGTGATTGGGATAAAATTTCACACAGTAGTTGAATATTTTCGTTAAACTCTTCAGATTGCTCAGGAGGAAATTATCCTGTCCGTGCATAACTTTTCCCCATCCAATTAAAAAAATCCTTAAAGTCCTAAATCAGTGTTTAGAAAAATTATGATCGGTTCTGAATTGCATTTAGTGATTGAAAAAAGAAATTATTATTAAGTTTTTTTAGTTGTATTCCATTTGCATATTTCAATAGGATTTTAAAATCGTGAAAACGTTTTTAAAAACCGTTATATGTATTCAATTTATTGTCCAAAGAATTATAACGGACTTGATAATTAATTATTTTAATTAATTATGCACAAATGTCAAATGCGCAGAAATCCACATTTTTAGTTTTTTACTATATAGTATATAATTTTTTCACTTTATTTGTTCAAGGACCGATTTGCAGGCACACCTAATTTTATTGGAGTATCTTTAGTAATAAATATTTTGTGGCATTTACAAATTCGTAATTTCTTATTGTTGTTTCCACTAAAATTTTAGTTAATCTCCAGATGTCGGACTTAGCTTAGATCAAAAATTAGTGGAAATTTATTTTTCCATTATAGAGTTGTAATGTGCTATTAATTAGAAAACAAGACTCTATTCAAAAAAGATCTAGAGGGGCTGGAAACAGACGAAGGAAATTCAATAATTTAAGTAAAAAATTTCCACATTTGCTATCATTAACATACGCTCAAGTCGAACTATTAACAAAAACATTCATTTAATACGATAATTTAATCCTTTATGCACATTGGTCTAAGTCAATTTTCATAATATTTTCTCATATGATGATATTTCCTTGCTTGTTCGTTTCTGATAAAAATGTTACGCATACTATGCCCTTTCTGCATGTTTGCGTTCTGTTCTGAACATAAAAATAAGAGTTAGTGCAAAAAAACATGTTCTTTTCTAAATATATTGCACATAAAATATGAAATATGTTTCTAACTCAGGGTAACATACTACCCTCTTCTTCAACTGAGTTAATCACCTTGTTTAAAGAAATAACTGGATTATTTTATTTTATTATCGTTTACACATGCGTTTTTGTGCAAAAAGTTAACAAAAAATTAATAATTTTTAATATATAGACAATAAATATTTCAGGGAACTGCTTTGGTTCTATTGCTAGATTGAAAAAGGCATCATGTAACATTTTTTCTCATTTTTATGGCAGTATTTTTTAAAAATGGAAACGTCATAAGATACTGCTTGTCTTTCGGTCTCACAACAAAAAACAAAATTTTCCATTGCTGTTCAGTTAAACTAACATGGATTTGGTTAAAGATGAGCCGAGATCTTCTGTTATATTTTTCTGGTACAGCTTAGCACAAGCTTTCAAAGAAAAGCTTTCAAAAAACTCATTAAAATACAAAGAGTAGAATACGGAAGTAGTGAAAATTTATATGATTTCCAATGATTTTGAAATAGGTTTGTTATTGCAAGATGTTCGCTTTTTTGATTCCTATTCACCGATTTAGAAGCTGTCTTCATTATGGGTGGAAAAGTAAACTTTTTATTTACGGAAATAAATTTTATTTTTTATTTATGGGAATAAATTTCACATCTGCCAGTAATCACGAATTCTTTTTCCTTATGCGAATGCAATTTTTATTGCTTATTGAATAATAAAATATAAAATTAATTTGTTTATAAAGATTTAAAGAAATATGTAAGTATTATTTTCATAAAAAGTGTACTTTCAATTCGAGTTTAACAAATTTGTAAAAAATAATTCATACTTTTTAGCAAAATTTTTTCAACTTGACTCCCCAGAAAGTTGAAAGAATGCACTATTGGATTTTTGGAAGTGATGAAAATGTCGTCCCTTTAAATTTTATTTCACTGGAAAGGTATTATTTGAGAGTAAGATTGCAGACGATAACTGTAATTTTTTGCCCAATACTGTATATTCCTATATAAAAAGGGTTTGTATATTCATGAGAATGAATATAAAAACAAACATTTCTGTTCAGTTGAAAAATTGTCAATCGTTTGCAGTTTGTCTTCATGACAACATGATTAATGGCAACAAATGAAAATTGTGTTGTACGGACAGTGTTTCATGAAATCATAAAAGGTTCGATGAACAAACGTATGTATCATGTAATGCATTTTGTCGGTATTAACTTTGGATGATGGATTTTAAGTTATGCCAACACAAGGAAATGAAGCATCCACAAGTTTTTTATATTTCATTATTAAAATGTATGTTTTTCCGTGTAGCATAAGAAATATTTTTCTTCATCATTGGCCAATACTGCCGCAACGATTTTGCTTCGTGCCTGTTATTGATAGGCCTTACAACATTCAAGTGACCATATTTTGACAGGTATGAAAATATTTGAAACGCTGACAAAAACAAAACATCCTGAAGATGGCAAAGTGGAAGAAAAGAAATGGAAAATAAATTGAATTTCAAAGTCACAAAATCCAACACAAAAACTTTAGTGGGCTTTTATTTATCCTTTCGCAGGGTATTCAAACCAAAACTTATTCGAAGTGTTTATTTAATATTGTTTGCAAAAGTGAGAACGCTGTTGTATTCATTGAAGTAAAAAAAAAATATATTACCGATTATTACTGAGTCATTAAACGTTTTTTTTTTTTGCATTCAAAATATTTACAAAACTGATTTTTATAAAAAAATTATACACCTGTTTTGAATCAAAAATATTTGTTTTATTAATTAAACAATTAAGATTTCAAATTTGTAGTTTCAAAAATGTAATTGAAACATATACATACATATGTATGTAAAATATCTGTTGTAAGTGTTTTGATTACATTTCATCTCTATAATATACTTATAATATATCGAAAATATTCAACTTAAAAGTAATTTTTTCCATTTTATTCATTTTAATTTTCATTTCAATTTGGGGTAAAAGAGGCTTTTATATCGCATGGCTTAAACAGTGAAGAAAATTAAAAAAAAAAAACGATATCGAAACAAAAGTTTTGAAAAAAGTCGATCACCCTAAATGTATTTCGCACACATGTCACTCACTTATTGCCTTTTTTCGGCAGGCGCATAGATGAAGAGAGATGGGTAAGTTTTATGGGAAACATCAAAGTTGTTAAAATTTCTTTTAGCAACGTAATAGAAATATGTAATATACATTTCAAATTCCCCTCTCCCCCTCATCAACGTTTGTTTTCCAGCAACAATTTATCTCTTGGGAACTAGTTTTTGTTCCAGTTGCCTCAAGTATCACGAGTATTAGTGTTGCGTTCGTTTGGATTCATTTTTACTGCTGCGTTGAATCTGACGTGTAAGAGTATTTACATTTCAGCTCAGTTAGTTAAGTCACTAATCTTGTCTGTAGCACATGGAGGATGTGGATGGACAATTCTATGGAAGGATGGCTGCATGGTTGTATGAGTATAACTAGAGTGCGTGGAGGTGCGTGCGTGTGTGATTCATCTTTTTTGCACTTATGAAAATTTGTTGGTAACGAACTGTCAATTGCTTTTGACACGATTTTGAATTTTAAATGCAATTGCATTGTTGTTTCTTGTCGTTGTTGGATGAACAAGTACTAAATAATGTTGGTTCGTGTGTGTTTTTCCTTTCGAATGCATCACTTATTGGGTGAACAGTGGAGTCAATTTTACATCTACTATCGATATCTTTGCTCAAGAAGAAAATGTTTTTTATTCAAAAATCTTTTTCAATTATCAATCACTATCACGGTTACTATTTTCATTCAATTGGTGCAAACTTGCACAATATTTAGAATTATAATTATATTACCGATATTATTCTTAAGGACCAAATAAACCATTAAAATGGCTTGGCAAACAGAGCTAAATTTTACGTTTTCATAAGCGTTTTGCGTAGTTTAATTCAAGACTTTTTGATATTTTTTCAAACCATTTGTAAAGTGTGTAGTGAAATTATTTTATAAAAACACAAACTTTGTAAAGTACAAACTTCCTAAAAATTTAAAATGCAGGAAAAAAATATTAATATAATTTTTTAAAGTCCTTACCATCGTTATGGAAGGTTAATTTAAAATATTGGATTAAAAAAATTGTAAAAATTAGAAATTATGACCATTTAGTTGAAAAATTAAAGGAGAGAACGAAATTGCCGTACTACAATTATCGTCTAAGGTGATCGATAGTAAAAATCAACTGAAGAATTAGTTGCAAATGAAAAATGTATGTTGGACAAGCCGTTTATGTAGTCTCTTTGGTCCTTTATATGAATTATATATTTAAATATTTTAAATTTTGAATCAGATTATCATTTTGAATTAAAGTATTTCTTATTCGACTAAAATTAGAACTAAAATTATTCATTAAAAACCTGGGGCAACGTTGACTAACACTCAGTATTACGTGCAGGCCAAATAAGTAGTTACACTACAAGCCATTTTATTCAGCATAAAATCTATCAGTTGTATAGTCATAATTTTCTCTCAAGGACACATGAAATTATCATCCCTGAATTCAGAGCAACAAGGCACGTTCGCTTCGAATTGAAGCAACAAGCGACTCACGATCATGTGATATTTACTAAAATCACGTGAGCACTGCTCGTATCTAGTGTAAATTAATAATTAATTTGTATTTTATAAAAGAGAAAAATTACTCACTTGTTTGATTTTCAAAAGAATGAAAACAATTGATGAAATCATTATGGTACATACCTGAAATTAGAAAAGAAATATTTTTATTAGTTTTATATTTAAACATAATTACCCGCACGCACGGCTTCGTACGCGCAGCTTTTTAGTAAATTTTTTATGCTTTCTTTTCTATGGAATATTAGAAAAAATTATTAAAAAACTATGTGTCCGCCAAAAAAAATTTTTTTGCATGCGAGCTGCTACGCCCATTTTTCCAACCTCAATATTTTTATAGATTACAAAGTAGTTACTCACACAAAATTGTGAGGTTCTCACTATTTTAGTTCCCTAGGCATTCGATAGTAAATAATCCCAATTGATTTTTATTTAATACGAACTATGCACTGTATAAATAAAATTTGGCATACAAAATTTGAAGAACCTTATCATTTATGCTTTGAATGAGAGCTGCCACGCCCACTTTTCAAGTCATGATTGTTTTAATGCTACCTATGCACAATGGGGAAAAAAAACTTCTACTCAACGAATTAAAAGTTGTTTAGATATGCGATAGTAAATATTTACTTTATATGGGAGGTGCCACGCCCAATTGCATTTCAAATTGTTGTATTGGTTTGTTTGTGTAATGCAAGCAGCTGCTAACAGGTTAATTAATATAGAAACAGATACAAGAACGTCTCTAGGGGAGATGAAATGCCAAATGTTGGCAGATCACTGTTGGTTTCCTGCTCTAGACGATTTTATAGTTTACAAAAATAAAAGTCAATTTCCTGGATCTTTCATAACATTTTTATGTTATTTTATATTAATATTTACCAATTTTATAACAGTATATAAACATCTGTGTAGTACGTATTAGTGTTTTTGTTTTAAATTTAAAAAAAGCCGATTTTAAACTTTAACACTGTCTTTATTTAGGAAATGAAAATGTTTCATGGTACTACAACAGAAAATAAATGTTGTCACAGAAAACTAATGCTTGTAGTCTGGTTTCGCAAGCCCCAGATGATAACTAACAGTTGTTTCATCAATATTATTGTCACACAGTGTCATTAGATTTCCAGTTAATGGTACACATTTTGAAATTGTGTCTACCAAATATTTTCCAAAAATTTTTGGCTTTAGATATTTATTTATTGCTGTTTTTTTTTTTGGTTTTGTAATATTATTTTGAACAGGTTAACAACTTCTGTTTTACCTCGACCTAATAAATGAGCTGCATATAAAATGTCCCGAAAGTGATGAGCCTGTTGGTGTAACAATGAAAAGGATTCGGCTAAATTAGCAGCCATTGCTGCGGCGCCAAGACCTCCAACCAGTGGTGGCAATGTTGTAGCGGCGGGAGGTGGAGGTGGCGCCGGATGTTGCTGTTGTGTTGATAATCCATTTGTTGTAGTTGTTGCTGATGAAAGCAAAGGCAATGACTGCAGTAGTGGTGATGGTTGCGATGGTGCAACAGTAGGAGGCATTCCAATAACATTTTGTTCGGTTTTATGTACTGGGGTGCGGGCAGCAATCTGAATGCCATGTTGTGCTGTTAGATTGTTGGCCGACAATGTGGCAACATTTGAGGGTGGCAGAAAATTTTTACTTTTATTACCAGACAATGCAAAATGCTGCTGATTGCTGTTCTTACTGCTATTACTATTATAATTATTGTTGTTGTTGCCGCCATTGTGGTGTTGGTGTAAATGATGCTGGTTGCTAGTAGAGGCTGCAGCGGATGGTAGTGTTGGTGTTGGTGCTGCTGTTGCTGTTGTTGTTGTAAACGCTGAATCTGCTGTTGAGCCTGAATGTGATAAAAATGTTTCACCACACGTGCCACCGACACTCGAACTACGTTGCAAATGTCGGTGTTGCTGTTGTAATTGATGTTGACACAATTGATTTGCTGTTGTTGCTGCTGCTGTTGTTGTGGGTGGTGGTGCTGCTGCTGTTGCAATTGTTGACTTTGTTATTGGTAATGTTGTCACTTTTGTATTTCTTGCCGGTGTTTTTGTTGTATAATGTAAAGATTTTGCCATGTCTGTGGTATTCATATTCGTGGCTGCCGTGGTATTTGCTGTTATTCTCATTTTTGATGCTGCTGTTTTTGCTGTAGTAGCTGTTAATAATTTTGTATTGTTGTTGCAGTTGTTATTTATAATATTTTGGCAATGTTCACAGTTTTTCATGTTTGCATATTAACTTTTAAATGTCTTGTATATTTATATGTATTTATTTAGTAAACAGGTTCCATTTGCTCGTATGTAACGTTTTACTCATTATTTGGTTTAATTCATATTTAACGATCATTAGTGTATAATAAAATATATGGTAATAGTTGTTGTTTTTGTAACAAGGAAGTATGTTATTAAGGCATCTTAGTTTATAGAGTTTTTATTTTAATTTTTAAATATTTAACAATATTTCGTATTTTTTTAATATTTGGCCACGTTCATTTTGATTATTTATGAGTAATTAATTTTTGCTTATTCATTGAGATTTCAGATACACGGAGAACATATTGTATTTTTTTTCTAAAATAATATTGAAATTAAATTTAGTCTAACATTTTCGAAGCAGTTTTTAATGTAGTTTAAATTCAAGGTGACATAAAAAGCAATTGTTAAATTTAAAGTTTTTCTTTAGAGTTTTGTGAATTTTTTTTTTACTATTTTAATTATTATTGCTCAAAGTGGTAAAATAAATGGTGATAAATATGGAGTATATTTATAGAAGAAACGTGAGTATTTCATTATAAAGTCTTTGCAGTAATAGAATTTGAGACTACACAGGAGGCTACGGTGGGTCATAGTTAATGTCGCGGAATATGAAAACTTTTTACACATTAGAAATTGTTCAATTTTCCATATCACTTTCCTTATTATAGAAACTCATTTAGGGTTAGGAGATATTTAACTACTGAATACTTGTCTACTTTTTTCTTTTATTATCTTATACATTTTTTATATACTTATGAAACCAACTATGTAAAGAAAGGATACAATTTTTAATTGTTTTCAAAATATGTGTGATATTTTTAAAAAATTCTAATTCAATAACCGCCAAGAAATTTATGAAAATAAGTTTCTAAATTAACTTGTCACATTCAAACATGTGATATTCATTGTAGTGAAAAGTAAGACTTTTAAATTTATATTTTATAGATTTTAGTCTGATTTGTAAAATATATAATGAAAAATATTGAGTTAATTATAAGAACTAGATATTCCGATAATGAAGAGAACAGGAAAATACGTACATAGTTCAAGCATTCCTAATAATTTGTGGCGACCAAGGCTAGACACAGGATATATGTCCAATATTGCGGTTTTTGAAAACCTTTTAGTAGTTAATTTTTTCACTACAAAAGGACTGAAAAAAATCTTAAAATGATATTAATTAGATATTTTTTAATAGTAAATTATAAGATCAATTTCAAAGTTTAATCTGCAGAAACTTTTTTGTCAATTAAAAGATAAGAAAACATTTGGGATTTATAGAACATTATTAGCACTGACACGTACTCATAAAAATACTTTATTAAAAATAGATAAGTTAAAAAAAAATATTTTTTTAGCAAATTCACTATTTTTTAAGCCGTGAGAGATACCATAATAAAGAACATAAAATATTGTGTTGTTTTTATTTATTGGCCAAGTTAGATTTGATTACGTTAGATTCCTGTTTCTTTAGCTAATCGGGCCTAATATGTTCCTATGACAATAAATTTCAAAGTTATTTACATATTTTATATTTTCCCGACTTTTCGTGAATTTTTTGTTCACTTTATCCAGGGACTCGTCTGGTCTCACTGATTATAAAAGTTTATTGTCATAGGAACATATTAGGCCTGATTAGCTAAAGAAACAGGAAACTAACGTAATCAACATAAAATATTTTTTGTCTTTGCAGTAGAAATCATAAGAATTGTTTATTATTTCTTCAATGTAGAGCTACCTGTATTTAAATTGCACGTCTTTGGGATTTATATCTTGATAACTTATATTCCTCTCTATATATTACAAGTTTGAGGTAAATTTAATTAACAGTTTAAAAATTCTACACTAGTTATAATTTATTTTTAGCCCATGACCCCACTGTGCCGTATACTAGAAATCTTCTTTTAATTATTTCGATTGCATCAAACTAATTTTATTATTTGCTTTGTATTGAAACTACATTAAAGTTCAGTCATCGCTGATTAATTGTTAATCATATTGAAAAAATTTTATAAATACCGATTAAAGAATGCACATGAAATTGCTGATGATATAATTTTTCATTTAATTAATTACTTAATAATTAAGTAATTTCCGTTGCTCACTTGCTTTATCTGTTAATATTTAAAACAGCATAACAATAAAATATATCAAACTGTTTTATAGTCTATTAAAATTATTTTATTTTATTCTGTTGAGAAATGTAAATTTTAAAAAATTTTTTCCCCAAAAGGCAAAACATCAAATAGAATCATAAACCATCTCTTTTATTTGATTTTTTTATTTCAGAAAAAAAATTAATAGAAACAGACTTTCCCATTCAATTCGTCAGCCTTCAAAAATAAAAAATTAAATTTTTTTTCATATTTCATATTTTTTGTTTAACAAAACAATAATAATTCAAAAATTGTATCTTTTTTTCTGCCACATGTGGTGAGTGAATAACTTAATAAATTTTTTATTACTGTGTGTTTTTATTGTAGGATACAACAAATATTATGCTTAGTTTGATACTTTTTAAGGAGAAGGGCAGGCAAATGTAAATTTTTGAAAACATTTTACGATAAAATTTAATTTTGATCAACTTAAAAACATCTTTCAAATATTTCAAATATAAACAAATTCGTTTTATATCTTCTGGTACACAATTTTCAATGATTGAAAAAATTCTATTTCTAAAAAGTTAAAAATAATTAATTGCGCTATTCAGTCAATTAGGACGATTAAATTTTTGGAAATTAAAAATATAATTTAAGTTGAAATATTTCAATAATGACTTTAGGCCGTTTTCACAATTGAAAACAGTTTTTTATTTATCTATATAGATAAATTTACACCAGAGATGGGATATACACATGCACAGTGATTTCCGTTGCTCTCATTTTTCAAACAAGAAATCTTTCTGTTGTAAATTTTCCCTTCTATTTTGAATCAATTATCGATAAATTTAAATATTCCATCTCTGACTAGAAAGGAAGGGAGACGTGTTTATTTACTTTAACTACATAAATATGGTATTTTACTATTTTAGCCTTCAATAATACAAATTTAAATACAAAAATGAAAACTGATAAGATCTATAAAAATAGTTTTGGCAAACAGTTATTTCCGTTTATCCTCACAGCAGGATTAGGAAGGATGTTTTTGTATAGTCAGGATGTTAAATACGGTTATGACTGAAATTTGTTTTCAAATATTCTAATAGTTTACAGAAAAAAATAAAACTTTTTTAAATATTAAAATTCCAAACATTATTAAGCTGGAATAAATTTTAGCCATAAAATATTCAAATAATTAGAATTCAAATACTAAAAGACCATTGAAACTTTAAAATATATATTTTATCTTGAGAATAAAATCTTTAAAAAGTTTACAATTCAGCTTTAATAAATATTGACGAAAAGATCTTGACGTTTGAGGTAAAAATTTATTGTAAATCTGATGTTTTAGCATTAAATTTTTTCATAAAAATTCAAGATGGACATTGGCGTCGATAAGCTAGTCTGGGTGGCTTATGCCCTGGGAAGAAATTTACCCTGCCCCAGAATTTCGCAATCGTTCAGTTTTGATGATACAAGCAGAATTAAGAATAAAGAATGTAACGCCACACACTTTCTAGATGATGTAAATTTCTTAAAAGCATCATCTCTTAAATGAATTCCTTCCTTTTACTGCAAATAAAAGTCGCTTGGAATTTCGCTTTCCACCGATAAATTTGCGTTTAGTGAGATTAATGAGAAAACTAAATTTTCTTTTATATCTTTGAAAGCGCAAAATATGGCGCTGCAACAGAAAAGCAACTTTTCCCCTACGCCGATGCTCTTTTACTATGTGACTATTGCATATAACCCTTATTTTTGGTTACTGTTTGCTCCACTGTTGCAGCTGCTTCTTCATTCCCTGTAGCAACGCAGTACCACCCTAATTCGCTGGTAGTTACATAACTTTCGATTAAAATAATCTAGAAAAAATTATTTTTCTTTAAAGCATTCTAAGAAAAAACTTTTTTTCAAGAAATGTCAAGGAGTAAAACTAAATAAATTAAAACAAAACCAAAATAAAAAATTAAAAAAAAATCAATTTAGTTATAATAAGGCAGTATTTAAGCGTAATATTAGTTAAGCTGATTAAGACGACAGCACAACAACATCTAGATACTTATTAAAAAATTTAGACTTTGTGAATGTCATTAATAATATCAAAGAAAATATTATTAAAAGAAATATGTGGGCTTTTTGAAAAAGTTTTAATCTTAAAACAAGATAAAATCGTCTTTAAGAAGCAAAAAAAAAGAGAACTGAAAGCTGAAAGAAAAAAATCAAACAAATTTCATTCACTTGAAATGAAGATAAATTTTGCACACAAAAAAATCACTGACATACAAAAAAAAGTTAACGATAAAAGTCTAAAACTAAGCAACCAACATTATACTAAGTCAGTCATAAATAAGTCTTAAGTATTTTTATCTTCTTTTTTCTATAGAGAACTTAAGAAATTTTTATGAAAAAAGTAGTTGGAAGTTTTAAAACAGGAATTTAAACTACGCAATCCTACCAATACTCTTTATAAGTTGCTTTGAAGATCAAAATGATCGTTTGAGAAGTTGATGTTGTGTTGCAGAAGCATGTGTTGCCGCAAACAGTGCAGCCATTATATTGCAATGGTGTAAATGTGTAAACATGGACATAAGCGCATGTGCAGCAAACATTCAACTAGTCACTCACTCAACACCAAAAACATTGAAACTGAAAATTTTTCGATTTCTACCACATTTTTTTAAGCTAAATAAGGTACTGAAAACAACTATTTATTACAGGTGCTTTTGCTTGGTGATGTTATTTGTTTTGGTAATAGTGATTTCGAAAACTATTGGAAAAATTATATAAAATTGATGGAAGTCGTGTGATTTAATTACTCTCATCACTAATAAATAGTGAATATTTTGTTTCTTTTGTTTTTCATCCAATAAAAAAGTTGAATTGATAGAGAATTGAATTTAGGCAGCGATAGCCTCGTGTGTGCTTAGCGGACTAAAGATTTTTAATTTATAGAAGCGAAGAAAAAAAAAATTAAAATTGAATACGGAGGAGTTCGCTTACAACAACATATAGAACTTCTCCGGCTCAGATTATACAGCTTTGTGCAAATAATTCAAACTAAGTTGCCCGATTCCATTTAGATCGAACTCCAATGTACAGGTTTTATAAACATAGAAATAAATAATAAGTAAGTCCAATTTGTTGCAATGTTGCTCACTTTTATTTATTGAAAGACGTACTAAATTCCTCGGTCCGAGGAGCATGTTATAACCGAACTCCACTGTGAATGAAAGATTAATTTAAATTTCGAATAACTTTAAAAAAGGTTTATCATTGCAAGAAGTTCTCTCTTTGGCGATGATTATTCAATGAATTAAAAGTTAATGCTGATTATTTTAGGAAAAGTACATTTTTAATATTCATTTTGCTAATCTAATAATTATATATTGGATAATGGTATGGTAATTACATCTATAAATTTGTAAATTGTAACTTGAAGAAAATAATGTATTCATGCAAACTTTTTTAATAGAAAAAACTAAGTTCATAATTTTAAGAAGATTTAGAAAGGTTGGTGGAAGTAAAATAAATTCTTAATTTTAATGTTGTTCCTATACAGTAAAAAAATTTTTTCCTTGATTGCTTTAGAAGCATTTAGATACAACTCTGGATTGAAACAACTTTCAAATTACAACTATTTAATTAAAACATATACTGAATTAATAAAGATTTTATGGTTCGTTTCGGCTTACACAGTAAGCCCGATTTTGTAAAAAAATTTACCGGGAAATTCGATTGACTGAGTAAAGCTTGAAAGTTTCCTTGAATAGGCAAAATTTAGATATATCCCATCTAAGTCGCGCACGCAGAACACAATGAACAATACACAATGAGACTAATGTTCTGAAATAAATTATGTTACAATTGCGACAACATGTACTTCAATATATAACAAGCCAAAAATTAGGCATAATACCT
This sequence comes from Germaria angustata, assembly GCA_963681545.1. Taxonomy (NCBI): domain Eukaryota; kingdom Metazoa; phylum Arthropoda; class Insecta; order Diptera; family Tachinidae; genus Germaria; species Germaria angustata. The sequence continues at coordinate 33,360,776 of OY813001.1, read as the reverse complement.
TAGTTGCTGCAGTGGTAGCCTCATGTGCACTTAGCATAAGAGCATTAAGCATCGTTCACCATTAATATGACAGATTATAAACTAGTTATTGAGTCTCTTTTCGTGCGCCTTATGCAACTTTTCTACATACGTGTAATTAAAAAAGGGCAGCTAATAAAAAACTATTTAGAACATTAAACATGCAATAAATTGATAATTATGGCCAGAAGTCAAGTACTGCGTGCTTCAAAATTATGGTAATTGCCTCCAACGGAAGGATGGATGGTATAAAAGACGCATTCTACAAGACAAACTGCATAAGTTTTTAAACCATTTTAAATAGATGTGAGAGTTTAACACTTCTACACTTGTTTGGGAGGCAACCAATTAAGACACGCAACATTTAAGTAGAAATTTATAGTATGTAAAAAAAAACAATTGGCCTATAAGCGATATAAATTAAACGCAGGTGTAAATTTAACTAGAAACAGCCATTCAAGAGTGCAGCAAATGGTGATTTGTGGCATGTACCGACACATAAAAATTTAATAATTAAGAAGGTTCATATAAAAGTTAATGTATTACATGAATAAAATGTAAAAATATAAATACAAGTTGTAAAACATTAAATATTTTAATCTAAAATCATTCCAGTCAATATATTTACTTTTATTAGATACACTACTAAGGAAAGCTTGAACATATTTTAAAAAATCATTCCACAATTTAATCAAAATAAACCTTATTAAATCTTATTAGTTTTATTTTATTTTTTGTCTCTATTTATTGAAACGACTGTAATGCAAAACGTTGAGTATGTCATGTTGAAGTAAATCGAATGTGTACTTGCAACATTTATAACAGTCCATAATGAATGCCACATATTTAACCACAATAAATGGCTAATAAATGAACATGAACACATTTTCATTTTATTTATGTGCATTTCAGGAACATAAACAACTCGTGACACATTTACGTTGCAATTGTGGTCGAACTTTATTTCCGCCCCTTCAGGAAGTTTTTCACTGAAAAACTCATTCACTTTAAAGGCCTCAAAATGGGAAAATATTTAATTATGTAAATGAAAGATGAGGTTTTTTTTACTTAAAAATATCACAAATATCAAAAAATATGAATTTTAGTTGGTTACTCAAATGCCAAAGAATGAGCTCAAGAAAATCATAGAGATACAATTATGTACTTCTAGAGCATTTTTAGTTGTACACAGTCATTCACAAAAGTTTACGTGCGTGTATAAAATACTTATATGATTGATTAGAGATAACTCTGTTCTTCGCTATTAATTTTTCATCCTATTCTAAATAAAAACCTTTGGCCAATTTTTAAATAAGAAGTAGATGGTAAAAATATTTTCTAACTTTGAAAATACAGTGGAGGCTCATAAAAGTTAAGACGCGTAAAAGTTAAGAATACGGAAAAGTTAAGCAGCTTTCTGTCACCATACGGAACTCTAAAAAGTTAAGTGCTTCTTAACTTTTTTGAGTAATTTTTGTTTTTATTTAATTTTTTCTATTTTTAACATCATTTTGAATTCTTATATGTATGTCGATTGTTGCATTAATATATGTAGTACTATATAAGTACATGGGTAGCATAAAAAATTCAACACATATCCAATCGTCATTTACCGTTAAAAAATTCTTTACATTCGTACGTAATGTTTCATACTATTTTTGCATCAGTTATTAGTTTTCTTTTGATCGTAACAATGTCAGCAGCACGTAAGCAAAAAAGGTTATCAGTTGCCGAAAAATGCAAGATTTTAAAAAAATTAGATGAAGGCGTTTTGGCTAATCGATTGGCCATTAATTTTCATGATTCTGAATCTTCAATTTCTAAAATTAAAAGAAACAAAGCAAACATTTATGCTGCAGTGTCAGGTACATGTGACGAAATTGAGAGAAAGACTTTACATAAGGCAGAATTCGTAGATTTGGAGAAGCAGCTGTACAAATGTCCACTAAGTGGTCCTATTTTAAAAGCTAAAAATTAATACATTTGCATACATACATATATACATGTGTATTAAATACATATTAATAATATATATACAATGTATAAATACATGTATAAACACATGCATTTTTCATATCACGGAAAAGTTAAGAATTCGGAAAAGTTAAGCACCCTCAAAACAAACTACTTAACTTTTTCGAGCCTCTACTGTATACCGATGTCAAATTTTCTAAGCATATAATTTTCGTAGTAAAGTACTAGGAATTCGCTAAACATTGGGTATTTTGTCAAAATATAAAACGTTTAACAATGTTTGGTTTTACAAAATGAGCCCATGCTATAAATTGAAATTGTTTTAAAAATTGCCGGAAAAATTAAGCAAAATTTTCTATAAAAAAAAAATAAAATAAATGTATGTTTTTTACTAGCAGCGAGAAATTTTTTTACTGGATCCCAGTAAAAACATCTTCAGCGTCATAACACGATAGTCTCGAGTCAAATAGAGTAAATTTACTCAAATTTTAGTTCAAAATTTTTTTTGGTTATACGAGTATATGTGTATTAACTTACGATATGATCACTACTCGTCATCAGCTGGTTTCTAAATATCGTCCAACAACATAAACTATCAGTTATTAAACTTTTTTTGGAAAATGGCTGACACAAATTACAATATTGCAAGAATTGGGGGATAACACCTATTTATGTTTTGTCGTATCTTTATTATTCTCATTTGAACTTCTATTACTTCTATTGATGTAAAAGACGCACCTAATTCGTGACATTATTTCAATTTAAAGTATAGGGTTAAATTCGGCTGGTTTATTCTGTGATACCTGATATCTTCAAAAACGCACCTCAGTTATAAATAATCTCGAGCAAGAATTCAACAATATTCTTATGTAAGTATGTATGTACATATGTGCATACATATGTACACTTGTATATACATATTTAAGTATGTATGGTCATAACAGATACATTTTCGAACTTTCTTTTATGCAAAAGAATTCTCGAGTTTTAATGTTGAGAATTTAAAGCCCACACATTTATGGCACAAACTGTATTTCTTTCCATTGCTTTGGCTTTCTTTGTCCTCTTTCACTCTATTCATTATTACTCTCATGTAATTGTGCATTTTTATTTACGTCATTATCATTGCAATCACATTATCGATTATTATTGTTCTTGTCATTACTGTTATTTGCTGCTGCTGTTTACGTCTCCGCATTTTTCTGTCTTCACATCAAACAAAACTGTAAATTCATGTTCTTCTTTAAGGTCATCAGTTGATTTCATCTTATTTGTTTATTTGTGACAACATTACGACTTTATGCGTCATTGAAATATATGTACACACTGACGTATACAACCTGATACATAAGCACGAGTACACTCACTTCGATATGTACTTATGTAAGTATGTGCACATGTGTGTCAGTACTTGTAATTTGTATGTGACACCCCCTCAAATTAAATTAACACATACATACTTATAATTTTTCCATTGTTTTTGATTTCTTTATTCACTCTCTAACACATACAGAAGTACAAATCAATGTAAGGATGTTTGTGTGTGTGTTTGGTGTTTTTAAAATCAACACAATGTGGAAAATCGCATTTAGTACCTATTTTTGCGGATTATTAACCATTTTTGCAATTTATTTAATCGTCAAAGGAAAATAAAAATCATCGTCATTCAGTGTGACTCAATACTAAATAATCTAATAAAAAAATGTTCTAATTTTTTAGGAAATTGTTTTGAAAACAAATTTTAGCTTTCATTGAAGCGTAGGAAATTTGCTTTAAAGAACTAATAAATGGAAATAAAATTTTAAAATAGTAATTGCACATAAAAAACTAATATTTTATAAAAGAAATACACAAATAAATGAGTATACATATGCACGCACACATACTAATGTATGTATGTAGGTATGTATTTAAAGTTTCCTCATTGAGGACCTTACATACATACATATTTATGACATTTGTGTACATACATACATACGTTTCTGATATACTTTATGTATGTAAGTATGTACATATGTATGCATAAGTATATGCAAGTGTTACACATATTTTACCCCTCTGTATATTTGTGTTCTATTCTGAAAAAATAAGCCATAACGCAGAAATGAATTATTATAATTATATTTATCAAATTTGTTTCATATTATATTTCTGTGTTAAAAAGGAATAAGTGGTTAAGTCGACTTAAGCTAAAATTGAGCTAATAACACCATTAGGACTTCCCAATTTAGAAGTACTATCCAGCAAAATTTCAATTAATTTACTCGATTTTTTAGGAAGTTATAGCAAAAATTCTTCTTGCTTATCTTATTTCAATGTGCAATATGATATGTAAGAAAAACTTATCTCAACTTGTGTTTAGAACTAGGAGCTAGAAAAAACTCTAAACTATTTTTTAAAAACATTCATTCACAAATTATTAATCAGCAATAAAACTAAATTTTAAAAATCAGCTTTAAAGTTTAAAACCAAAAAATCTGACTTAGGCAGTTTTTCCTTATTGACACAGATTTTATATTCTCCAAAATAACTATGTATTTAATATTTTATTTGGCTAAAAGGGTACTGATGATTCGGTTAGCGCCAATGAAATGCACGTATGTATACTTATATCTAGCTAAGCCAACAACAAACAATAAAATATTAAATTATTATAATTTTTTAATAATTTTTTTCATAGCTTATCCCAATTACATACATAAGTTTAAAATTTAAAATTTCTAAATGCAGCAGTGTAAAAAGGAGCATATTCTTATCTAAATATGCTGCACACAAACCGATTTCTTCTAGCAAAGAAAAAAGTGTTGTTCCATAAAGATAATATACATATGTACGTGTGGACACACCACCACTATGGAAAAATTGTTTATTTGGGCAAGGAACCGCTAACGTACTAAAAAAATCCACCGGACTTAGTCTTTGCAACTATTTCCTGATTTTAAATTTGAAAGAAAATGGCTGGGGGGTGAAAGATTTAGGTCAGACGAAGGAACATCTTTGAAACAAACGACAATTTTTAGAGCCTTTAAGAAATCTTATTTATTAAAGGGAATACAAAAAACAGAAAGACGCTGGACTAAAACGGTCCAGCTTAAAAGAGATGAAACTGGTTTGTTTACAAACCAAAGTTGACCACAGTTGGCCAAAATTATATTCAAACATTAATGTCATAAAATTATCATTCCAATGAAAACAACTTCCTATATATTAATTGTAATATTTTATCCACAATTAAAATTTTGTGAATATTTTCCACGTATTTTCAAGTTTTTCCCCAAAAGTTTGATATAACATACATAAGTATTTAAAGAATAATGAGAGTGAGTATACAGTACATTAAAAAAAAACAAAAAAAAAACTTGGGTAAATGCGATTAGTTTTTAAAGATTTAACTTCCACATCGAAACTTTTTGGTTTAACTTCTGGTTTAGCTTGACATACATATAATTCAGATTTTTTTCATATATACTTATGTATAAAGAGGATTTTTTCTCCATTACCCTTGGGAGTATTAGGCTTCCACAAAGCATCTCCATCTTAAACGAGTTGAGTTGAGTCGGAGTTGTTCTCCCATTGCTATTTTTGCCTTGTATCAGTTTCGTTAATCGGTTGTTGTAAAGAGGACATTGAAATCTCGTTTTGTATCAATAACTTAAAAATTATAATTTGAAACTTATGTCTATGTTGCATGAAGGGAGCGATATGTATGTATAGTGCATTTGCATTGTTGTTGTAAAGAGGACATTGAAATCTCGTTTTGCATCAATAACTTAAAAATTATAATTTGAAACTTATGTCTACATATGTTGCATGAACGGAGCGATATGTATGTAAAGTGCATTTGCATTGTGTTTACGTCACGCATATTTCCTGGAAGTTTAAACAAAAACATTTACAACTATATTATTGATCATGATTTTCCCATCAGCACAATGTAATTATCTAATGAAGTTTTCCATTGGAAAAAGAAAAATATGCCTCTTACATCATTAAACCATCATTAAGTCATGAACTATAAATTCCTTAATTTATACTCTTTTACCCATATCAATTTAACATAAAACATTAACAAAATACACCAACAAAAACCTGTACAAAGTTGAACTCACTGGAGTGTTACGCATTTAGCTGGGGCCACCCAACGTAACATTAACGTGGCACAAGAAGAGCCAGTTAACAAATCAAATACATAGATACGAACAAAAAATAAATTGAACAATGGGAACATTTACACAGTAAATGCCGAGTGTCGAAAGTGGCGGCTTGTTTAACGCACTTTCTACTTTTGATGGTGTGAAAGACAAAAATAAAAATACACGCACGTACGTTACGTATGTTTTTTCCGTTTGGTCCGAAATTCAATAGCTGTGTGAATTAATGAATGAATCTTTTCATTGTTAATGTAGTAGAGATGGTCACTGCGCATGTGATTTGCGTGAAGCACAAGTGATAACGCATTGAAGTGAGTGCATATACGGTCAATATAAACTTTCAAGAACAGATATTTGTTGTAATATTTTCATGATATAAATCAATCACTTTAAGCGAACTTGCGCAGCTGTTTCGTATTGTAAACAAATGTGTTATTTGGTTTTGTCACTAATGTGACACAAGAACGATAAAGATGACAATATTCTAACTACCGACAAATTCAAGTTGTTTTTAAGAAAATTTCATTTAAATACTGATACTGAAAACAAAAACAAAATTGTGCTCTTTGTTGTACTTTTGCATAAAAAAGGATCAAAAGAAATTGTCTTTTTAATTTACAAAAAAGCAGGCAGCTAATTATTGATTTGCTGTGAGTTTTTAACAAGACTGAGATTTTTTTGTCATAAAGATGAACGATATTGAGTGAAAAGATACTCACGTTCCCGTCTCTAGTATGTATGTCTATGTATCTATAACTTGTAGTAAACGTCTATTTAATTCTACATGTTTCGTGCCTCCGGAATAATACACAACGTTGAACTCAATTTACATGGTATTTATTGGAGCAACAAACAATGACTTTTGTCCAAAATATCATTAAAAAAATACATACGACTATGCCTATATGCACACATACATACACACATATATACACACATACACGATACCAAATAAAACTGACAACTGAGTAAGAAAACGGATCTTGGGCTGATTTTCCCACCGACATGACCCCATAAAAATATTTTAAAACATTGAAAGGGTATAAAACCGATCAGAAAAATACATCCCCGTTGCAACATGAAATATTAAAATCATTGTTGGAAAGTGTGGGCAAAGAAAGAATACGTAAATCGGTGTTTATTTTAATTTGTAGATATTTCGATTTTGCTTAAGTTCTACTACGTGTTGATGAAACTGATGAATTTAAAATCCTTTTAAAGCAACACTCTCAACTCCCCAAGATATAATTTTATATAAAAAAAACTATACAATCGAAAAGAGCTTGTACGAATCAAAGTTATTTGAAATATTTCTTTCATGTATGTTTTTCTTAACTTCCCATAATGGGCAATATCGTACTTGGTCAGACAATGCAACACAACATGACTTTGTACTGTTTTAATTCTTTGAGTTTTGTTAATGTTGCTTTTAATGTTGGACACACAAGTGTAAAACAACTTCACCTTTTAGTAACTTACAATTTTTTCCAATTATTTCGTCGAAGCCCCAGAGCTGGGAAAATTATGTGAGTATTTATAAAACCTTTGGCAAATAAAGATGATCACACACTTACACACACAACCAAACACACAAAATCAAACAACATCAGCATAAAAAACACATCAACTACCATTTCATGCAAAACAAGTGCAACAACAACAAAATAAAATCCTATTAAGAGGTAAAACCGATTATATAATGCTCTAAACTATGCGTTGTGGTCTATTATTAAAACAAAATTAATGAAGGCGATTAATACGAAGTATTAAATTTGGTAAGAAGTTGTAACGTGGTTCAAATAAAATTTAGATATTGTATTAGAAGCAAAATTGCAAAAATGAAAGTATGTACATTTTGTAAAAGTTTTTAAAGTAATTAATAGAATTTGCTGTTCACAAGAACAAAATGTTTGCATACGGTTAGATGATAGAGGGGCTTTGCTAATCACAATAACAATTAAATGAATATTGATCTGATCTTCCTTGATCAATAATCAATATAAGAAAATAAGAGTACATATACAATATAAAATAAAAGTTTATTTTACTGATGTTTGTACAATACTGAAGCCAAATTTAGTGGAACAAAACATTTGATTACTGACGCGCAAAACATATTACGCACAATTCAATTTTTAAAATTTAAGATTTTAAACAATTAAAAAAGTTTAATACTTTTGTTATTGAGTCAAAAAAAAATTAACTGGCTTTGATATTTATTTCCAAATATCTTATATTATTACATTTTTAATTCCCTTGTGTATGATATTTAATAATTTGATCCCACTTAACAACATTTTTAAACAACAGCAAATTCTATTTCTTAGAAAATAGACTAATGAATGGACCATTTGAAATGCTGATGAAAATATTTCTTAGGTTCCGAATACTTTTGCTTCTCACTATAAAACAAAATATATATGTTTATAACAATATTTATCAAATTTGTTATTCGAGATATTCTCCAAAACAACTATTTAATATTTTATTGTTCCAATCATTATTTGGCGAAAGAGTACTGATGATTTGGTTAGCGCCAATGAAATGCAGGCATATACTCAGGTAAGCCAACAACAAACTATAAAATATATGTGTTTATTATATAACAAAGGAAACGAAATCGATTTAACTTTTCTCCTAATGGCAAAGTGGCTAAGATATATGGTTTTCGAGCAAAAAGACTCGGACTACAAAATTCTGTTCCTTTATTCAAAAATGTTACAAACTAGATTACAAACTAAGTACGCTAGACTCATTGTGAGAAGAGTGACGAAGTAGTGCAGAAAAAAATGTAAAATATCCCATAGTTTCTTTTTCTTCTTCTTATTGTTGTTGTTGTTATTGTGGCATGTTTTAAGGTCTTTAAATATTTGTTGCTGTTATTTCTTTTTAAGTTGATCATGTTTCACTTAAGGGGATTTTGTTGTCGATGTTGATATTGTTGTAGCAGTAGTAGTATTATTGTTGTTGTTATTGTTGCTGGTCTAAATAAAGAGGTGTGTAAAAACAAAGTAAAAATTGGTAGTAAATTCATGTTAAACGGTTTCGAAACGATTGATCTTTTTTTTTTTTTTTCTTCCATCATCCTGGGTGGAAGTAAGTGTGTGCCGTGATGGTGTTTAGTTTCTTGTTATGTTGATACAACAAAAATTAGCCGCCTGTTTAACTTTTGGGTATTTCTTTTATCCCGAATGAACAATATTAAGGGGCAACTTGGCTGGTGGCATTTTTTCTGTTGCTGTTGCTTTTTAAAGCCGTGGCAATTGAATATTTATTTTCAGTCATTTCTTTATTTATTTTATTTTTATTTATATAAATCTTGTTGTTATTGTTGCTTTAATCGCTTAAGTTATTTATCAATAAAGTCAGCAAAGCAAACACACTCACACACACACACACACACACACAATAATTTACTGATGGAATTTCGTATTCCCCCGTAAAACTGTTTGTTTGAATGGCTGCTAGTTTGTTGCCTCATTCTGCCCATTGTGTTGCTGTTGCTGGAGTTGTTGTTGTGCAGCAAATTCCTTTATTGTATCCAGCATTAAAATCCAACAAAATATTTATTTTTTATTTCTTTAATTTTCATTATTTCGCCATGGCATTTTAGTTATGCACACAATGCAAAGTATATGTTTTAACTTTAAAAGCTTAATGAATGATTTATTGATGAATTATTCAATATTCACTTTCAATACATAAAAGAAAAAATAACGCAGCAATGGTGAAAAAGACACACAACATTTTAGGGTAGATTTTTTTAAATCGACAAAACAAGGGGTTTTATTGCAAGAATTTTAATTAAAAATGTGTATGTATGCGTATGTATGTATAGATGTGTGAACGTGGGGATTAAACTGTTTTCTTATGTTTTAGTTACATAAATGTGTGCAATTGCAGTAGACTTTTTAAGAATATAACACCAAAATTGGTATCACAGAGTTTTGGCTAAAAAATTAACAAAATTTTATTAAACATTTTTGCAAATAATTCTTAGATATTGAATTTGTTTTGGAGTTTGACGCAGATCATTCATATTTTGACATTTTACATGACAATAGTGGATAATGAGAATGTGAGTGGCGATCATTGAATGAGTCTTCGATTAGCTGCAAGATCTAAAAGTAGTTTTACAAGAAATCGTTTCTTAGCTTAATATAACCAAATATGAATACTTTTTTTTCTTAAAAAAAAAAACATTTGAGGGAAAATTTTCTTATTAAAAGTATAGAAACTGCAACAATATTGAATTGATAAGGAATAAATTTTTAGTTTTTAAATAAGTAAAAGTCGTTATCAGGAAGAAAAAAAATCCAATTTTAAAAATATTTCATCTATTTTCAAATTCATTTAAAACAGAGTTCATTTTGAGGAAATTTTTTTACTAAGGAAAATATTTTCTTACAAAAGTGCAGATGTGATTCAGTGAATATTAGAAACGCACGCACACAGTCACATTTCAAAACTCTATCATTTTAATGTCTATTTGATACTTTTTCTTCATATTTCTCAAAATGAGAGAGACAGAGACCAAAATCTTTTTATTAATTTTCCATAGTTGATTTTTTTCCTTTATTTATTTATTGTTACTGCTACGAAACATTTCTGGATTTCATTAATATCCTTGAACATTATTGTGGCATTATTGCATTATTGCATTTTGCACAAATATTGCTTTTTTAACTTTTTTAATTTAATTGAAAGGAATAAAACAGACAAATTGCTACAATATTTAAACTTGTTACATGATTTACATACATATAATTTTGAATATCAGTTTTTGCAAAGTTATACCTGTTCTTGAAGAGTTTTCATCAATATTTATATTCTTTATTCGACTTTAATTAATTTTAAAAAAATGTGCACAAATTCTATTAATCTGTCTCAAGATGTTGAAAGGATAAAGGGATAAAAGACCTTAAAAGTTTTCCAAAAGTTACCCATTTCTAAAAGAGCCCCTATCTACATAGAAACTATTTCCAAAAAGTAAATTTTTCTAGAAATAATTTTTCTCAGAATTAACTGTTCTTTTCTTCTTGAAAGTACTTTTTCCTAAAAAGCTCCTTTTTCTAAGAAGAAGTTTTCTCTAAAAAGTCCCCTTTATAAAACTATATCTTTCTGACCACTGAATCTATTTCCAAGAGTTACCTATTTGTAAAAACTATTTATAACACTCTTTCCACAAAAAAGTACCTTTTTCTAAAAAGCCTCTTTTATGAAAGTACCTAAACATTTACAATAAAGTAACCTTTTCTAACAATGTGCAATGTTTCTAAAATGTGCAATTTTCTAAGTACCTTTAAAAAAATACTATTTTCTAAGAAAAAGTACCTTTCTTAAAAGTATCTTTGTTAAAAGTACACCTTTCTAAAAATTACCTTCTTCTCAAAGAGTAAATTTTTCTAGGAAAAAGTATATTTTTTTAAGAGTACTTTTTGCAATATGTACCTTTTGTAATTAGAACCTTTTTGTAAAAAGTAAATTTTGTAAAATTGAATTTTTTTTTTAAAGTAGTCTTTGTGAAGCGACCTTTTTGTAAAAAGTACCTTATTTAAAAAGTACACGTTGCAAAAAGAACCTTTTGCAAAAAGTACCTTTTATATAAAGTGCCTTTCGTAAAGTGTTTTTGTAAAAAAAAGAGTACTTCCGAAAGGTAACTTTTTGAAACGTAACTTTCCCTAGTAGGGACTTTGCCCAAAAGTACTTTTTTGTTATAAGTTTTTGCTTTAATAACGTTCGAAAATTGTTTAAAAAAATATTATTTTTATTTGTAATTATTTAAGCTTTAGGTCTATTTTTATAATTTTTTTTATAAACTCATTAACTTCGCAATATTTGAATACATTTTGAGTATCTTCTTCTGGAGAATATTTTATTTAAGTGATACGAGCAACATGTTTAAAAAATTTATAAAATTTTTATATAAAATAGACCCAAATAATATAAAAAGGCCGAAAAACATTACTTTTGTTATACCTTCCCTTCAAAAATATATTTAAAGAAAAATTTTAAAAATTTTCTTTAAATGTGAATAAATCAAATTCACTTCAGAAAGACTGAATAACATATGAACGTATCACGTATCACGTCTTAATAATCAAAATCAAACTGAAACGACAAACATATCAATCATTATTTATTTTTAACGTTTCAAAATGAACAATTGTGCCACCACATTTAATTTACAATTAAGATGGAACACTTCAATATGTACGAGTATATATGTATGTGTGTTTGCATGTATGTATGGGATACCTATATACATGTTGGTATAAGTGTGAAATTACACCCAACGTCAAACACTTAGCAAGTGGTCGATAGTCATATACCAAATGGAAGCATAATAAATACTATGACGCCACTAGTAATACAAAGTGGCTTTTTCATATTCATACGATATGTTTATATGTATAATAAATAATTACAACAACAGAAAATTAAAATTGTTTTGATGGTAAAATATTCACGACTACAAATTGTTTCAAGTATGAATAAATTGCTGTTGCTACTTAAAAATGCATGTTAAACATTTATACTTTGGGTCTATTATTATAAATTGTGGATACAAGAGCTAAAGTTCTTAGAAGGAGACCGGCCGTTCGACCAAGCCTCTACAAGTAGTTGCCACTGGAATCGTAGGAAAATATCCACCGGACTCTTTTTTTATATTTTGATATGAAAACGAGCAAATGAACTAAAATTAGAAAAAAGTTAAGCAGAGAAACAGAACGTGCTAAAAAGCAAACACTTATTTAATGTTCTTATATGTTGCTGCTGTTGCTGGTGATGGCGTAGAGGTTCTTGGAATTTTACTGCTGTAAACACCTTGTTGCTCAATTAATAATAATGGTTGTTGTTGGTAACAACCATAATTATGTGGCTAAAACAACAAATTATAGTTTAATTTCTTATTGCTTTTTACAACAAACAAAGAGAAAAAAAAAGAAAATTAAAGACGTTTTCGTTTATGACAACAATTCCAGCCACTCGACTTTTAAAAACCTTTTTTTTAATTTTTAATCGAGTTGTTGAAGTGAGCAAATGTGATTATTTTATTGTTTTGATGTCTCAATGATTTTAGTAGTTGTGGTTTACGGGCTTAAACTAAATTTCTAAAGAACTATTTCTTACAAATTTTATGGTTATTTAAGAAAGACGGTTTTCTGCAATGAAATAAAAATCTCAAAATATTTATATTTTAAATGATTTATTGCACCATAACAATAATTGAAAATATTTCAAGAAAAACTTGTCTTTGGAAAAAAATTTCCTTCAGAAAAAGACAAACACTATTGTTTTTCTGGGAGACTCTCATTCAAATATTTTCTTGCTTAACACCATAAAAGGGAGAATTTAAACAGATTTAAAAGCTTATTAAAGCAAACGAGCGACTTAAACGAATAAACAAAAAACTTACATATTCGTTCAAATAATAATTTCATAATAATGAACCAAAATCCAACAAATACCATTAACAACTGGCTGAGAACATCATCATCAATTGTATAAACATGTACACCCACCACTTAATCGTTATTTTGGCATCGACAGCACCATTATTCATCAATTTAAATAGTGGCAGAAATATTATACTAAATATACTCGTATGCTACAACAACAACAACAACAACAACAACAACAACAACAATAATAATAATGATTGCCCCCAAACAAACACCGTAACTAAACACGACACACCACACGGCCAACTCTACTAACAACCAACCATTTATACAACAGCTCAACAACAGCAACACCAGCAGCAGCATCTGCAACAATAAAATAAATAATACCCGACAAACATAGGATGCCCCGCAAAGCAAAAAAAGAAGAAAAAAAGAAACATGAATAAAAAAACAGGCAAAAGTCCGCAACCGCCACATCGTATGATTGTTAATACCGGTAGCCAGTCAAGGTTTATACTTTTTTTGGCAGATCCAACCGCCGTTCGCAAATCGACCATTTACGTAAAACAAGCAACCAAATCAGAAAAACAATACGACTACTGGGCAGTGAAACAACAACAACAATTGGCGTTTTCAAATATTTTTGGTGTGCGAAGTATTGGCAACATTATCATGCAACTACATACCATCTGCAATACGATTAGTACTCGCAAGTACATGAAGTGGCAGAAGTTGAAGGAGTTAAATGTTGAAAGGAATTTTTATATAAATACTATTGCAAAGATTAACTTTTTAAAAGAGATTTTTTTAGAAATGTAATTTTGATGAAATTATGTGCCTAAATTTGTTCTCTGAAATCAAATTATGAAAAGTATTTTCTTAAAGGTATTTTTTCCAATACAAATTATTTTTAAATCTTCTTTAAAAGGTACTTTTTGCAATATTAAATTGTTAAGAAATGTTTCTTAAATAATTATTTTATAAAGGACAATTTCTAATGAGGAATATTTATTCTTACAAATTACTTTTTAAAAGTTTAGATTTAAAACTTGTAATTAATGGCAGTTTAATCAAATTTCTTACAAAACGTACCTTTTTAGGGTGCTTTTTTAAAAGGTACTATTTTAATATGTACTACTTCAAATGGTACTTTTCAATGGTACTTTCCAATAGTACTTTCTTAAGGCTACATTTTTAAATTGCACTTTTTTGAAGGTTTAGGTACATTTTTTAAACGTACATTTTTCAAAGATACTTTTTTAATAAGTACTTTTTAAATGTACTTTTTTAACAGGTACTTTTCTAAATGGAACTTTTTTAAAAAGTACTTATTTAAGAGATATTTTCTGCAGAACTTTTTAAGAGGTATTTTTAAAAGGTATTCTTAAAAGGTACTATTTTTTAAAGTTACTTTTTTAAAATAGTATTTACTTAAAAGTTCCTTTTTTAAGAGATTCTTCTTTGGAGGGACTTCTTTAAAAGGTACTTTTTTAAAAGCTACTTTCTTAAAAGATACTCTTTTATAAGGTACTTTTTTAAAGATACTTTTTAAAGTCACTTTTTTAAAACAAAATTTTTTAAGGGTACCTTTTTTTAAAGGTACTTTTTAATATGTACTTTTCTAAAGGAAACTGTTTTCTTTTTATCTTTAAAAGAATTTTAAGAGGTATTTTCTTTAAGAAGTTTTTAAGCGGTATTTTTCAAAAGGAACTTTTTTAAGAGGTACTTTTTCAGAAGGTCCTTTTTTAAAAGAACCTTCTTTGAAAGGTACTTTTTCAAAGGATACTTTCTTAAAAGGTACTCTTTTATAAGATACTTTTTCAAATGTATTTTTTAAAGGGTATGTTTTTAAGAGTACTTTTTTAAATGCTATCTTTTTAAAATGTGCTTTTTTTAAAAATAGTTTCTTAAAATACTCGTATTATTCTAATAAAAGCTTTCCTAATATATAAATTTTCTTATAATTTTTTCTTAAACGCCTTTAAAAGAAAATTTTCAAGGAGTTTTATTACAAAATAGAATTGAATAGAACATAGTTTAAAAGAATTTTTTCAGAAAGGTACTCCTTAAGAAATGATATGGATCTAAAGGCACTTCTTCTAATGTCGAGTATTTGAACTTCTTTTCTAGAGTTTTCGAAATTTCTTCTTTAATTGTGCACTTATAAGAGGTACTTTATTTATATTAATATTAAACTGTTTATTTCTGACCAATATTGCGCAATATTAAAGTAAATGTATATAAAATGTCATCTTAAAACAATAAACAATAATTGCTACTGTTTATTGTTTTGGGGTGCTAATGTACGTGTTGCTACTATTTGAAACCAAACAAAATAATAGACGATGTTGCCTTTTAAAATACTCAGAACGCGTTCACTTCATTATGATCGATGAATGACTAACAGCATCCATGACTGCCAGAGAGACTCAGTAAAGAAAACAACAAACTAAATAGTACGACTCGTATTGTGCGGCTGCTGTTGCTGGCCACCTCAATCAAATGCATTTAGTGGCGCACCATTGTCGCCGCCGCAGGATGCCATAAAATAAATATTGAATTTTTTTCTTATTTTTTTATGTTCCTTGTTATCCCCATGCTTATGTTTCTTATTCTCTGTTTTCCCTCCTTTTTCGTTGTACTCGACTAAACTGTTGCAAATATAGTTTTAGCATTAGTAGACGATTACGATTATTTATTGTATTATTTAAATTTATATTTATTCTTGTACTTGCAATCGCATTTGTATTCTTACAATTTTTATTTATTTTTATTGTTTGTGCTTCAATATTTATTGGCACTTTCTGTGCAGAAGAAAATGTTTCATTCTTGATGGAGCATCTTGTGCAAAACGATACATTTTATTTACGAGTATTTGAAAACGTATAAAAAAGCTAAAAACAAATAGAAAATATTTTATGTAAATTTTCTTTAACTTTTTATCTTTTTAATCTCCTGCCAACATGATCTTGTTTTAAATCATAATTTTTATTGCATACATTTTAATGGAGTTTTAATGCAACTGAACTGAAACTGCATTTAAATATGCATGAATTATGCAATTGCTGCTAGAGGGGCATGTTGCATTTACACATATTACAAATTAAAAGAGGCAATTAAAATTATTTTCCAATTTACTCTAACATTTGATTTAAGTATTTTTTTGTTTATATGAAAGAAATAGTTCAGCCTTTCAAATAGCTCCGGTTAAAGGCATTTCTGACCAAAATCATATAATTTAGATCAGTTTGTGTCGAACGTAAAATACTGGAAGAGTTCAAAGAACTTTGTTTACAAGCCACAAATATATTCTTCTATGAATCATTCGCTGTTGTTCTATTCTCAATAAAATTTTAAAATTGTATCATTTATCGGTGAAAATGTTCGTCTGGCTTTTCTGTTTTCTTCCAAATTTATTTTATAAGTGAATTATTTGAAATTATCATGATAAATTTTTGAACTTGGTATTTCTATGATTTTGATAACAATAAGATTTCTAATGTTTATTTTTTAAATTTTCAAAAAAGGTTTTAGCCACAATGCATAAGTTTATGTTTACATTATTTTATTTTTCGTTGTCGACATCACACGAGGTCGACACCAATATTTCGGCAAATGTAGGATCGGTGTCGACAACAATCATGTATACTTATAAGCTATTACTATTACTAAGGCTTACAAAGTGGCAAATGGCCGTCAATAACACTCAACTCTTGCCATTAACGAGCACAGAACTGACATTTATTTTAACGTTGACTTGATGTAATGACGTTGACAACAATTAGAATAAGGGACATTATATTTTTCCCATCTTTAATGATTTCAATATGGTTGTGTTACTATTAAATGAGAGCCATTAAATATTTCAATTTAAATTCGCTAACAGTCGAGTATTTACAAGACTTGAACTCGCTACGCTAATGGAAACTCCAAATTATTGCGTTTATTTCATTATTGGTGGAGTGTCTCTAGTCATGTGGCATTCTTTCTGACCATTTACTAATCAGCTGACTGGGTTACCGTGTATTTTGATTCGAAACGTTAAATATACGTATTCGAGCGATTCGTACTGCGTGATACAATTTTCGTAATGTTTGTTACAAAAGCATGCACGTTTTTTGTACTTTATTGAAAAATAAAATCCGTTTCTAAAGCTTATCTCTTCTCTATTACGAAAACTACTTGTCGCTTATACAAAATAGGCGATAGAAAATTGTTCGAACCCTATTTTGTTAAAGGCAAATTGCAACGAAAATTGCAAATTGACGTGTATAAACACGTCAGGATAAATAAGTGTATAATAAATAAAATAAACCTAATGATGCTGGTTTAGATATAAACATAAGTGTATATTATTAGTGTTGTTATTGAAATTACTTCAATATCTGTGTTGTTCAACTCCTACAGGAGAGTGTACAGAAAAAAAGTTTAATATGAAGAAATGGTTCAATTCATGTCGAAGCAGTCCTAGCAAAATGGCATCCAGTCCTAGCAAAATGGCATCATAATGTTGCCGGGGCTAATAATTTCAATCCATTAACAAACACAATCTATTATTAAAATAATAAATAGGAAAATAATAATATTTTGTACATAAAATATTTTTTTTGAATTTTTGTTTACTACTTTTTTTGTTCAAGGATATTTTTGGCAATTGTCATTTAAGTTGCAGTGTTCCAAAGTTTTTCTTACATTTCGCACTTGTTTACAACAAATACAACTCTTTATTTTCAAATCGATATACACCACGGTAGTCCACCAGTTCGCATACGTTTTCGCTCTCGGTTTAAAATCAGATACCATTTTCAATAAGAATATGTATTTTTAGGTTTCTCTAACAATGCACTCTATTTACAGCGTGAAATGATGTTTCGAATATGATATCTCGTAACCATATTGTGATCATAGAGATAATAATCCCTCTTATTATGATTGTCGCGTCGACGTCACATCAAGTCGACAGTAAAAAAAGACAGCAGTTCTGAACCCGATGTAGACAATAAGTAACTAATATTGATGGCCTATTGTACTTTTATAAGGCACAGTAATAGTAATATCCTATCAATAATATTTAATAGTTCCCGATAACGATCCCACAATTGCCAATATATTGATGTCGACTTGGTGTGACGTCGACGTCGACAATCACAATAAGGGCAAATATACACGCATTCTATCAATTTATTATAGTTAAAAATAATATGATTTTACAGCATTTTAATCATTTTGATAATAAACATTTATTTTAATTACGAACTAAATTTTACCTAATTATTTTTTAGTGGTAATTTAATTACTTAATTTATTCATCTGAAAGCAGGAAATTTTAAGAAAGTGTATGGAAATTTTATACACTAATCGATGTTTCTATTTGTCTGTTGGAAAAAGAACTCAAATGGATTTGTTTTTTTCCTCAAACAAAAATGTTGCCCTACAAATTTACTTATACTGAATCCCAATTGTTTCGACCCCCATTTAGGATAGAATGTTGCAAAAAAGAAACAAAATCCTTGTGCAAATAAAACTTTTAAGTAGAGTTCATGAGGATGTTTGCAATTGTAATCAGCCTTGTCAGCACAAGCACGTATGTGTGTGTGATATGTGTGTTAAAACCATATAATCCCGACTAAAAAATACACTGAAATCCGCATGCGAAACAAAAAATGTCAATTGCATAAAGATGAAAAAGCTTTTCAAAGTAAAAAAGTTCTATAAACATATTGCCAAACGAATACAAAGTACGCGTATTTATTTGAGAAAAAAAAAACACAAAATTTATATTCATAAAAATACTTCAAAGTATATAAGACCATAAACAAAAATAATTATAAAAACACAACAAATTCAAAAAAGCCATGAATTGGCAATAAATTTTTGTTGTTAAATTATTGCCACTTCATCGAATTGCTTGTTGTTGCTGCTGCTTATACTGTTATTGAGTAACAAATTAACACTTCAAATACATATAAAAAAGCCATGCACATGTATTTAGTCATACATATATGCATACATATATACATACATATATGCAAACAAATTGTAATGCATATGTATGAGCATTTTTGGTAAATCCTTAACTCTAAGCAATGAAATCGATTGTGTTAGAATTAAAAAAATTATATGTACATATCGCTCCTTTAATGCAACAACGACGTATAAAAAAATTCAAACTTCTCAGTTATTGCTGAAAAGATATTCCTCAATATGCTCTTTATGTGTAGGACAAAAGAAATCATAATCATATCTGAATCCAAGCCCAAGTTATTGCAAAAAATTTCGATGCAACACAGTCATGTGCTACAAAAAAGTGTGGAAATATCCTCTTTATATGTGAAAAAAAACGAAGTTAAATCAAAATATTTAGATGTATAACGTTTTTTCTTGTTGCATTAAAGGAGCGATATGTCAAGAGGTTTGTGTGAAAACAAATTCCGATATTTAGAACCCTAGACACGAACCATTACATTATTTATGGTTGAACATGAAAAAGCTAGGAGTACATATGGCAAATGGAATTAGGCTTGTATTTTTGGACCAAAGTCTGCTTGTTCCACGTTCGATAGAATTCTCATTTGGTACATATTAAACTTAGTATACGTATTGAGATAGCGAGTGCCACAAGGTTTAAACCATATTCGTATGACAGTCTTGGTCACATTTTCACACAATACGAGTATCATGACGTATGTACATACGAGTACCTACACTAATCACTTAATTGAAACAAATACGTTGACTGGGTTACGTTTTTGCAAAGGGGGTATTTTACTATTCCACAGTCGAAGTTCATACACATGCACACTCATACATTTTAACAGTAGAGTGTATGAGCTTTTATCCTTCCAATAAGTCATAGAGTGAATTATTTTTACGGTCACTAACAAAATAGATGCATGCATGTGTGTAATTACTGTACGTTTTTACATCTGATACATGCGTGCACAAGTATGTGTTGTTACTCCATTTTATATAGTGGGTGATAAACAATTTTGATTATATTGTATGCCTTACAGTGGCACAAAATAATACATTTTGTTGCAACTGATCAGTTAAGGTACTAACGTTTTGGCGAAGTTTCCTTTGTAATGCGACTTGTGATGTAGAGTTTTAATTTCTATGGCAAAGTATTTCGAAAATTCCCAAAATTAATGTTACAGCTTTGCACACTTTGGATGTAATAAGAAAACAACTTGATTCTATAATCTAAAAAAAAAAATATTAATTCCTAATCAAAATGGAAACTAAATTTGATTTAGTTTAGTTCAATTTAAAATTTTAAGGAGAATTCACAAAATTTAAAGCTTTAATTCAAGATGTATTATGAATCCCTGTTTGTTACAATAGTAATAAAGATATTTGCTTTAAAAAATTATTTTTTAAAATGTCAAATTGCAATTAACTTACATACGTTTATAAGTCGTTTTAAGATTTTTTGCATACGGCTGGCTGACAATAAATTTGTTTTATTGGATTGAACCAAAAAGAATTCCCAAATTATCCACAAAAAGGTTGACTTGGCATTTCCAGAAACAATTTTATAATAAAAAATAGCACCAAAATAAATCACTTACGGCCAATTTTAAACTTAATTTCATAATTTAGTTGGCTTTTCCGAAAATTAGTTAATTTATTTACGTATTAACTGAGTTTGATTTTCTTGGCTGATAGTTTAATCTTACAGTATTACCATAGTGCAATATTAAATGTGTTATCAAAGCAAGTTGGATTTTTTTAAAGAAAAGAAGAAGAGAGTGCTCGTAGTTCACACTCTGTGTAAAAGAATTTTCGTACGTGTTAAAATATATAAAAATGTTTATGAAATATGGAAGGATTCACTAAAAACTCCTTCATTATTAAAGCAACAGATTTTTATTTAATTTTCTTAAAATTCTATTTTGTTCATCTTAATTCAACAGCTGTTCATACGAGTGTACTTATATTACATATGCTCGTGTATGTGAGAGACAGTGTGGATTTCAGATTAAACCTCCAAGATTGGCCGCTTAAACCAGCAAATAATAGCGAATAAACGACAGCTCAAAAATCTGAACCTTAGTACTCGTAAATATTGTTGCTTTCGCCCTTTTTAGAACTACTGGGCAGTATTACAATTTTGTGTTTACAAAAACTCTTTTTAGCAGGTGTGCATGTGTGTTAGTATGTGTTCTTGTGTACTGGATTGTTTGCAAAATGGTGGTAGACCCTCAATCATAACTTTAACATCAATGATACTTTAATGGTTTTAAATGCATTTTCATAGAGTCAAAGTTTGCCAAATAAAAATATTGTAAAATTCCAAACAACAACGATAAAAGAAGATTGTTGTTGGTATTGTAGTTTCATGAAAACTTTTATTCAATCACAATAAATTTGTATTTTAACGAAATTAAGAGGGCAAATGTACATTGTACGTGATTTGTAAAAAAAAATTTATATATAAATAATATAAAATTTAACGATAAAGAACAATATAATTTATCATATCGAATACAAACGGGATCTAAAAGTTTTAATTCTTAAAACTTTACTACAATTTTTTTCTGCCCTACACTAGATTTAAAAGTATTAATTTCGTAAATTATTACAAGAGTCAATCAATTATGGTAATTTATTATTCATCGTTTGACATAATACACACAAACTTTTAAACAGCCAACATATTTTAAAAATTCATTCAATACACACACTCGAACAAACAGTGGCACACAAAGGTGCACACACACACACACACACACATTGGAGAATGCATATATGCAGATAAACCGACAGTAACAGATACATTGTAATTAAAAGTTAATGATTTATTGACAAATTGTTTATGATTAATGGCCATTTACTAACATTTGTATAGTGATAAACGTAGTTTGAATGATTTAGTGAAAACTTTTGCAAAGAAAAGAAACTAAAGCAAACAAGCATACCAAAATGATTGATTAAAAGTTTAGATAATTAAAGGCTCTTAAGTACATACACGTACGCAAATCCATACATATGTATGCAAGATTAACCTATTAATTAAATTAACGTTTGTTATAACATTCTCATTTCGAATTATGTTTGAAACAAACCATTTTTTCTACACTTGACAATTTAATTAGATGTTGATTTTAACCATAACAGAAGTCATTTACGATTTTTATTTCATTTTCGAATTATTTTTTTATTTCTTGTTTAATATTCTTCTTTTTTTAAGAATTTTTTTTTTCATTCAAACCTGTTTTTGTTAATAAAAATCTTTAGGCAACACATTATATTTAAAAAGTATATTAAACATGAATCTCAGTTACATGTGGTCCGTGCAACAACGGCAAAACGAACTCTAAATGGGGCCAATAGTACCATTGAAACTTTAATTTAATGGCCAAAAACCATTACAAAAACAAGCTCAACATACCAAGAATTTATACGAGTATAAAAGTTTTATTTTTTTTAATTTTTGTAAGAACCTACTAACAGTATATTTACTTTTATCGAAAACTAAATATAAACACACTTAAACATATATTTTCTGCTTTTGTTGTAATTGCAGTTGTTGTTTTGGCCAATATTAAAAAGCTTGCGAAGTAGAAAGAAATCTGTTTTTAACAATATCAGTAAAAGCAATACCAACAGCAATGAAGCAACATCTATATGATAACAACAACAGCCAGGCAGCAGTTTGTAAAAGAATTAATTCTCCGCTGCAGCACAACACTGATTTTCAGTCTAAAGGCGTTTATTAAAAGAATTAAAAAATAATAATAAAATATCACACAAGGTAGAGGGTAATATATTCATCAATTGGTAACACTCGGTTTAAAAAATGTCAACCAAATAACGAACGACAATGAGCCTCAGTTGGGTTGATAATCGGTAAAGCAAAATTCAAGTGAAATTTACAACCTTCAGTTGCCACTTGCCAGTTGCCAACTGTAACATCACTTTTAATCGAGCCATTATGATTATACGAGGCATTCGTAAGAAATTTGCATACAATACGATGATTAATTTTGCATTTTTAATCCAATAATCATATTTTGGAAATATGACGTTGCTGCAGCAAATGAGCGATATTTAATTTCAATCGATTGTTCTGATGTGGAGTGTCACAATAATTGTGAACTCTAACAGCTGATACAATTTAAATATTTCTTTCCCTTTAAGGTAACTGATTAGAATCTGACAACAACCAACAACTCGTTGAATTTGAGTTCAAATGGTTCGGATGCAATACCAGACCAGTTTGGCTAAAAATTTCCAGTGAAAAATATATCCTGCAGACTATGATAAACGTTTTTACACTCAAAAAGAAAAATCAAGTCAGCCGTACTTGAATCAAACCAAATCGGTATCAAACGTACGGTGATTTAAGAATGTGTTTAGACTCGATTTTAAGCAAGATGATTTTGAACTGGGCTGCTTTGCTAGATTTAATCATCCAATCCACATCTATATATATGTATGACGTAACCAATCCAAGCATTCAATAGAAAAGCAGCTGAATTTCCGCCTTTAACCAACACAGATTGGATTTGACATTTTTAAGATTTAAATTTTAAATTTATATAAATATACAGAAAATTTGCAAAGTGAATGAAATATATATCTGCGGCGATATATGAACGCCTTCCATTTACTTTTGAAGGATTATTTTATGTAAACGTTGCCCGCGGCTACGCTGAATGTGGTCGGTCCGTGAGCTTCAATTTTGGAATACTTTTTCCAATATTTCGGCCGGTATCGCACCAATGGCAGCTGTAATATTGTCTTTTAGGGTTGAAATTGTGACTGGCTTGTCCCTGTACACGAGAGACTTCACGTATCTTCATAAAAAAGAGTGTAGTGGGGTGAAATCGCATGATCCGCAATGGACCGCTGCAAGACGTGAGATTAATTGCTCAACAAACTCGCCTCTCAACAGGTTCATGGTATCGTGTGCCGTGTGCCATGTGGCACATGTCAACTATGTATAACTGTTGAATTTTTGACAAAAAAGACGATAATCTTCGCACTTTACCATTGACTGTAACGCTATGGTTTTTATCGTAATTGAAGAAGTAAGATCCAATGATGCCGCCAGTGCATCTTTTAGGGTGCATTGTCCTCTGCTTGCTCTTCACACCAAATTCGGCAATTCTGGTTGCTCAATATCAAGAGCCAAAAATTAGCTTCGTCGCTGAAGACGTAATTCACGAAACACATTTTTCACACAGCACGAGTTTTACAAGCGTTGTTCGCTTGTTAGTCGATTCATGGTTGCTGAGCATTTGTGGCCTTATGCTTATACTGAAAAAAGCAATAGCAAAAACATCACCCGATATTTTCTTGGGAAGAAAATATTCGACAATTATTCGCTTGAATTTAGTGGATACGATTCCAAATGTCATGAAACAGGCGAATATTCGGGAATACGAAAAATTCACTACATCACTAGGCAATATATCGTTTCCCCAGGAAAGGATTCATGTTTGATATAGTTCCAAGAGGACTTTTGTGTTTTAATTTTCCTTTTCACTTTTTTGTTTAGCGGTCTGTGACATGAGTCTTTACACGAATAAGGGCTTCATTTGTGCTTCAATAACAACGATCAATTATCAAGTTTTAATTTGTGACAAAAAATAAATTTTGGTTTTTTAATTGCTGGAGACCACCTTCTTAAAACTCTGATCACTGGCATCATATATTTTCGTGGAAGAAAGGTATATTTTTTTGAGCTAATAAAAATTGGGTCTTATTGCAGCAGCGAAGCTACATATTGTTGCAACTTTCTGTGGCTCTATAGCTGTACTCGTTGTTATGGCTGTTTTTTGTATAACTGATGTAGCAAATTGCAGTTTTTTTTTTTGTAATTGTTTGTTGCTGACAATCGATACATGAACAAAGCAAAATGAGAATATGCACAGTACGAGTACATACGAGTATGAACCAACCAACAAAATTTTCTTAACATGATTCAATAGCAGCGGCAGCACAAGCAGTCCGAGTACCAAAACAGAAAAAACCTAAATTTGGCAAAATATTTTTATTTTTTACATTTGCTGCAGCAAATATTTGAATTTCTGCTTTCTTTGCAAATGAAAAAAAATCGCTTTTTTGCATTCATGCAACTTTTTTATTGTTGCTTTTTCTGTTCGTAGTTTGTTCGTTGCTGGTGAAAGGAGAAAGTTTAGTGCAACATTTGTTTTTTTTTGTTTGTTTGCTTTCTGAAAATGTTCGTAATATGTTGCATGTAGTGGTACGAGTATGGATTCATATATTACTTTGTTTATTGTCATTATTGCTGCTGCAACTGGTAAAATGCTGCAGTTTGATTTTTTTATTTTTTCGTCCAGTTTTGAGTGAGAGGTTGGTTTGGTGTTGTTTGGCTGGTTGGCTGGTTGGCATTTAGGCCATATTGTTGCCAAATTGTTAAGAGTTTAGTTCAACAACATTTTTTTCGTCATTATGGCTGATGGATGCTTTTTTATATTATATTAAAATTTCATAGAGGAGCTGGTTTATTTGAATATAATTTTCTCTTTTACATAAAATCAAAATACGTTTTTAGCGATTTATTAGTTAAATTTTCGTTATATATGATTTTATTTGTTAAATTATTTAAGATATGAATTAAAATTTATTAAAAATTGCAAAAACAATTAATATATTATTATTATTTTTTTTAAATTATTTGACCTGCTGTAAGTTTGAAAATCAAGAAAACCATCTAAAGATCCTCAGCCACATAGAATAAAATATTTATACACTTTTTAAGAAGAAATTCAATTTAAAATAGGTATTTCCAACAATCTGTTAAAACATTGTTATCATCATAGAAAATTACATTTAAAAGTTTAAAGTTCTTTTCCAAATAAAAGTTCCTTTGAAAAAGGGTACGTTTCATATATGTGTGCCTTTTTCCGTAAAATTAACAATGAATTTACCAAGTATAGGGCTAATAAAATACTTTTTTGACTTTTAAAAAAATGTACCTTTTAATAAAAAAATAAGTACAAAAAACCAACTCAAAAAGGTGTCTTTCAAAATGTACCGTTTATAAAGTATGTACCATCTAAAAAAAGCAGTCTTTTAAAAAAATATATTTTAATAAGTAACTTTTGCAAAATTATCTTTTGAGAACACCTTTTAAAAAAGTACATTTAAAAATACCTGTTAAATAAGTACGTTTTTAAATAAGTTCCTTTTGAAAAAAGTACCTGTAAAAAACTGCCTTATAAAAAGTTACTTTCAGAAAAGTTTAAAGAAGATTTAAAGAAGTACTTTTTATAAAAATGAACTTTAAAAAAGTACGTTTAGCAAAAATTTTTGTTACCTTTAGCAAAGACGTTGGATAAAAGTACCTTTAAAAACCCACAACCTAAATAACCGTTTTAAAAACTATCTCTCAAATAAAGTACATTTGAGAACAAGCACCATTTTAAGTACCTTTTAAAATAAGTACCTTTTAAAATAAGTACATTTTAAAAAGTACCTTTCAAAAAAGTACCCGTCAACTAAAGCACGTTTTAAGATAAGTATCTCTTAAGATAACTACATTGAAAAAAAAGTACCCTTTAAAATTGTACCTTTTCAAAAAGTACCCCTTAAGTATCTTATAAAATAAGTATCTAATAGAAAAAGGAGCTTTTAAAAATTACCTTGTAAAAAACTACTTTTTAAAAGAATTGCGTTTTAACATATAGTACCACCTTTTTAAGAAAAAAATTTAACACATTTTAAAAGTATACCTTTCGAAAAGAGTATCTTTCAAAAAGATTATTTTCAAAAGGTTTTACTTTTTAAAATTAGTAACTCAAAAGGTACTATTAAAACGCACCTCAAACAATTTAATAAAAAGAACCATCTCAGAAACAAATTTTTAATGTACTTTTAAAGAAATTTATACTTATCAAAAGGGTAAGTTTTACAAAATTTTGCTAAAAGAGATACGTCATATTTAAAATAAATCTTATTGTGGATTTCCTTAAAAAAAATATTTTACAACAATTCATTCATACGACGAGTATGTTATAAATTTTTCATAAATTCAAAATAATTATACATTTAAAACAGTTTTTTTAGGAAGTGTCGTTTAAAAAGAATCATCTGCTAAATAATTAAGGAAAAAAGTTACTTTAAACTTAAATTAACTTTTCCATATTCACACAAATTTTAACACAAAAGTATATAAAAAATAAGCACTTGAAAGTTTGTAACTTTCACCATAAGGCCCTAACAAGCTGTTTCAGCTAAAAAGAAGACATTATTCCGGTTTATAAGAATTTACATTTGCAGCAAAAGGATTAAAATTGAGTAACTAATTTTTACTTGCGTGCAAGCATCTTGACTATAAATTTATCAAGTCTAAAAAGGCTTGTGAACACAAATTAACCTCAAAGAAAAGGAGGAGACTAATTCTAAACTTCAGAAGAAACTGAAGAAGTCAAGTCGAGATGAAACTAAGCAAAAATTACAAACATCAACATGCGTAAAACTATTCCATAAATGCATAATTTTTACACACGTGGAAGAAAATCTACGAGTAAAAAAAAGAAACAAATTATGAATGTTTAAGTAGATAAAATGTAAAAAAAGGTTAAGTGGAATGTCTGCACTTTTATAACAAACTTTTCACAGCAGTAAGATTTAGTTGAAAAGAAAATAAATCTGCTCATTCAAATATATTTTTTTATTTTATTATTATTTTTTCAACACAGCATTTATTTTAATGTAGCCACCGAATCGTTACAAGTATGTGTTGAAAGAGTGTCTGTATGCATCTATTAAGCAAAGTATCCTGAAGTTGCTGTTTTTTTTAATAAACACTTTTTCTATAGTTGAATATACATTTTTCGCTCTACAAACTCATAAAACACGCAGGAATACGTACTCGTCTTTATGAAAAAAGTTTATACACTTGCACGGATACTGTGTGTGAGTAACCGTTAAGTGTACGAAAAACATTGTAACGTTCCCAACTTTTAATTTTTTTATTGCATACACACAGGGGTTTCGCTCTATTTTTTGCAGGTGTGTAAAGGAAACTATTCATCAAATGAACTTTATTCACACAATTCTGTTGATGAATTTGTTTGAATGTGAATGTGTTTTTAAAACTCATTTGATTTCGACATGATTTTGTGTCTTTAATACAAACTGGAAACATTTCGGTAATTTGTTTAAATGTTTTTGAATTCTCTCGAGAAATTTTTGATCTTAACAACTAAATAACACTACATTATTTTTGTTTTTATCTCAGAAAAATTTTAAGGTATAAGAAAATATAGTAAATTAAACAACAACAACAAGGTATATTTTCAAGCGTTAGATGTTGCTTATGAAATGATTTTCGGACCAGTAATTTTTTCTCTTCAATATTTACCATTTTTCTTAGTTTACCAAAAAATTAAAAAAAAACATGAATAATAATCTTATAAGCAATTGACAAAATTCCCTAAAAGTAGAAAAAGTCACTAAAATTGATTTAAAATATAATACAGTAACGAAAATTTCTTCTTATTTCTGTACTTTGATGTGCAGTGGAATATGATTTCACCAAAAATTTAATGAATATTTACTATCAACCTGTTAAATTTTCATTAAATATTTGCCATTATTATGGTTGTCGATGTCGACATCAATATATTGGCAATTGTGAAATCGCTATAGAGAACTATTAAATATTATTGATAGTATATTACTACTATTATGGCTTATAAAATTACAATTGGCCATCAATATCAGTTAATTATTGCCTACAACGAGTTCAGAGCTGCTGTCTTTTTTACTGTCGACTTGATGTGACGTCGACGCGACAATCATAATAAGAGGGATTATCAATTATTGCCACTGCAGAAAAATTTTTGCTTTCCTGAAAATTGTATTTTGAGATTTTGCACCATTTTATATTTATTTCACCTTTTTTTCTTTTTAAACTTATGCAACACGTCATGGGAATTTGTACATATGTCTGCTATTTGCATTCGTATAATTTATTAATGTCATAATATTGCACTCCATTTCACAGGCGAGTTGCAATAGAATTCATTATTGAAAATACTCTTGCAACAAGGCCAATTATTCCAATTAGAAGAATACTAAAGTACAGTCAATGCAATTATCATTAACTTTTGTTCTAATCAGATATCAATTACAGTGGCTTGATTTAGCTGTCTTTTGTTTAGGTGTACTTTTCACTTATCTGCACAAAATATATATTTTCTATTTTTATTTTAAAAATTTCATACAATTTCCTATTTCAAGTGCGCCTTATATACCTGTACTTCTAAGATATATACCCAATAGGTTTTTTTCAAAGGAAATATCAATGTTAGCTGCAGTTTGAATTAACTGCATATAACTTTGGTTTTTTTGTAATTATTATTCAATATAATTTTTTTAAGTGCTCTTTGTATATCTGCACATTTAGAGAACTTTATATTTCTAGCAGTTTTAGATACATAATTTCAGAATAAAGATTAGCAAATTTCCTCTGAATTTTCACCCCATAGTCTTCTGCAGTCGTCAGAAAAATTTTTCTTGTACAAAATTTTTGTTAATAATTTTTACGCGCTAGCAATCATGGTATATGGATGCGTGGCAGCTGGAGTAGTAGGCAGTTTTAAATTTGTAGAATCAACATAGTTCAGATTCCAAGACAGAGTGTCTATCGTTTCATTATCAACATGATAATGAAACGAAGTACACCTCTGAAGTCGTTAAGGGCGGCTGTTCTACAATATACAGAAAAGGCTGTCTACGAATATAACCCACAATCTCGAAACATGTACCCAATAGAACACCCAAGGAGGATTGGAAGAAAGTTTCGCCTTCAGATGTCACACACTTGGTTAATTCCATCTACAAATGAGGTTCTCAAACTTTGGTTAATGTGTTATATAATGATAGTAGATCTTTGTTTTGAATTTGCTGGGTGTTATACTAATTTTTATATATGAGAAATGAATAAGTTAAGAAAAATTGATGTCCTTGGAGAGCTTTAGACTTATGGCACCTTGTGTGTGAAGTGCAATTTATTTTGGCTGCAATTTATTTTACCTGTAGATTGAGCCAGATAAGTGCAATGAGAATAATAGTATTTTCCACTTATCTCAATATTAAATATAGCCGATAAAGTTGTAATCAATTTTGAGAAATTGGCCTATCTGACAATCCTGCCAAAATCCTTTTAATTCTACGAAAAACTAAATTTTGAACTACTAAAACTGCAATACTGAGTTGAACTTTCATAAGAAAATGGCAGTAAAAGTGCAGAAATCTCACAACTGTTTCCCTTATTGTAAAGGGTGTTTTTTATAGAGGTATAGAACTTTAAGTTGCAATAAAACAACGATGGATTATTCGATTGACATGAATTTTATTTATCCGAAAGATAATCTTGTGGCATTACATTTTAAATATGATTTCTGGCATATGACCGCCACGGCTGGCGCGGATGTAGTCCAATCTGGACGTCCAATTTTCGATGACTTTTTCCAACATTTATGGCCGTATATCGGCAATAACACGGCGAATGTTGTCTTCTAAATGGTCAAGCGTTTGTGGCTTATCTGCATGGACCAATGACTTTACATAGCCCCACAGAAAGTAGTCTAGCGGTGTTAAATCACAAGAACTTGGAAGCCAATTCACAGGTCCAAAACGCGAAATTAGGCGGTCACCAAACGTGTGTTTCAATAAATCTATTGTGGCGCGAGCTGTGTGCAAACGTTGTTCAGGCGTGAGTCTATTCATGATGAATTGCC
This sequence comes from Germaria angustata, assembly GCA_963681545.1. Lineage (NCBI taxonomy): Eukaryota > Metazoa > Arthropoda > Insecta > Diptera > Tachinidae > Germaria > Germaria angustata. Next base: position 33,329,501 of record OY813001.1, on the reverse strand, counting down.
AAACCAAACTGAGAATAAATCACTTGACAGCTGTTAAATCGGTCGCCATCTTGAAAAGTAATGCCAACTTAAATTTCTATACCTCTATAAAAAACACCCTTTAGTAGATGGTACCGTATGTTGTATTTCACACACGTGAGGCGTTGCATTTTTCCATCCGAATTCTTGGTTTTATTGTTCAAATAACCGAGCCTGTTCTGTAAATCATTCGATTTCAAATTATGCGATTTAATAACACAAATTTAGTTGCAAGTAACTTACTCATCATTTTTAGTACATTTTCAAACTTTTTTTCGTTGAAAATATTTTATTCGACGGCACTACATCCTTCAAAACGTAGAATAACAATTTATTTTTCTGAAAATCGTACGATTTCAAATCATGCGATTTACAGAACAGATCCGAACGCCTCGGTTTCATACAAAATTTAGCCCTTCTGCTCTTATTTTATATTTACGTATGACTAAATCATCGTTATCGTCATGAAATTCCATATAAGATCTGCTCCATTTTGCCAAAATCCTGATCGGAAATTTTTTTTGGTCTGTTACTATTTTGTAGAATTAAAAAAAAAGAAAAAAAATTTTTTTTGTTGCATTTTATTCACGATAGGGGCCAATAGGATATTTGCATTGAATTCACTGAGGACCCGGTGGAACTAAAATTTGAAGTAATTTGATATGTTGCCCGAAATGTTGTAACACCCAAAAAAATATATTTCATGTGTATTAGACAATAGTAAAAAGCATCATGCAGGCCTTTGAAAGGCCTGTTTACTACTACTACTTTTGCATTTATAGAAACACACTGCTGAGCAACCTTTACCCTTGATTTTTTAGCGTAGCGGGTATCCACGTTAATATTAAAATACTCTCTTCCGCTGTGATGGATATTAAAGAGTTTACAATACCCGAGTTCTTAAAGTTTACTAAATTTAATCAACCTAGAAGGCATTCTATTACATGACTGTTCAAAAGTCTGTTAATAGTGGAAACGATCTTAAAGGTTTTGCAAAGAGGATAATCTTAAATGGAAGTTACGCTAAACGCATTTCATTCGAAGGCTAATAAGCAGGACACATTTTTTTGTCATATTCTAGTGTTATGTAGCATTTCATGTTTGTTGTTCTTAATTCTTTGCTCAAAGTTGCTTCCCTTCTAAAACAGGGCAATGCCTTTCAGAACACCTTTTTTTAAGAGAACTTAGAATTACGTTTCGGCCCCAAAAGAAGGCCCAAAGGCCGGAAAGACTTTAAGGACGCATCATTACTTTATTTAGCTCAAAATTTACCGTCTTTTCACGCCGTCCCCCATAAATAAATACGTTCATTATATAAATATGTATATCAGGCCCCAGTGTAAAATCAATTTACACTGTCAGAAAATAAACCAGTGGGTAGATGTTACAGCTCTTGACAATAAAACCAGCAAAATTTCAACTTGAAGGCATTTTTATTATGTACTCACGGTGTGTGTATATGAATTTCACTTTGTGTGACTAAATAAAGAAGAGCGAACATAAAACGTTAAGTATTTACAACTCCCTCTTGGTCGTGTTTCTTGAATAATAAAAAAATATATATAAAAACCCTATTGCACTTGCTACCTTTTTTTATATGTAGTCTTGTGTATTGGTTTACAGTCGCTTCGGGTCTAACCGAGAAACAATACGAAAAAAATATGTTCAAGTGAAAAAGTGATTTTATATGAATTCGCCAGCGATTGAGTGGAAAGAGTATTAATGACACGTGCACTTTACACTTTATTTTCCTTTGAATCAAGTTGTATGTATGACGTCAAAGAGTTGCTTCTTTCCTGTAGGCAAAAGAGTTAAGCCAAACAGAGATGGAAGTGTGTGTTAGTTAAAGGTTTTAAAATACAAATGAATAATTTCCATCTTTTTTGAAGTCGGTTACAAAAGCAAAAGTGAAATTCTTATTTACGTACTTAAATATATGTACATATTGCTGGTAAATATGTATACATTTTTGTTACTAGTCAATTAGTTTTATTAGTCTCAAATTTTATACATATTTTCCTAAAGCTCATTGTGATAAGAATCAAAGTGAATATTTTTTTTTGTAAACATTTCACTTTATTTTTTGTTTTTCATTTATAAATTTCTAATTTTTTAAGTTCAGTGAGTTTGAAAGGCGTAACAATTTTTCAATATAAATTCTTATAACTTAAGCAGACGTGATAAATTGCATGTTTTTTCAAACCTTAACAACCGGAAGTGTTGAGAGGCCACTTAACACAATGATTGGAAGTAATAAATCAAGGAAAATATACTTTAAAAGATATGCTAGAAATAACAAATAAAAATAAATTTTATATTATTTAAATTTTATATTGATTTGAAATATTAAGTACAAACTACATTTGTCTTGAAAAAAAAAATAATAATTTTTGGCTTCCAAAACAATTCGCCTTTTCTCATCAAATGTACGTTCCGTTTTATTATATGGGTGCGAGACATGGAACACATCAGCTAAAGACATGCAAGCACTTCAAGTCTTTATAAATCGGTGTCTGCGAAAAATATTGAACATATTTTGGCCAAATGTCATCTCCAACAAGAACCTGTGGATACGAACAGGAGAGCTCCCTATCCGTGTACAAATAGCTAAGCGAAAGTGGAGCTGGATTGGCCACGTTCTGAGAAGAGCGGACGATGATATTGCGAAAGTGGCGATTGAATGGAACCCCCAAGGCAGCAGAAGAAGGGGCAGACCAGCTAATACTTGGAGAAGACAAACTGAATTTGAAGCGAACTCTATCAGAATGTCATGGTCTGAAGTGAAAATGCTGGCACAAGACCGATCAAAATGGAAAAGCTTTGTTATGGCCCTTTGTTCCACCATGGAACTACAGGAATGAATATATATATATATATATAAAACAATTCGAATGTCATTAAATAAAAAACATTTTTCTTGCGATTATATAACAAGGTCATATTAAAAGGAACTTTGTCTGCCACAAGACAGCATATTCGAGGATAAACAATTTTATAAAAAAATTTCCCATCATCTATTCATCGTTCCATGACAAGTTTAAAAATTTTTATATAAAAAGGATTTTCAGCACAACTCAACACTTTCGTAACTAAATAAATAATCACCCAAATGCGATTGTGTTCTTTAAACTGTAACGAAATATTCTTTTCACACAGCAAATAATAATAATTTTTTTGCAGAAAATAAAGACGAAAAAAGGTCAAACTTTAAAACACATACATATGAGCCTCGTTTTACTGCTTAATTTAATTTTGTAATTTAATTATATATATTGTTAAACTATTTGATATTTTGATGATTATATTGACACAAATGTGTATAAAAAAATGAACGACATGGAATATCAGGATATAATGTGGTTTAAATGAGATATATAGGGCTTAATTTTTCATTTATTTAAGGTTAAGAGCTGCGTTATTTAATACTTGTTTGCTTTTTTATTAAACAAAAAATTACGATGATATATAAAATTGGGACCATAACTGAGATTTACGTGCAGGACGAAGTATATAAAAATTACTGTACCGACTTTTTATCTCACATGTATGTATATTAAATTAAATTATTTTCTTTCAAACAAATAAACAACTTAAAAGGGCTAAAATGAGCATTTTTCACAGTCCAGACGGTAAAGTCACAAAGAGCAACTTTGATAAGTATTCTAGGCGAGGCGACATTTTGTACTATGGAAATCAACATAAATATGGCTCCTTGACTGGATGAAAGACCAGCACTGGTCTTGAAGCGCTGCTACTCGACGTTAAATCGTCCATTGACCAAACACTTTAGCATACTGCACCATATTGGTGACTTCCAGTGTGCTGGAAGGTTGAGCCCCAAAAAGGAGGAGGCTGGCACCTCTGAAAATTACCGCTTAATCGTACAGTAATGGAAATTATGCTTGTTTAACTTATATCTTAGCGACCGCCAGTACGGTTCCCGCAGAGGCGTCTCTACGCGTAACCTAGTAGCATTCCAGTTGGAGAAATCAGAAGCATGAAAATTCAGTGTGATGTTTGATGAACTGAGCAAATTTTTCATGTCGTTAGAGAAGCATTCAAGTGCCTTGGTTTTTAAGACTATTTTGGGTTGGAGAGGGCTAAGAGGCTCATCGGTAACAGTATTGTAGCCAGCACTATTGACAAACTGGAGCATCGACGCAACGTGGGTTGTATTTCTCTCTTTCATCGTTACTTTAATGGAATGTGTTGTGTGATGAAATGAGGAAAACTGTTCCCAACACCTGCTCATATTTGTGAACAACGCGTTCTTATTTAAGGTTTCATCCATTTGTGGTCTATATGATGAATCGCGGTACGCATTACAGAGAAAACTTATTCTTGAGTTAAACTACTCGTTTCTAGAACGAGTTCCCTGTAGATATCATTCCTGTCACTTCAAAAGTTCAAGTCGAAAGTCCACAAACACTACTTCCTCTATTTTCCCTTCCATAACCTACTTTTCTAGTACCTACTTTTACGGTCTAATTGAAAAAAAAAATCGAGCCTAAATTTACTTTATAAATCTCATAAAAAATCATCAAGCTTTTAAATTTCATGTCAAACAAGTTATAGATGTTTGTGTTTAATGCATTTAATTTTTTTTTTTTGCAATAAATTTTCGTGCGAAATTTTACGCGTTTTCGTTCTGCCCGCAAACCCAAAATCCACTATTGTACGCTCTTTTGCTTGAAAGAAATTATGCTACACGAGAAATGCCTGGTGCAGAACATTATTTATGCATAAAATAGAAAATAAAGAAAAATCTCATATAAGAATCTGGGCAATTTCAAATATTTGAAATGAAACACGCACGCAGCAGCCAGAGTTTTGGGGAAGGAAATACAACAAAAGGACTTTTTCTGGCTGTTTGTTTTTTTTCTGCAGCCATAAAGAAATTCAACGTTATACGCTTAAGTGTTGCTAACTTTACATACAAAGGAAGAATGGATATAATAAGAAGAGCTAACTAACTGACTGACTGACTGACTGAATTGCAATGTAAACGGCAGTTTAACTAACGTTCCATGTTGAATTTAGTTACACTCAAATGTCTTTAGCTGGTGTTTATGAATACAAAACTGAACAAAAATGCATTATTTCTTAACAAAAAGAAGTAGTTGTTGTATTTTTTTTCTCTTTTATGTATTTCTTTTTTAATAAAAAAATCTTTACTTTCCTATTTTATTTTTTGTTTTTTTTTGCTGTTGTTGCATTTCTATGCTGCAAATAGAGGAAACTCTTTTGTTTATATAGTCATTCATCGTTGGCTCATGTTTTGCATTTAACAGATACAATGACTGAGTACAAGTATCTTTATAAGCAATGCAACAGCAACAACAACCACATTATATGTAAAAAAAAATGCAACATTTGTTGCAAAGAAAGGTATACTTTATTCTCTACTTGAAAATATAAAACGAGTATGTACCAGTGCAATGACAGCTTTACCTTTTTTGCTTTTGTTGCTGCTGTTGTTGATGTTTAAAGCTTTTGTCAATAATACGGGAGGACAGACATGATATAGACGGGCAGATATTGTATAGACATTTAAATCCTCTTTTCCTTAAGTGGTTATACATTTGTCTGTCTGTCATCTTTGTTTTTTATATTTTTCCTTTTTCGTTTCTAGACAATTTTCATCATCAGCCAAATATATTTGCATTTTATATTCTCAACTTTTTTAACTTAAACTTGAAAATTCTATTTTCGTCAACTTCAGCAAAAACTATTGTTTTGTAGAAAAGGGCAAAAAATGACAACAACTTCATTATTATTTATTAATTTGCTTCGAATGTTCAATGTCTAGACGAATAATTTACAAAAACAGCATTTTTTCATTACAATATATATATATATATATATATATATATATATATATATATATATATATATATATATATATATATATATATATATATATATATATATATATATATATATACAACAACTCAACTAAACTACTTTTTGTTCTAATTTTATAGTATTTTTTTTCTTTTCAGTAATGAAAAGTAATTTAATAAAATAGTTCAGCATTTGACTTTTGGCCAGAGAAACATATTTTTAAGAAAAATTTATTAAACTAAAATCAAAAATTTGATATTTTTAATGTCTTACATTCTCGAAAAGCTCTCCGATATGATGTTTTTTAAATGAAATTTAAAAAAAAAAGTATTTTTGCAAATAAAATAGTATTATACGCCATAATTTTAAATTCTTCTCGCAAGTATTTTCGATTTTGGTAAAAAAAAAATGCATTTTATATGAAAAGAAGGTCGGATTTTTATATCAAAATAGTTTGACATTTTCAGCACCTTTTATTCTCAATCAAGTTATTTGATATAAATAATTGGTAAAACGAAAATTCCAAAGTTTTCGTGCAGTATTTTTTAATGAATTTCGATCAGGACTTTTTTTAAATAATATCTAAAAACGAAACAAGCATTTTTGATCGAATTTGGCCGAATATCTAAACTCATACGCAAAACTTTCCTTTGGCTTTCATCGTAGTTTACAAAAACTTCTTGAAGTTCAAGGAATAAAGCACTGTATGTGGACAATATGTACCACTGAACGCTGGACGTTTCAGTTAAATTCATTTTTGATATCAAAGAGTGTTTTACTCCACATATTCCAGCACATTATTATTCCTCTAACGAATATTTTTTATCCAGGTAGTTTTATGCAAATTTTTATTATCATATCAGATTAAGTCCGTTAATTGCTGTTAACAGATGTTTCAACCATAATTACAAATTTAAATATATAATTTAAAATAATTATTAAGTGGAAGAAAGCAAAACAAAACAAACAAAAAAAAAAAACAAACAACTCAACTTTGCCCTTAACATTTTTTCTGTCATATTGCACAATTTTACGTTATGGGCTTCATATAGAGATCTATGCACGAAACGATCGATCTTGTCACCACAAGACAAAAAAATATATAAAATCCAACTCAACACATTTGCGCTCATGGCAGTAAAGAAAATACCATAATTGACTTTGGGGTCTGGCTCTTTTGACCAACATACGAGTATCATTTGCAAACTGTTAATGTGGTCAACCAAAGAACATGTGCGAAAAGACTTGAAAGGCCACAAAAGCAATAAAATAATACACAGACTATGATATCAAACAATTAAACAATAAAATGTGTATAATGACTTTGAAGACATTTCGCTACAAAATTAAGACACACACACACACATAAACAGTTGAATATAAAAGCTTTTTAAAGTTTAAGTGATTAACAAATAAGAGATGTTGCAGTTCAATTTATATTTCTCAAGTAAAAAAAGGGTTTTTAAAAACACTTATTATCGCTGAAACAGAATCATAAAATTATATAGAATAATTTGCTCACAACTTAATTAAAGGCCCAACGACAAAGAGTCCCTTCCAAATAACTAATGGAGGTAATGCTCTTCTACTACACACTGGAAGATATGACAGTCTTATTATGACCATTAAGGTGTGAGGATGCCAAAACGAAATAAACTGAGAAAAAATTACTTATTTAGCATAAAATAAATGATAAAATTTTTATAAATTGGCCCAAAGGCGCAAGTGTTGTTTTGTTTGTTGTGTAGTTTCGTTGGCTTTTATCTAAACACATGCATCTTTGATAAATTAAAGGAGGAAAAAATATAAATGTAAAAAAGAAAATAAGAAAACAGGCTGTTACATAAAATAAAAAAATAATAATACAAATGACTACCGCTTCACATTTGATATTGACTGCAGCTACGTTTTTGCTTTCTTATTTTAATTCCTTAAGTCCGAGTTTACATTTGCCAACTTTTATTGAATCAATTCCTAGTTTATTGACAAGGGGTTGGGCGAGATGAAGAGAAACTAGTACACGTATGCAGTTCATTTTGTTCTCTAATTCGTGCTCTAACTAGAAAAAGAAAAATTCCATCAACATAATTTTATAAGTGTAAACACGGTCTAAGCAACAGCAACATGCAGAGGAAGTCTATGGTATATAACAAATATGTATTGTGAAAAACGCAGAGCCTTTCAGCTACAACTTGATACTTTACAACTATAATTATGCAAATGATTTCCTTTTTATGCTGCTGCTGCTGCTGCCAAAGCTCCTGTGGCAAGTGCAAATACAAGAGTGGAAGAGTGTGTCTTACAGAATTCGAATAGCAACGACAAGTTTGAAATGAAAGACAAAATAAAAATCAATTAATATAGCCAATGTTCGGTAGTACGGGTTTCGCTTCTTTGGGCCACTGAATATTAAATAAGATGGAAATAAATTTAAAATTACCATTATAAAGCAAAAGCCGGCTAAGAGATATCAAATGAAAAGTTAAAGGATTATGTACATATATCTTTTACAAATGCAACTGAATGGCAAGATTAAAAGGATATTCTAATTTCGCTAACTCGTCAATTAACTGGCTTCTGAATGTCATAATTTAATCTACAAGAAAAAGCAATTTCATTTACTGAATTAAACTATTCTCGCTTATTCCAATTGTCGTCATCGTCGTCACATTAAGTCGACATTAAAAAAAAATTAAGTTCTGTGCTCGATGTGAGCAACAATTGAGTGTTAATGATGACCACTTGCTATTTTTTAAGCCTTAGGAATAGTAACAGCTTATAAATAATATATAATTGTTGTCGATATCGATCCTATAGTTGCCGAAATATTGGTGTTGACTTCGTGTGACGTCGACAACGACAAATAGAATAAGGGGGATTATTTATATTCAAGAATTATAATTCAATAACCCTGTATGACCCAATGTTCGTAATAGTTGCAAGCTTTATGGCCAACTTCCAACATGCCCTTTAACCACAATTAGTTCATACGGTACGAGTCGAGCCGTAGAACTAAATGAGAAACCACACCGCCAAGCAACAACGTCTTACATAAATAATCGTATATTTCATATTGTTGCATACACACAATAACTTGCTTAATTGTTAGGGTTTCAACCTACTGATTGGTTAAATGTGGCATGCGTCATAAGGCAAATTATGCCTGTTGTTTTCATAATACTTAATTTTTCTTCTCCGTTTGTTCAAACAACAGCAGCAGCATTTGTGGCCAACAAGAATTGAATAAAAACCACAAATAAAGAAATACAATTATGAACATTTTTTTCCTTTGCTGCTCAAAGATACCCAAACATAAAAGAAACACTTTTTCCACTTGTAGCTGTGTCTGTTTGTCTGTCTGTCTGTCTGTCTGTTTTGTTAATACTTTATCTTTTACTTCACGGCCAGCTTAACACATTTTGTGGCATATACATAAGAAAGTGTGTAAGGAAACAGCAGTGGCGGCAACAACCACGACAGCTGGATTTAATGTTCTTACCGAAAAAAACATAATAAAACAACAGAAATAAAGAAACAACAGGTAAATAAATAAAATAAGGCTCCTTTTTCAAGCACTTCCCCGGCATTCATTCGTTCTTTCGTTCGTATGTTACGTTTGTGGTCAGCAAACGTATGCCCACCGATTGTATTCGTTTGTGTTTCCAGGGAGCCTCCTTTTGTTTTTATTTCATTAAGATAAAAATGTTTGTTAAATACAGGTGAAGTTTCTTTTTTTTTTGCTTGTTTCCTTCTCCGATGGATTCACTTCTGTTGCCGTGTTGTACACATTTTCAATAAGTGTCAGGCTGCCTTTGCGGCCCCGTCTACTTTTATTGTTGTGTTTTAATTTGAATGCACCTGTTTTTTCAGCCAAAGTTATTTTTTATTGTATTAATTTAATTTCTTTTTTGTTTTTTTTTGTTGCTATTGTAATTTTTGCTTTCGAGTTTTATGAAAAAGTTAAATATCCTCTTTATAACAATTAATTGGTTTCACGACAACAGTTAAGCGGGATAAAAGCAACAATTTCAATCTGATTTCCAACATAAAACGTTGTGTTAATTTAATTGGTGGAATATGGAAGTTTCAAATGAAGAACCAGTATTGAGTTTATCAAAATCAACGTTAAGTCGAAGCAAATTCAAAACATTTTCATTCGCAAAATTTTGTAAAAAGAAGTTTTAAATTTCAAATACGTGACTATATTAAATAAACATTTGCTTGAAATTTTCAAAACTTTTTTTCTACAATATTTAGTCTGAAATCTAGCACTTGTGACCACTTTTTGTAAACAAATCCCCACAAACTCAAAAATTGTAGCTAAATATTGTTACATATCAGCCGCTTTAATGGGAGCCCTTAAAGCTTTTATAAGAAAAATTACATAAATTTTTTTAAGTTTAAAGTATTCTTTTTGTAATCGAAATAAATTAAACTTAGAGAATTTTTATTGAAAGAGCTTTTAAAAACGTTAAAGCTCAACTTAGATTTTTACTAACGATTGCAATAATTTTTTTACAAACCTTTAAAGTCCAGTTTTTACATCATGACTCTTTAGAAATATAATTAATTATTTTTACGAATCGATAACAGACGCTTTAGGTCAATTATGAATAAATCGGCATAAGCATGATTAAAATGCTTGACATAAAATCGGTGTACGTGCGAGTTGTCGTATATAGTCCGCTTCATTATTTCATCAATCAAGTCAAAAATCTAAAAAATTTTATTTCCATCCAGCATGATTTTTTTTTTTCAAAGAGCAACATAATTCTTGATATTTATTTTGACAGTGTATATTACATTTAACAATCAAACTACTGCCAGTCGTTTGCCAAAAATTCTCTGTTGCAGCATTTATCACCTGAGCTTTTCTTCAACGAATTTGCAATAAATGAAAAACTAACAAACTTCCTTATAACAATTTTAATGTTAATAAAAAAGTCATAACATTAAAAATAAAAATAAAACTATTATGTGCTTTATTTTATGAAATTTAACATTAAACACCATATTCCAAAAGTTCCCTCTCAGTACAAAATGAGTTTGCAAAATTTTCAGCAAGTTGTAGTACGAGGCAGGCCAATAATTCCTTGACCTTTTTGAATGAAGCACAGGTTTTTGGATAAGAAAAATAATTTGTTTGTCAACATTGTTTCGTTTGAGTTGTATACGATTAGTCCAACGTTTCTCCAATTTTTTTATCCCTTCAAAAAAATAAAATAAAAAATATTTTTCTTATTGGCACAGATATTTTATATATTTTTCTTTTCAAATCTGTTGTAGAAGTCCTTTAGAAAAATATTTGATCTTCCATTTTTGCTAATTCTTTTGTTTTACTAAAAAGACAAGCAGTCTTATCAATATACATACATACATACAACATATTTAATAAAAAAGCCTTATGGAATGAGGCTTTATGGTCATAAAAACTGAAATAATTTAACCAATTTGAAAACTGTTGCTTTATATTTAAACGTATCTTATCTTACTTTCTCTACTTTTTGCAAAACAATGGAAAAATACTACATTTGTTTAGATAAATTTTTAAATATTAAAACTGTTCATGTCTTTCTATTATTATTATTTTTTTTTATACAAATTGCGTTTTAAAATTTGTTCTTTTTATATTTAATAGAAAGACAACAAGCTAATTTTTGTATCGTAAATCACGATCTTTTTCTTTTCTAATGGGCCATATTTACAAAGCAGAGAAATAATAACACAACGAGAAAGTAAAAGTGAATAAACAAATAGAGATAAAAAATTCTAATTTAAAATTATCGTATTTTTGCTAATTTTTATTTCATAGAAAACATGTAAATTGCAAATGCAAGTCTTTATGAAAAAAAAAAAAATAAATAAACTGTAAAATACATTAAATAATCATCAAAGTGATATTTTTTTCAATAAAATACTCGTACATATTCGATTTTCTTATAAAATGACAATATAAAATTTTGTTTTAATTATTTTATTGATGTCCAAGGAAAATTTTTGTGCAAAAAACCTTCATATGTGTGTACTCGTATGTTCATGTCAGCCGTTCATTTTGAAAGTGGGGCAAGTCCGTTATTTGTTATTAAGAGATATTTCAAGGTTTGCAATTTTAGTAATTTAAAAATATTTGCAAATATTTGAAAAATGTCTACTAATGCAATTTTTGTGTGTGTGTTTTATGGTACCAATTAATATAAGTGGATAGATAATCCAATTATGGCTAAATATTGCCTAAAACAGAAATGTTTTTTATTCTGCCTAAACGGAAACTAAACTAATTCTCGCATGAAGGCGACTTCAATACAAATAGCCAATTAAACAGATTACAAAACGGACGCAATCGATGAGTTAAGAAGCCGATATCATCCATATCTTTATTTATATTTACTGCCAGGAAATATAGAAATTTCTTCTTAAATATATGAGGGAGTTGAACGACAATCAATATTCTGGTCGGCCACTTTATCCGTGCAATTGTCATTTAAAAATCCATGGTACTAAACTGCAAGCACACGCTTTCAAATAAGAAAATAGAATTGTAAAGTTCGATTCATAAATAGCGGAGCCTTGCTATAATAATATTGTCCGGCCGACTTTCGAAATTTTATGGAACCAAACTACAAACAAGCATGTCCTATCAAATAAAAAAAAAGAGTTTTTAAAATCGCTTCATAAATGATAAACTTGGAGTAGAATATAGACAAACGATTTTTTATGTCAATAATAGAATTTACAACAAGAACAAAAATAATTTTTCTATTTATTTAAAATTTTATAGTAAAATGAAATGAAAATTTATTAAATTTACGAGATATTGCTTCAATTATTCAATAAAAATTGTTATTTGTTACGAGTTAATCTTATTTGAAAAGTATTCAACCCCGCCTGTTTATATAAAAACTCTCAAAGAACAAATGAGAATTACTAATATATAGTACAATCAAGGGCGTAGCTATGATTATGATTTTTTATGATTATTACAATTTCGATCTATTTGAGGAGTAATCTGCGTTGATCTTCTGAAAATTTTGCTAGAATTTTTTCCAAAAAATTCGTCCTTCTCGGTTACCAATCTTTGGTGGATGCTTAGCATACATAGTCCTGCAATATACAATATACTTATTTTTGATAATAAGTAAAATTGCACATTATTTTACCGTATAAACGAGCTTCAGTCATTGTGGAGCGCAACCATGTTTTTACTCGCCTTAAAGTGCTAAATGAACCGCTCAACAGTTGCAGTAGTGCAATGAAATTAATAACGCCTTCTTTATATTTGGATAAAATAATACAGCGTCTTTCAAAATACTCGCCAGCTCTAAGTCGGCTAATTCGTCTTTACCCATTTTTTTTTTTTGTTGCCAAGAATTATACCCAAGCTCAATTTCTCCTTGCAAATCATCCAACTCGTAAAAATGCTCAAAAAATTTTGTGGCATCTTTAAGCTCTTCCAGCTTCAAAGAAAGCATGTTTGACGGGTGCAAACAATGAATTGCAAACGCTGGCCTATTCTCTTCATTAAATCTTCTGTCCAGTGACGAAATTAAAGAATCTGTATAAGGAATTTATATAGATCGCTTCCAGTATTCAGCAGGTGAAGAAAATGGGGATTTGAACGGTGCGTTTGACGAGAGACTATCCTTGGAACAGACATCTCTATTCCTAAATTGGCTATGTTTTCTTGAATAGAAAAAAGCAATCCGTCCACAATACCCTGTGCATTTTTTAATAATTTTATATTGTATGCATGTAAAAAAAATTATTATGGAATTGGGTGGGTGCCACGGCCCTCTGGGCCCATACCTAGCTACGCCTATGAGTACATTATATTTATGGCCACACTGGCCCTTTCAAAGCTGAACATTATTTATCTGAAAAATTAAATTTGAAGAGAGTTAAATAATGCCCAGACAACTTTTATAAATTGTTATTCATAACATTATCCCGTAAAATGGAAGTTTTTAACACTCCATTACCTAAATTATGTCATTTAGGGAACAAAAGCACATATTGTTATATGATTTGCCAGAAATTGTGATTTGTTTAATGTTGGAATCTATGTATTTTCGATTTTGTCTTATCCATTATAAAACACATTCAACAGACTGAGACTCCACAATTTCCCACAACACAAAAATAGAATTTTCCTCAAAATGTAAACGCATCTAATTCTTCTTTAAAGTATCTGTGCGAGATCTATACTGTTATTTACACCAACATACTGAATCATTGTCGTCATCATCGCCACGCCACACCAGACGTTCGTTCTCAGTATTAATCCCACAGGTGACATAAAAGCATTTGTTATGATTGTTGGTTGTAATTGTTGTTTTTATTGTTTTTTGTTTTCTCATCTGTTATTAATATATCGCTTTGTTGTTATTACTGTTGTTTGTTTGTATGTTGTCCGCCATTGGCGGTCTTTCTGTTACTCTAATTGTGGTCATCACAAGTACATGCTGATACGATGCGATGCGATATGCTCTCATACACATGCATGGCTGGATTTGTGCATGTGATTGTGAATGCAGTTGAAATGCATCTAACAATTGAATAACAAATGCAAATATTTTGTATGACTGACTAAACGGATGAATGGATTTTAATTTGAGAACGCTAATTTGAAGTGTAGACAAACGTTCACCCCAACTTGCCCATTGAAACTCACAAATAAATGAACAACGAAAAGTATCTGTTGGATATTGCCGTTGCAAGGTGAAATGTTGTAAATCGTAATAACGTGAAATTAAAAACAACAACAATATTATAGAAAAATTAATTTTATTTTAACATATTGATTTCGCTTAAAAAAGTATTTGCAATCAAATTAAATCAAATGAACAGAATGTATACTTTTTTGTAATTCTTAAATATGATTGAACTTTTTGAAATTCTCATATCGAGCCTTTGCTGCAATAACGCATTAATTCAAAAAAGGTTGTTTTGCAGAAATTGAGTTTAAAGTTTAGAATTTACACACAACTTAATGGTAAAAGAAAATTTCGTTCTTTTCTCAAGAGCTGAGTATAAAAAATATTTTTATGAAACTTTTACAGAATATAAAAAACGACAAGGCAAATAATTTCGTAATATAACCTTAAAAAATTCAAATTTTGAGTTAGTACGGTATTGCATCAAAGGCTCGATATTGTTTTTGAAGGTTTTTATATAGGCATAGGAGGTTGGTTAAATGCTTGAAAAACAAACTGATTGAAGTCTACTGATCAGTGATTTGACATGAACGAAGTCTTCAACATATAAACAACTATAATAACAACAATTAGCACTTTTTAAACAAGGTATTTATTTTTCAATTTATAGGGATGTATGATTTTTTATTTTTATTTTTAAACATAGTAAGAGTCGGTTGTTATAATTATTAGAAAATGAGATACTCGTGCTTTCTTAAAGAAATAAAGAAAAAATAAGGTGTTATAAATGTAAAGAGCGTTTTTCTACTCAATTAATATTAGTACTATTAAACTAAACTGTTTCTATTACCGACGTTATACAATAATAAAGTTCAACTTGACAGAGACGGCGAACATGGACATAAAATATAACTTCAACAATAGAAGAGATGCCGTAAAAATAATTCAGAGTGAAAATTAACCAACCTTTGACCCAAGATAAACCAATAGGAACCAAATAAACATAATTTTAGAGTTTAAATCTCATCAGACCGCAATTATAGAACGATGTTTACTTAATTTTAATGCCTGCCATTATTATAATGACAAGAAAAAAGAATTTTTCTACTGAAGGCCGTGCCATCACACACACACCTTGTCAGAATTAGAGTCTACCCACCAATTCGGCAGATTTTGTTCAATCATCAGTCCCATTTGAAATAACATTCACTGGTAGAAAAATACGAGAAATCCATTAGAGACGCTCTAATATGACAATATATGAAAAATAAAATAATAAACAGAATGAGTAGAGAAAGCTTTGGCGGTGTATGCAAACTGGGTTCATAAATAAATATAGGACTGATGAGAAATAAACTTTCTCGTTTTCCTTCAAATAGAAATGATTTTTGAACGAAATCTGCCCAAGTGGTAAATTCGGCTGCTGATGATGTGTGTGGCCGCTAACGACAATAATGTACTAAATACTTTAAATTATTAGTTGAAAGTTAAAAGGCATGTTTGCTTTTGGGACTGATGAACTTCATGAAAGAGCAACCGTGAATAAAATGAAAACATTAAATAAATAACTTATTTAAAATGCAAATTGAATAAAAATTCAGTTTACACAATTTCAAAGCACGTTTGGATTGTCAACAAGTCAAAGCCATTAAATAAAAAATAAAAATGAAAAAAAAAATCAATAGACAAAAAACAAAAAAGCTGTTGAAACAAATAAGTATTAATGACTGACAAAGCCCAAATCCAGCAAGACGTCAAAACAACAAATTTATCTTATAAAAAAAAATATTCCAAAAAACATGTATGTATGTATTTATTTGTTCTACAAAATACCATTTAGGTCTTTTTTTATCAAAAGAACAAAATCACGCCACGCATGCGTAAATGCGCGCATGAATTAATTGTTCAATAAGTATCGCCAACGTATTTTTTTTTTATTCAGCCCATAATTTATTAAAGCGATACGATGTATTTTAATATTCTATTACAATTTCAAATTATGTGCGCTAAACGATAGTTAAATAAATAAAAAAATATATTTAAAAAATCTAGTAAGAAAAACTGAAAATATGTATAAAAAGAATTACTCAAGGCACCTTAAAGCATAAATTTTAGTTTTCTTATTTTATTTCTTATTTTATTGAATCGTTTATTTTTTATTTCGAGATTTAGGATTTCATTTAAACGCTCGAATACATAAATTGAAATAAAAAATTAAAAAAAAAAAATAAATAAATATACTTAAACAAGGTCGACGAGGTTGTATACATTTGGTTTCATTAAACAAACGGCTTGTCAAGAAGAAAAAAAAATCCCAACAAATATTAGAAATAAAAATAAAAAAAATAAAAAATTTATAAGAAAAAATATCATACAAAGCACATGCTGTGGTTTGAGTTAGAAAAAAAACGGCGGCACATAAAAATAAATTTATTTTAAGCCTCTCCTCAAAAAATATATTGCAAAATATAATTTTTTTAATTTTGTTTTGTATAACTCTTATCTATAATTTTTTCGTTTCGATTTAATTAATAAGTTATGAAATGTGAGCTATTTCTAGGCCTTTTTTCATTTAAAACTTAATGCACAATGAATGGACTGCGTCATTAATTATAACCTTGAGATGGCGAAATAATTACTTATTTAATATAAATATTAGATCTAATGCCAGAAAACGTAAATCTAACGAAAGAGCCTACGTTTCTAGTCTGCGTTTCTTGACTTAGCGAAAGGACTACTTCGAAAGTAAACCTTGAGTCGGAGAAAAAGTCATTTCTTGAGCTGGAGAAAGATTTACATCTACGGTAAATCTGGGGGTAGAAAAAACTTTGCGAATATATTCTAACAATTCAAGTTAGAAAATATTTGAAATCAGCAAAATAAGGTGCATATCGTTTTTGTTATTGAATCTAGAAAAACTTTAAAATTTATGTTAGTTTGCATTCATATACATAGTTTTAATAATTGCATTTGTTGAAGAATTAATTCTTTGGCAATATGAAAATACAAACACACTATCTGTTTCAGTAGGCGTCTTTAACATAAATTCTAAAAACAAAGACAAGAAACATATTTCTTTTTAATTTTTGAAATTTATATTCAAATTTGTCACAAACATTTAGTTCAAAAAAAGAAAAAGAAAAAAAAACAGAACAGAACAGAACAGAACACAACAAAGTGCTGTAATTTATAACACCCAATACAAATGTACGTATTTTAATTAGAAATAGTTAAAAATTAAATGCAACAATTAATTTGAAAATATTGAGGTTACACACATTCAAAATAAAATGAAATTAAAAAAAATATTTAAAACGGCACTTTGAAAGCAAATGGAAAATTATGCTTTTCAGCTCAAGTTTTCACACTTAAAAATGTTTGAAAAAAAATTTTCATTAAATACTGCACAGAAAAACATTTGTGTGTATTTATTTATTACATTGTAAATGTCCGTCGGTTTTTCTTCTCTCAAGATTTATTCGTAACACATTCGATTCCTTTTTTTAATTTCTTTTTTTTTAAACAAATATGCGTCTGTATGAAAACATCTTCAACATCAACATCACAATCAGCCGTTTTTATAGACGACTACAGAGAAAAGTCCGAGAAAATTCACAAGTAAAAATACTTGTTATATATATAATTTTTTAATTTTTTTTTTTTGGCAATGGTCAGTTTTTAAGCGATACTTTTTATGGGAATACAGCCAACAAGCAACCGAAACGACCTGAAAAAAATTGCAAACATTTTCTTGTTCATGCAACTTAAATTAGCAAAAAAAAAAAAATTATAATAAAAATATCTCCATACATATATGTATAACTCTAACAATAAAAAGTTAAAATAAAATATTTGTCGAACTCAAAAAGCCAAATGCAGCAATTCATACCCAGCTGACAACAACAACAACCACAACATTTATTTTATTTCTCACTTTTTAGTCAGAAATGACTGCAGCCTTTTCTTATTTCTTTTTTTTTCTTTTCTTTATGGGAATTACAAATCGAAAAAATTTACAAAAAAATCTTAACAGAATCGTAATTAAGTGAAAATTATTTATTTTAAGGTTCAGGTGATAAAAATAAATTTAATACGTGCCATTAAAATTTTAACTGATTTATAGCACAGCAAAGATGAATTTGTGTATTTCTCAAGAGGTTGAAGACTCATGACAAGTTGCTTCGTTACAATGATTTACAATAGCAAGAAAAATCGCAGCAAAATTTATAGCAGGTAGGGAGTCTTGTTAAAAAGAAAAAAAAAAACAAACTATATTGTCCACAGCAAGACCCAGAGCCCTGGGCAGTTACACTGTCTACTATGGAGGCATCTCTACCAAATGTATTTTTTATGACAAAAATATCAGATACCCGCATTAAGAAGCGCCGGTGGACTAATTAGTATTGCACTGCTGTTAGTGTGGGGCTGCAGGTTCAACACCCGCTAAAAAGTCATCATGTTTTCGAATGAAATTTTTTTATGTTCATAATATAGAAAAAACTGGCATTGTGAATTCAAGTGAATTCGCTCCTATTCTAATCGACAAAATCTTCGCTCGCTTATTTTTTTAATAAGAAAGTCTTTATGAGAGACATTTTGATATAAATATGCAATAATTTCTTCTACGTAAAAGGTTGGTCCAACCATAATGCTCGATGTTAATTGTGAGTCACACTTAAAGGTCAAGTTTTTCCCCAACTTAATTTGACATTTCTTTGTTGCAGTGCTTGACAAATTCGACCATGAAGAGGTGGTATACAGCGCGTTAAAATTACTGAAGCTGAGGCACACTTTCCGCAATTAAGTAAATAAAAGTCCACAAGTGATTGTTGAAAAACCGATACATCCACAAAGAAGAACTGTTTGGTGCGATTTATAAGCTGGCGGCGACATCGAGACGTACTTGCAAAATGAGGTCGTGAATGGTGTTCGCTATCGCGAGATGATAACGGACTTTTTGTGTCCAGAAATTGAGGATATGGACCTGGACGACATGTGGTTGTAACGGAAACAGCTAACGGAACAATGGTTCTTTTGCGCTGGTAATTAACATCGTGCATTATGGTTGGACCATCCTTTATTATAGTCTTTAAAATTAATAAAAAAAAATATATTCTAAGGGTAGTGTCACGCTCCTGACTCATACAAATTTACAACTTTAATTCGTATAGTTGACTAGGTAAATGATACATATTTCTCATCGTTATTGGAGTATAACTTTCATTAACTTTGAAAATATTTAATTTTGTCTTTGAATTAGAAGAGATGTTTTAGATTTACACTTGCCAGGACTATATAGTTCCTAACATCCGGCACTAGTGCAGCGTTTTCATCTAAGTACTAGTTTTGCTGATTGACACCTCTACGTGTAGCCACCAGAAATTTAGTGCAGTCCCTGGTTCTCTGTCATAATGAGTATCGAATTTTTCCCAAAAATCAGCTCTTATCTTTTTCTTTTCTTGCTTATGTTTACCAATAAATAATTATCGAGTTCCATGTCTGTACAAGTCAACAGTTCGGTTTAAATGATTTAGCTGGAATGGAACTAAACAAATTGCACACGTTCTTGAAGAAGTTTGTACGATTTGATATGCCAGCGAAATAGATAAATTAAGTTTGGTTGTTTATCACCAGCACCCATTTTATGTATACCAAGTGGACCAAGAGAGGCTGCGGTTACATCCTAACCTAGTGCATGTGCATGCTAGTGTCAAAACTAATACAAGATTGTAAAAGCTTTAATAAAAGGAATATTAACAGAGTTTAACACCGGGATTATTAATACAATATTTATTGCAAAATTTATATAGGGTTCATTTTTGTTGTTTGGCTTTTAAGATATCCATTATACCCGATATTTTACTGGTACTTATGCCAGCTCATCAGAAAACATCTGCTAAAAAATTTCGTTTATAAAAAAAATAAAAGACACTCTGAAAAACTAGAGAACTAGAACTAGATTCACAGTCTTGTGCATTTGAGATGTAAATTATTACAATTGTAAATATTTTCCATTAATTAATAACGAAATTTCTTTGGTTCAGTTTGCAATATTATTATTTAGAAATTGGCAGGATAAATTCTAACAGGTGTTTCTTCAAGGAATCTACGAGCGAGCTCCGCTTTTGCACAGATAGTAGAAATTCCAAATCTCTATACCCACAGTATGGTTGGTCCTATATATAGAGTCCATAAGTTAGGTCAGTAGAATGATCCATTGAAACGTGCGAGAGTAAGACGAAAAACTATGGAAGGCTTAGCAACAAAACATAAGCTTAACCGCAGTTAAATAAATAATTATGATAACTCGACAGCAGTTTTTTCCAGTCCAAAGCTGTTGTACGTCTAATTTATCCCTTTTAAATTAACACAATTTTAAAGCGTTTTTATTTTCGATTAATTTAATTTTTTTTTTTTTGTGTCAATTTGCAGTCAGTTTGCAATTAAGTGTTGCATACGCAGATTTTATATAAACTATGGTGTTGAATGTTGCATGTATGTACGAAGGTTTACATTATACGCTTTTATACATTTTGTTCTTGTAGAATAAAAATATGCAATTCCATTTTGCAAATGCTGTAATGCAAGACCATCTGCATAAAATTGTGAATCGGGCTAATTACGTTTTGCTTTCATGTTATTTTTGCTACTTTTTACACAATTAGTAACCATTGTCTGTATGTGTATTACATAATTGAAATGGTTATATTAAAAGTGGCATAAGTCCCTGTGTCATTTACATATATTAATATATAAATTGATAGTATTATTTGACCTTTCTTAATTAATTGTGTTAATTTATCGAGTTTGAGGTCTAAAAACAATATATTTGTTTTTTATTTTTCAATATTTCGACACCCTGTGGGTGTCTTCTTCAGGAAAAATTTTTATACAATTTGAAACAAAAAACAAATGAAAAAAGTTTTTTAAATATTTTCAATAATTAAAAAAGTTATAGTTGCTTTACATTTAACAATTTTAAATATTGAAAAATAAAAAATAAATATATTGTTTTTAGACCTCAAACTCGATAAATTAACACAATTAATTAAGAAAGGTCGAATAATATTATCAATTTAATAACAACAAAGAGTACGAAAATGGATTACTGCAGATTCAAGAAAAATTTTGAAGTAAGAAAGCTTATCAACAGATTCAAAAACATAAGGGATAAAATTGTTAAATATAAAGCAACTATAACTTTTTAATTATTGAAAATATTTAAAAAACTTTTTTCATTTGTTTTTTTTTTAAATTGTATAAAAATTTTTCCTGAAGAAGACACCCACTGGGTGTCGAAATATTGAAAAATAAAAAATAAATATATTGTTTTTAGACCTCAAACTCGATAAATTAACACAATATATTAATATATTTTATCTTTCCCTCATATTTTTCCAAATAATTATTATATTTTTCATTTAGTTACTGGGTGTTTCGTTGGCGCTAAACAACTCATCAGTAGACTTCAACCATATTGTTTGAAGAGCATTCAAACTCGTATGGTCAAATGAAAACCTTCAAATACATTATGAGAATTACAACATTTTTGGAATTTACAAAAATATATAACCATAGTAGGCTGAGAAAGCTTTAATACAACAACACAACAAGCTATTTATATTAAATATGAATCTATTTAGTTTTATCCCAACATGTACTTACATAATTAGTCGACCGTTTTGGGCGGCAATGATTTGTATTTATTAGCCAAAACCAAATTCTTATTTAACAATATTTATTAAAAATTATTCGGGGATTAATTTCCAATTAATTATTTAAAAAATATTGTTGTTTGCTGTGTGTTTAGCTATTATTTTGTATAAATTTTATAACACAAATGGCTGACTTATAACACTTTTAAAATAACCGGCTCAGTCATGATTTGATATGAAAAAGCTTAATGCACTTAAATATTTACTTACTATCTATATCGTAACACAATAAATATTTAAAAAATATAACAAAAAGCGGTTATTTACAACAAAATAAACAATGCATTTTAATAAAACACGAGTTGTTTTTTAAAGTCATGGGTCTCTCGTTCGCTGTGAATAAATATTTCTAACTTTTATCGCCGTTGCTGTTTTACATTTGTATTTACATATTCATATAGAATGTATTTGTTGTTTTTGCTTTTTGATACTATTCTAGAAAATTATGGCTCTTTTGCCTTTTTTACCTCATGTGTTGGATTTAATATTAAAAAATATGCTAAATGAATTCACTGAATGTATTGGATTTGCATTAATTTTCGTTTTCAAAATTATTAATGAATAAGACGCAGCTTTTGTATTTTTTTTACATAAACAAAATAAAATAGAAATTTTATATGCCATATGTTGAATAAACATTATTATTTGTTTTTGGCCAGTATGCGTTAAAAATCAGAGAGCAGGTGCTAAACAACGGGCTTAAGTTTATAATCAGGTAATAAAAGAAATATGGTTAGACTTATTTGAAGAAAACAAATTTCAAACACGTCTAAGCAATAAAAAAAAAAACATCAAACATGCGTGTGTATGTTTGTGCAACTTAGGATTCTATACATCAATCAGTTTAAAAGCCAATGTTTAAAAAGTTAAATGAAAAATATTAAAGAATCTTCAGCTACAAAGTGCGGAAATTAAAAAAAAATACAGGAATTGGTTAAAAATTTTAGTTCTGCAAGTGCTTTCTTTTATCCACTTTCAGAATATAAATACTTGCTACAGACACGCATTAAGCAACGCTAAAGCTCAAGCCAAGACGACATACTGCTTGAAAAACATAACTTACGGTCCATTTGGCGCTTTTAAGTTGAGCATGAAGTTGATGATTTTTAAGGCAAAACTAAAGAAAGTTCTTCATGTCGATGCTAATGGCAGGGTGCGCAAAGTATTTCTTTCCCAATGTATCAAATGGTTGGCTAAAGGTAATTTTTAAAGAAAAGCACTTTGTTGAAAAAGAATATGTTGCAACATATTTTTTTGTAGTAATCAATTCGCGGAAAATTTTCTGCGAAGAATATCAGTTTCTTAAGGATATAATAAGCATAAGTATTTTTTTAAACTGATATACTATGTATGTATGCAATATTCGGAAAAAAGTTTTTATAAAATACTTTAAAGTTTGGAAAGATTTTCCGCCATTCGACGTCGTCAAATTTGGTTTATTTATGTCATCTAAAGTTTTCTTTTTCTTATTAATAAAAGCTTTTACAGATAAAGCTTAAGAAACTAAAAGGCTAACGTAAAGGTAAGTTAATATAAAAACCTTTCAGAGTTAGAGTTTAACATACTAAAAGATTTCAGAGGAACGTTTTCAGATACTAGAAGCTCTTAGCATCAGATAACCATTCATGATTTCAAGCCAGATGAAGCTTTGAGTAATGATTTAATGCCAAAAGCTTTTTTTCTTACTAAAGCCTTCACACTGGATAACTTTATTTCATAAGTCTTGGTAAAGTAGAATTTAAGCTGCTATAAGTTAGAAAAGCATCATCTACGTCGAACTGTTAGGAGCTTAAGATTTTATCTCCAATTCTATGGCTAGGTTAGGTTGATTGGAGGGGTGTGATAGCCCATGTCATACGACATACACTTAAGCCAGTGAAGGCTTGTGGTGTGCTCCCTTTAATTATCTGACACAAACTACCAGAGTTCTGCGGCAGGATTCGAACCTGGGACCTTCGCACTACGAGTCTAGTACACTACCTACTAGTCTACGAAGGTCAGTTTCTAATTCTATAGTGCGAACTATAATTTGTTTCGTGGGCTCACCGCTCCTATGCGATGGTATAGGTCGAGTAGCAGTTGTACCTTATGATTCGATTTTGATCAGCCATATTAAGAAAGTATGAGTATGAGATTTATTTTAGTTCATCACAAACAAGCATAAACTTTCTTTCTTTAAAAAGTTGGACCTACAAACATCCTTATGGTTTTTATAAATATTTTGGCTGGTGAGGATGTGACGAACTAAAGTGACTTAAATTTTTTTTATATAAGTTGCTGCTGACATTAGGACTTCTTACTGAATCAAAAATTTCATAATTTTAATTTTTAACTTCTTCAATTCATTTGTCAGATTTTGACATTTTTATACGAACCTAAAGAATGTGCATGACTCCTTGTTTAGAGTCTCCCCTCCCCCCGTGCAACCTTGAACACAGAAATATTCATATTTACTCAAGGAAATTCCTTTTATGACACTTATCATTGTTTCCTCTACTGCTTTCCCCTCCCTCTGAATAGTAAATAACCATTGTTTATTATTATTATTCAAAATGCAAAAGAATAATATCATAAAAATAATGTTAAGAATAATTCGAGATATAAAACACTTGCACTGAGTGCTGTTGCTACTGAATGAACATTTTGTTGCTGTTGATGTTTTCGTTGTTGTCGTTGTTTGTGTATGACGACTGAAATGTATATACAATCAATGTATGTATGTACAATCCACATTATACATACATTTTGTTTCTCAAGTAAATATAAATAATATAAATGTATGTATTTACAAAAACAAATATTCTGTATGTAGTTGCTATTTAATTTTCGTTGTTGTTGCTTTTAACACGTGCGATACATAAATCATTTTATTGTATTTAAATAGAGATATTGTTGATATTTGTTGCTGCTCTTGTCATAATATCCTTAACAAACAACTACATTCCATTTAAACAAAACAAAAAGGCAACAACAAAAACTTCTACGATTTGTTGAAAGAACATTGATGTGAGAAAAACGACGCTTGTGGTGGCAGAGGAATGACAGAGGAAAGAAAATGTGGGAAATTTTAAGTGCATTCTATGGTTTTATAATGTATGTATGTATACGATCATGATCAACATACATATTGTTTCCTGCTTAGTATGAGGCCCCATTTGACATGGTTCATTAATAGATTAATGGCCGATAGTATCCACTATTTAAGTGATTAAGTACATATATTTAAGGTAAAACAAATATATTGAGTTTTAACCCTTAGAAAGTGATCGGCAGTATATTTTTGTTCATTAACTTTGTAATGAGTCACACACGCAAGTGAAAAGTGTATGGCTACGACAACAATTTTATATTCCGCACAACAATATGTGGTTGCTGTGGACACATTATAATTGTTGTCAGTGCGTTTAACAAAAACATCAGATGACGTAGTTGTTTTCATTTATAAAAAATGTAACGTGGTTCGATTACAACCATATTTTTTTAATCATACAAAAGTATCATTCTCGTTGACTAGAAAAAGCAAACAAGTTTCTTTTTACACAAAAATAGTAGTTCTCCTGATGTTATAAAGTAAGAGTGTGATTAATAATTCTGGTAGAAAAAACGACTTTGTTACAAAGAGCAAATCGAACAGATTACAACACGGATGCAATTATGGAAATCGGTCTATTAGTGGCGGAGTTATGCAAGTCATACGAACGATTTTTATAATCGGTTCGAACATACTTGCATTAGGGTTATGCGTGGCATCAGAGGATATACATCATATAAATTTTTGACTACAGGACACGCAGTGTATGGTAATGTATGATCTATTTATAATTTCGTTAGTATTAAACGTAATATTCATAATGATTTTAACTCATCGACTCGACCACATTTTTGGTGGAGAAAAATCGGTGCATATTTGATCATAACTAATAAAATATTTTTCTATTTTCTATGATCTACTCTTTGACTACAGATGACAATATTATATATTTATTTTATTTTATTTCACACATTCCTTGTTATAAAATAGAATTTTATGGTAACGCTAGCGGCTGGCCAAAGAACATAGAAATTTTGCTTCTGTACAAGCCTGTTGTGTAGTCTATGGCAGAATTATCTTCTCTGACAAGCACTTCATAGAAAAATCAGATTTTCTGACTCCCATATTGAATTTTTGTCAAACAGCCTGTTTACATATGCTCAACTTTCAAGCCCATTTAACAAGTAGTTTTGTATCCGTACTATTGGCTTGAAGTTTAAAGTTTTTGACGTTTAGCAACACAATTTATGTACAAGCAACACACTAAAATCGATTGTTCACACGGTGCCATTCAATTAACGATACACTATACAAGGTGCTTGGCAATTGTGATGACTGGATATAGGAAAATAGGATAGGGTAAGGAGAATAGCGGGATTAATGCTTGTGGACATTTGATTTGAACCTCTCAACATTGGGTATGGCAGGAAAGACAGCTACAGGCAGCTCGTTCTACATACGAGCATTCGATCAAAGAACGAATTGTTTCTATAATGCGCAGTGCAATTCGCTGTTATATCGACCACAAATGGATATGCTCTAATGCGGAACGTATCCCTCGCAAATAAGTGGGAGTCTCGAGAATATGTTCCCTTACTTCATTAGAGCATATTCCATTGTAGTAACGATAAAACAGCATAACACATCCCACGGTACGACGATGCTCCAGTAAGTCAATAGTTGAAAAATCAAAGAAAAAATATTCTGAAGTCGCATAACGAATTAAAAAAATTGGGAAAATATAATGTTAAAATCCACCCATGTGCTAGGAACCGCACATTGCATAAAATTGACAATTGTTAAAGAACATAGCGAAGCTTCCATAATTTTCAGCAGTAAATTAATGTTCGTTTTAACTATTTTCGTATTCTAATATGGGCCGCTGGACAAACCAATTGTTGCTCTAAACTATTTTGTTTTCCTTTTACTGTTTTTAACGCTTATGGCGAATAGCAAGTAAAATTATTCCAGCACATTCGTCAGCTGAATTCAACACAAAATAGAAAATGAAATAAAATTTCACGGCAGTACAAATTATTCTTGTGTAGTGTGACAATCAGCTTCTATGATTTATTAAGCTCT
Organism: Germaria angustata; assembly: GCA_963681545.1. Lineage (NCBI taxonomy): Eukaryota > Metazoa > Arthropoda > Insecta > Diptera > Tachinidae > Germaria > Germaria angustata. The sequence continues at coordinate 33,302,160 of OY813001.1, read as the reverse complement.
TCAAAGAGTGGTGTTGTGTTAATGATAATATGATTCCACTACAACCATAAACAGTCGAAAAATTTAACCAATCGATTAATTTAAATTATATAATCTTAACTATTATTTTGGTGCCTCGGTAGGCCTATCAGGGCGCAGGTTGTGATTTCGATTCCCCCCTGAGATTCTGGTATTCTTCACCACAAACTAATGGAAGTCTGTATTACTATATTCGTTATGCCCAAGTTATAATACAATTTTTAATTGTAATATTTTTGATTAATTTCCATGAAACTCCGTTTTAACGTAAAACCTTTCTTTCAGGCTAATATTCATTTTAGCCGTAATTTTTCTTTCTATGTGCATTTTTAATGGAATTTTTCTAAGTTAAGAAATCTTCAGAATTGATAAACGGGATATTACAAATTAGTAGTTCCATTACGTCCTTGATATAATAACATATTAAATCATGATTGTCACTAATTCAAATGCAATTTTCTCAAAGAGAATTTAGCATAAAAAGTTCATGCGGAGTGTAGGGTGTAAGACATTTTGTGAAAAAATCGATTTCTTATCAAAACGAAATAAACAACCATCTGTTTCAATTCAATTCAAAACAATAGCAGGTGTTTGTGAAAATTAAAACTCTACAAAAAAAAACATCTAAAATATTTGCATCGATACGTGTACGAGTATGCGGCCGTAGATGTTTGTATTTTTTGTTTGTTTATCTCGTAACAAATGCAATTGTTGGGAAAACACGCACGTGTTTTGAGAAAAATCGATTTATTGTATTACACTCCTTATTACCAATTCACGGTTGGCAACAAAAACCCATTCTGCCATTGATTAATTTAATATTTAACAATCAAATACTAGAGAATTGGAGTGACTTGTGATATGTTTACCATATATTAATAAAACAATTCCCATTCATTTATATTTTCATTGAAATTTTCGTTCATTCATTGTCCATTGCTTTCATCAATGAGTTGCAGGTGCACAAGTATTCGTGTGTCTGTTCTCAAATAAAGATGAGTTCAGGAAATAATATTTATGCACACAATAGTTTTAAAGGTGTTTAAGTATTTTTATTATAAAAAAATGCTTCTTTTATATATCAATGATTTTCATTGTTACAAGACAATTTTAAAGAATAAATTTTTCAATGTTTCAAATGAAGCAATCAATTTTCGTCTTTTGCAGAAGAATCTAAATTATTTATTTTTATTTTCCACAACTTTGGCACTTCTATTGTAGTTCTAGTAATTCTCACTATTAATTTATTTAAAATTTAGACACATTTACCACTAGCACGATTTATACGTTTGCAAAATTAAATATTTAAAAATTGAAATGAAAAAAATCTTGCTTTAATACTCATGTTCGCGTATATTATAGTTTGTAAAAAATGATCGCAAAATTTGAATGGATTTCATTCGATTACTTTAAAATGCCACAAGCAATACAAATTTCTATCATAAGGTTACTGGGAAAGTACTCAAACACAACAGCAACAAATAAAAAATCACTATAATCGACATTATTTATGTTCATTTTATCTTTAACAAACTCCAACATTGCGTATGTGTAAAGCAGACCCCAACTTATGGCCAAACGATTCAAATACAATACGAGAATTCTTGTATTGTGTTTGTTTGTTTTTGGCATAAACATACGAGGTTGAATGTTTTTAAACTGCCTAAAGTTCACTGACGATTTGGTTTAGCGATCAATGAAATATCGGCATATGAACAGCTAAAGCCACAACAAACAAAATATTTTTAAGTAAAAGTAATAAAAAAATTAATAGAGATTTTGAAAACTTTGAAGACTTCCTTCCCCCAAGAAGTCGACAAAAGCCTTGAAAGTAATGAAAATGTCCATTTTAGTTCACTGGGGCATTATTACTTGACGACTTAATATTCTAAATACGACTGCAATCAATTCCCTTTGACAATGAGTAGATGACACCAATATCATCATTCTGATATCGGTATCAGGTTACAATCACACATGCCGCTCCACACTAAAACACTAACACACACACTCATATTGGTGAAGATGATGAGGCTGCTGGTGATGATACTCGTATGATGGTTACATTCTCTTAACATATTTATTATTTCTCGAGATGCTTCAAAGTGGGAAATACTTAATAAAAGTGTTGAATCGCACGCACACACACACACACACACATACACATTCCCCAAGAAGTGCGTGTGCAAACGTAAAGAGCTCAAAATGCCTTTTGTTTATAACGAAAAGGGGGACTCAGCTACAAGGGGAGATGGCGAAAACTAAGTAGTAAAGCCAAAACAATGACAACTTAATTTGATTTATTTATATTCTTCTCTTCTCTCTGTTTCTGTTGGCTTTTCACACACAACTTCTTGAGAGCAACAACAACTATATAGATGGATGGATGGATGAATGGCTGGCATAGATGTTGTTTGGGTTCGGTTAATATGGATGATTGGTTGATGTTTGTTTTTGTTGATCGTTGGCTTTTCATTTGTAAGTTTGTCTAGGCAGCATTCACAGATTATTGACTAAGTACTCGTGCAGCCATTGCACAGATTGACATGTGATTTCATTGAAATTTATGATTTATCCAGTTGGATTTCCATTTTGTAGAGATTAGAGTGCAGATACAGAGTAGAATATTAATGCAACTATTTTATGTATTTAAATGAACATTAACATCATGAGTAGACATAATGAAGTTTATCTTAATTATAGTGAGAACGAGAATGTGTTCTTTTTTTATATTTCTTTCTAATAGAAGCCATTATTATGTCGGCATTTATTTGTGTATATCTTTTATTAATAGACTCTAATGGCGCTTAGCTGAAGTACATTTGTGTTTGTACAAAAGATTTGTTAAAAAATCTTTAATACATAAACATTGTTAAGAAGTGATTGAGAAGGCCTCCCAGAAGTGTTAAAAATCAGCTATAAAACGCACAAAATCTTCAATCATATTTTGTACAAAATATGTATATCAATTATATGTTTTTGTTATCACAAACTAAATTATTTATTAACATTATTCCGGACATTCTCCCGAGCAATTATTGAAAAAGTTCTTGTGATTAAATTTTTAGAATTCTAATACAAATTATATTTGGAAGTTTGTAACCATTGGAGGTTGAATGCTTTTCAAACATAATGGTTGAAATCTACTGAAGAACTGGTTATCAACTTATCGCGTTTTATTTTCTGAAAAGAGTGTAACATTTTGTTTTTAATTTACAAGAAGAATATTTTTCACTCTTATTCAATATATGTAGATCCCTTAGATGATTGCAAAGTCTGTGGTAATAAGTTTGCGTGTAATAAAGGACACTATATTTCCTTTTTACTCTTGGGAAAAGCAAAAAATTTTACTTTTTCGTTAGAAAGATGCGCCATTTTTTTCCACGTTACATCAAAATGGATGCTTTGTTCGGCCAAAGTTCTGCGCGCTTCGTCAATCATCCTTCATTTCTGGATGAATGGGTACGTCAACAAACAAAACTGTTGAATTTAGGACGATACCAATCCGCATGAGGTCCAACAGCGTCGAATGCACTCCGAAAAAATCACCGTTTCGCGCGGATTTCTTTCAGGACTACGTTGACCAGACATTGGATGATATATACAACAAAGTCTTGTGTTTAAAATGGCACAGCCACACAGCTCATGCCACTTTAACCATTCTGCACAAGCGATTTCAGGGCATGGTCGTATCACGTGGAAGTGAACTGGCCAGCGAGATCGTGAGACGTTTAGACTTTTTCTTGTGAGGTTTTCTTAAGTCGCACGTCACGGCCATAAGCTAACATAATCCATGTCATCGGTCAAATTCTGCTTGATTTATGAGCCAGAATCATAAAAGCTTGGATATTTTGCCATAATGGCATCGATATGGCTTACAAATTAATTTTAAAAAATTCCAATTATTGAAGACACTTCATAAAAAGTTTTATATTAATTTTATATGCCATTTCAAAGAAGCAAACCAATTTAATCAAACGGCAGTAAAAATGTCAAATCTTCATTATTCATAATTTGCACATACGATAAAAAACTTTTAGTAACTCATACATAAATATTAAAAATATACAAGTATTTATGTGTTTTCCCTCCAACTACTCGCATTCAATACAATTATTATCGTTTCGTCTCATTATTATCAATGCATTTGTTATCAGGCAATATTATAACAAATTTTCAACAATCATAACTTCATAATGGACTGTAACTAGACTGCCAGACTATGACTAAGAAAGTCGCCGTCAGTCCCTTGTGCTCAAATTACATGAATGACAGTGTCCGCCGGTTGTTGTTGCTATTTTATTTGTTATAAAATGTTTTTATACAAATGACTCATATTTTATGTAAATCACAAACAGTTTCTACTTTAATCTGGTACTTGTTGTAATTATTATGTTTATTATGGATGTAGCAAATGCACCGTGGGGCAATTCTAATCCTTTTTCTTAAATCAAGTTATCAAACACACTTCCTTCTATGTTAGGGCGATAGTGAATATAAAATCTTTGTAAGGACGATGGGATAACTTTAGTTCCTCTTAGCGAATATCAAGATAGTGAACTTGTGAAAATTAAAAAATGTCCTTCAATGGCTTATTTTGCTTTCAACAGGTTATGATTACAGCCCTCGTTTAAAGTACGCAATGCATAGTAGTATATTTACTACATTAAGAATAAATGAAAATCTTGCAAATTGTTATCATAAAAAGTTCAGTCTCCGTAACATATTGGATACTGTTTCCAGTTCAGAAAGAAAACTTTTTGCAATGGAAAAGGCTATACCCAATTGGCGCAATTCTTCAAACTATAGTATTAAATAAACTGAAATTAATTATTCTGGCTCGAGTTCGATAACTTTATTCAAATTATTTTTTATTAAGGAAGAAGTAGGGAGAGGTCAATTACGTTTTTTTTTCACACTAATCCTAAGGAATTTTTAGTATGTAAATTATAAAAGCTTTGGGTCTCTAAGGATGATACTTAAAGACTTTCGCAATATCGGAAAAAAATATATATATTTTTTTATCAAAAGCGACCTTGAGCTTGAATAATTTACAAATTAAACTTAACTAAAAGAGCAAACACTACAACAAATGTATTAAGAATTTTTTCATATACAATAAATTTACATAGTTTTTTTTTCAGAAAAAATTTTTTGTTTGTTGTGGGTTCGGCTGTCTAATAATCCGTTGACATTTGCATCAATAGACTTCAAATCGACGTTGTCTTCTTTAGGCGAAATTCAAAACACATTGAGTTCAACTTTGCGACCGAGGATTTTTTTCCATTGAGACTTACAACTCAAATACTCAGCATGTCAAATTTTACATCCATCATTGCAAATGGTCTTTACATTTTCAAGAGATTTTCTTGCTATCCCATTGTGCACTTACTACTGAAATAATAATTACACTTTTTCATTACCATGTGTTATTGTTGTTGTTGTTTGTTTGTTTATGTATATGTTTACATTTCGTGCCCTGTAATCTGACCGTATTTTTTTTTAAGAATGATTCTACACAATTCGACAAACTCATACAGCAAAATTAACATGATTATATTTGTTGTTGGAAATGTAATAGAATACCCTTTTTTACAATTATTATGTATGAAATGTCATCATCATTGTTGTAAATATAAAATAATATTAAAATTTAATACACTGGTAGCGGCAACATAATATGTTATCAAAATTATAATAGTCGTAATTATATATTTAAATTTAAATGCAATTTAAACTGGTTGAATTTTAATTGTAATTAAATCCTGTTTGCTGTTTTAAGGTTTTTGAACTTCATATTTATGAATTTTTTTGGAAGAAATTATATAAGAAAATAATAAGGTCTACTCTGTATGCCAATTTTTTTTTAAAGAAAAGTAGTTGGACAACTTGATGAATGATACACAGTTTTGGGAGTAAATTCTGTGCAACATTTGTAGATGTTTTACACCCACACGTATTGGAAAAGCAAAAAAGGTTTAAAGTACAAATTTTGTAAAGAAATTGTTTTGCAAAAATTAATTTTTTAAGAAAAAATGTATTGTTTGTTGTGCTTTTAGCTGTTCATATGCTGACATTTCATTTGTCGCTAAAGCGAAATCTCCAGTTGATTTCTTAAAAACACACGCACTACCACTGTAGTTGTGAGGACATAAGATGATTAATAATTAGGGATATCCCTCTTCCGAATCTCTCCACTGTCAGTACGACAGTTCCAAAATTTCAAAGCGATCAGTCTTGTCACTTGGTTTTATATAAAATGCAAATTTATTTACATAGACTAATATAGATAATGTTTTTAGCGTTCTCATATTATTTGCTAACCGAATGATCACAAATGGATATCTGCCTAAATTTTTGGGCTAAGAAAATTCGGAAACAAAAAAATTAGGAATTCTTTAAAAGTCCTGATATAAAATTCGTATCACTATTTTAAATGAAAAACTGAAAGTCATTCAGAACTTCCCTTCACAACAGCACAGCAGCTGAGTCCGAGTTAATGCTTTTTAAAATAATTTTAATATGAAACACCATAAACATTTAATTAATTCCTCGTTAAGCCATAAAAAATGTTTAAATCAAGCAGTTATTATAATAAGACCCAGTGAAATGAATTAAATTTAAAAAAAATTCGTATAACTTCATTATAAGGATGTTGTTAAACAACAATCTCGCATAACACAAAGACACCTTAACCTAAATTTCAACCGAAACAAACGTCGTCATAAACTCACATAAGTAACAGTGAAAAATTTATTTCATACATCAAACTTAATCCAACCCTAAAGCAATAATTCAGCATACACAAACAAAAACAACAAACTGCAAGAGAAAAAAATCCTTTTCTTCCGTTTGCTCACGTTGTAGCCATTCAATATACGAAATAATTTACATTCGCGTAATATATTACGAAAGACAACAAACGTCGTCAACGACATCCTCAATGTCATTCAGATTTAACATTGAAACCGGTACAGAAAAACTAAAAGCATGGAAAAGATGAAAAGAAATAAAGAGGAACCCAATATGCAATGCATTACTTAAAGACAGTTATGTATATGAGTATATGTTTACATGGCTATGCATGTACATATGTACATACTTATGCATATATACGAATATATGCAGGTACGGCGGTATGTTTTGCAAATTTATAAAAATGTATATACATATCTTGAAATATTAACGCGGCAATGGCTTTTGCAGTCGTCTCTTATTACTAAATGCGAATTTTCAAATAATTGTTCAAAAAATTTACAAAAGCGAACACACACACGCATACTGTCATACTCACACATAGAAATTGTTTTTAAAATAATAAAACAATAATTATGGGATGACATATGTATGTACATACGTACACACAAATAATAGAAATAACTTATGATACGCAGTTTTATTATTTTCAAAACTATTCTATTTATGATAATAGAATAAATACAACAACAAAACAAAAATGTGTATATACACATTCGCACACACACACACACACACACCAATCCATGAGATGATCTTGTACTTAAATTAACAGCTGCGCCGGGTGTTTTAGAAGCCGAAAAAACTGACACACGCACGCACAAAGAAATATGTGTATGAAAAAGAAACCTATAAAATACGAAACTAATTGAGTATCAACATGTTCCCCTCGTCTTTTTATATCGAGAAAATAAATACACAAGCGACATCATTAAAACCCAAGGAAATAAACTAAAACTAAACACGCAACAGTTCCTTCCTGGTGTCTTCTTGTTTGCTAGTCAAGTATATACATACATATTTATTTATATTTTTCACACACACAGACACACGCATACACACACATTCATCTTCCCATACTCATCTAAATACAAATTTGTGGGCACAATTCTCGCATAGACTGGTAATATTTCGGTAGTTATCCTTTTTAACCTCTGTGTGTGCGCGTATGTATGTGTGTGTGTGTGTGTGTGTTAATATAATCTCACGCACAATGGGATGTAGGAACAACATCAACAACGACAGGAAAGTATGAGTTTCATAAACTCAGCTCAACATTCAGGGTGGCCATCATTAAGGTTTTGTTTTGAAGTTTAAAGGGTTTATTTTAAATTTTTTTGTGGTACAACTAATTTGGTCTAGGGACAGGAGATTTTCTAGGGAATATTATATATTATTATAGAAATTTTTTAAACAAGGTTGTTCCCCTATTTTTACATGAAAAAATGATGACATGGAGCAATTACTTAATTAATTAATTGAGTGAATATTACATTACTTTTGATATTTCTAAAACATATTCATTGTATGTATCAACAATTGCATCTTTTTTAGATAATTTGTGACCCGTTGAAATCAATCTTTCGGTAATTTAAGCAACTCAGATTCCTATTCCTTTAACTCCGGGTTATTTGAAGTTTTTCCGAGTGTAGACTATATATGGAAGTAGTGCCACTGTTATCCACTGTTACAATCAATTTTTTGCAACTTCACATGGTATATGTTTACATTGTGCTCAATAGTTTTTACACCCATAATTTTAGCAGAATTATCATTAACCTTAAATTATTAAACAAGGCGGGTTGCATTAGAGAAAAGTAAAGAAATCGCACCTCAATGTTTTATGGGGACGACATAACTTTTCATTCGCAGGTGATGAATCATTATATTAAATATGCTACACTACCCAGTAAAACCGCTTCCAAGGAAGTCAATAAAATATAAAACTTGTGACAATTTAATTGACTTTAGTTAGCAAAGGCTTCTGATTATAGAAAGTCCTAATTTTTCATATATTTTCAGTTAATCGTAAATTATGATCAAAAGCCATAAACTTCTTGTTTCAAAAAAATAATATTGCCTCTTTAATTAAAATCACAGCTTAGGTTTAGGTTTATGTTTGTGGAAAAAAAAACTAAATCTTAAAGTAGTTTCCTAAATAGTTGAAAACATACATTTAACACTCAAACTGTTATAGATGACCATGAGTTCTCTATAGAGCGAGAAAAATTTTTCTTTCGCTGATTTACATTCCCCACCGAATCATTTCCTTTTTTTGTTTTCACTCTGGTCAACCGATACATTTGCCAAGCGGACAAAAATTCCATCTACAATAGTGATGGGTGCTTTTACTGAATTCATAAATCTTATGATATATTGATTGAATCGAAACTGTATGTGACAAATCATTTAAGATCATTTCTTACGTTCAGTCTTTAAATTAAAGTTAGAAATATTGGCTGCTGTTGGTAGCATATTATCAAATTCGCTGTAATGGAATATATTAACACAATCGTAACATATCATATGAAATATAAAAAGCTCAATATCAATGTAAAAAATATTATGAATTTTTCCTTAATCATTCTATTTTTTGTCGATTTTATTTCAATTGTTCGTGCTTTTCTGTCATGATAGAAATTATTGACTTAGTAAAAAAAATTTATTTTCCCTCAAAATAATAATTTTTTTCACATATTTGACCAATCGATTGCAATCGCAATCGTTTTTGTGCATTCATAGACTTTAAAGTAGGATCGCAATGTCAATAAAATTGTTAAAAAAAGTGTTTTGCATATGATTTTTTAACAAAAGTCTGTTAGTCCTAAAATGTTTGTTAATTTCAAAATATAATTAAAGATGAACTGCTTTAAGCAACATAGGAATATCCGACCTACCGACTTCTAGACTAAACTAAGCCCCACAACGTTTTACAAAATAGATATTCAAAATTGTTTTCAATATAAAAATAAATCAAATCAAAACTAATCACTTTTTCCATGAATAAAAGAGAACCAGTTTTTCACGTAAATTATTTCTCGTAAGCAAAAAAAAAATAATAACAATAATAATGGCGAATAATAATCAACAAAATAGAGCACAAAACAACAACAATATGAAGTTAGCGATCGAAATTTTATGAAGGAACAGGCTTCAAATTTTAATCACGACAAATGGGACCAAAGTGTGTACTTTTTTTATTTACACTGCATTTGCACATGAAAGTTCTTTCTTAAAAGTTGCATATGCGTATTATCAGCAAAATCTTCACAGAAATGATTAAATTTAATGAAAATTTCTTGAGGATTTACACAGGAAAGTGAAAGTTCATTTTCGATATATCGTCAAAGATTTAATGCTAAAATTAATTTATTCTAGAGTTGAAAATAAAGGAAGAGAAAGGTCGATGTTTATACAGAGTGGCTAAAAGCATTTTTCCGGTTTATCCTTAAGGAATTTATTGTAATTAATATTTATATTTATATGTTATTTTTTTATATTTACTTTATTTTATATTTAATATATACGAGTAGAATTCATAATTATTATGTATCACAATCCTGAAATTTTGTATAAATATTTGCAATAGGCAGTGCTCTTTGCAATTTTGCTTCCAGAAAGTGTAAAAAATCTCTTTCTTGAAAATTTCATTGAAAGTTGAGCTGAAAGTGAGTGTTAGGAAATAAGCGTGATTGCATTTTGTTTTTTCAACTTTCACTTCCACGTGTAAACGCTAAGTTATATAAAAACAAAACATTATGGAACTCAGTATTTCAGATGTGGTATGATTTAACTCCAATTTTTCGTTTAGAATGACTTTAGACTGCTTAATGGAAACATACAGGTCAACAAATTTTCACACAAAATTCAGTATAACTTCCAGCATTAATTAAATGATGGGTATTTTATAAGAGTCTTTTTGGGGATGGCCATAATATATAGTTGGTAACTCTGTTCGTATTCAACCTTCTGAGGGGAAAAAACACCCGGACACCTATTTTTGGGAAGTGCTGTTCTGCTTTAATACTTTTGTACTACAAAAGGTACAAAATATAGGACATGCTTGAAATATTCGTAGGAAGGAAGTCTGCGCGCAAGAGACAAAGAGAGCTCAAGCAAATTTCTTTATTGTGTTATAATGATGTGCGTATGGTAATCATGATAATGTTAATGTTGGCTATAATGACGTTTTATCAAAATTAACATCTTGTTTTCTAAACACATTTCTGTGCATGTACACACATACAACATGTAGAAATTCGAGGTTGAATGAATAAGAGAGTATGAGAAAAAGTCACTGTCAACATATTTTGTGTTGTGCCAGTACATACTTGGATTTTGTTCTAATTTTCTATTACGCATTAGACTTTTGAGTACTTCAAGAAAGTTTTTTTGTATAGAAATACTACATATAAAAGAAAAAAACTTTGATAAGTTTTGAGAAAGCATTTGTTTGTATGTACTTATGTAAGTATGGATATATATACAGCGGTCAAAAAAAGTATTCGTCATTACCTAAATTCTTAGGAATAACTGCAACAACGGCAAAACGGATCAAATGAAGGTAAAACAAATAGTGTAGTTTTTAGCAGATTACATATGTCTTTTCGGATTTATTGTTTTTAAAGCAAAAAATTAAATTTAAAATAGCAAAAAAGCAATTCTGTTACGTAACTTCAAAAAATAAAGCAAAAAAAGTATTCGTCATTTTTGCAAAAAACTCAAGTTTAAATAAAATAACAGAAGTTTAATATTTTGTAATGCGTCCTCTGCGTCTTATTACTTCTCTCAAACGTTTTGGCATCGATTGGACTAACTTTCCTGTGACAGCTGGATCTATATTAGCCCACTCTTCCATTAAAATCTGTTGCATCTGCGTCTTATTTGAGAAACTGCATTTTCGCAATTTGGTTTCAAATGTTCCCAAAGATGTTCAATGGGGTTTAGGTCGGGACTTTGCGGAGGGGTTTTTATAACTTTTGGGCAGTTATATAACATCCAAAGCTTAGTATTGTGAGCAGAATGCTTTGGATCGTTAACGTGATAGTACTGAAAATTGTTACCAATACCCAGTTTTTCTGCACTATATCTCAAGTTCCTCTTCAGTATGTCAATATAGTATTTGTGATCCATTATTCCATTTATTATTTCAATATTTCCTGCTCCCGATGCCGCCATACATCGCCAAACCATTAAACCGCCACCACCTTGTTTAACAGCAGCAACTAAATTGCGTTGTTCTAGCTCCGTATTTGGCTTTCTGTACACAATAATTTTGCCATCGCATCCAAAAATGTTGAATTTCCTCTCGTCTGCAAATATTACATTAGTTCAAAACGATTCTGGCTCTTTAACATAATCTCTTGTAAATTTCAGCCTTTGAATTCGTTTAACTTTGTTTATAAATGGTTTCTTTCGTGCAGTTCTTCCTCTATTACCATACTTTTTAAGAGAATTTCGAATGGACTGTGGAGTAATCTCCTTTCCCAAGTATTCCTTAACGTTACTGCAAAGAACTGTGGCATTTGTTTTTGGCTCTTTTTGGATTTGGCGCACTAACCAACGTTCATCCGCTACAGAAAGTGCTTTAGGTCGACCAGATCTGTGCTTGTTTTCGACAGTTTTAGTTTCTTTCCCTTTTTTTAATAATGGATTGAACTGTACTTCTTGGTCTACTTACGATTTCGCTAATTCTTTTTTCAGTTAATCCACTTCTAAAATGTTTAATTATCAAAACTTTCACTTTATCAGAAACTTCTTTTTGTTTGCGACCCATTTTCAAAAAAACTAAAATTTCACCCAATAAAATATTTAGTTACAAACAGCCAAACGCTTACTATGTCGTAGAACATAAAAAATGGGATTTCCCCGTTTGCTTTTTCCAAAATTTAAAATTGTTACATACATACATACATAAATGACGAATACTTTTTTTGCTGTATTTTATGGTTTTGCGCAATAAAATTACATTTTTGTTATTTGGACTATTAATTTTTGCTTTAAAAACAATAAAAAAAGAAAAACAGGTGTAATCTGCTGTAAGTTACATTTTAAGTTTTAGATTTTTTTGCTCCGTTTTGCCGCTGTTGCAACATTTCCTAAGAATTTAGTTAATGACGAATACTTTTTTTGACCGCTGTACATGCATATGTACTATGTATCATGATTATCGTACATGGAAACGCTTTGGCCAAATCCTTCATTTTTGTTTTTAGCCCATTGCAAGATATTAAAAAGCAATTCGAAAGTGGTTCATCCATCTATCACTGCCCCGACAAAAAGTTTAAATCTACGAAATTAATACTTCAGTTACAGATTTCAAGAAGACCAACAAATAGATCATTTATTAGGTTATTGAAAAAAGATTATATAAACGAAACAAATCAGTATTGGTTTTCTTTTCAATCAGCTTTTCGTCTACTTCTTGACAGACAAACATTTACTTTAAATAGAGAATAATAGAAATATGAATTATTCCCCACATAATTTACCACATTTATCAGCTGTAGATATGGCTAATCCCCAAACAGATAAGCCAATATTGATAATTCAATGAAATGCTTGAACGCATTATAGAAAAAACGAATAGGCACTACCTCATATTGGTGTTCTTAGGTTTGCAGTATCAACTCCCGCCAAAGAATTTGGGAATTTGTGGTTGGATTGCCAAAAGGGACCAAATGGTTTTGTTAAAATGAATTTAAAGCCATGTAGAGTGATATGGCGGTAGGTACATAAAGGAAATAATAAGATAGTAATACAAAAATAAGTGAGAAATGAACTATTTTAAATGAAAGCAAAAAAACTTTGAATGGATAAGTTTGGCATTATAATTTAAAAAAAATATCATTACAAATTTCTTAAATATTCTTATACATTATTAAAATGACTCCTTTCTTTATAAAACTGTTTAATTAGTGTTTTTTATTTTCCACTTTCTTCCTAAAATCCAAAATTTATCCTCAGCATCCTGATGTAGACATGTTTGAGGAAACGTAGGAAAAAAGTAAAATAGCTAATAAGCTTAATTCCAAAACCCCAGCCAGTACCTCAAGGGATACCATAATCCACTTTATCAATAAAATATATTCTGAGTGGTAAAAACTGACGACCTCGAAACATCATTCTTCATTCTACAAAATTTTAAGATTAACCAGTTCAAGAGCCTCCATCAAGTCAGCAGTTAAACACACGTCCAATTCGTTACATATAAATCAGAGACCGGCAAAAATCACGTTTTTTATGCCTTCACTCATGCATAACTTTTTTGTGTCCAATTATTCACAAACACATAAGCAAGCATGCGCGTACGCTCATAATCTTTATTTGTGTTAATCATTAGGAAGGCAAATACAAAAATGCCTATATGAATTTTTCAAGCAAGATTTTAACACAGAAGCTATTTTGAGCGTTTGCATTGATTAAACACAAAAACGAATGGCATTTATTCAACATGCCTTTTCTTTGCAAAGAATATTAAGAAAAATCATGCAATGATATATGCTGGCACATAATCTTGAGTGTGTAGGTATGTATGTTGTTAAACATTGTGGTTGAGAAATAAGGATGCCATACGAAGTTACCAAAAAACGTCGGTTTTACAATAAACTTTAAAAATCGCAATTTTCGGTTTAAAATCGTTTAAAGATCGGATTATTTTTTACTCATTCAAAAAAAATTGTTATTTTTATAAGAAATACTTCAACCTTGCCAAATTTGTTTGTTTTATTGAATTTTACTGAAATTAAAGTCGTTTTTAACTCCCAAGAATAATACCGCTTTATTGGTTTGGTACATAGATTACTTAAAAAGAAGGGTCTTTAAGTGTATTTTTCTGAGCGCGGTGCGCTTTTTTTTAAATTTCGGTGCTTTTTTTAATTTTTGGCGGCACCGAAGCAAATTCAACAAATCTATTTGTTTCAGTGTGAGAAAAAAATCTTTGTACAATAAAATACACCCGTTTCAACATTATTTTATTCAACAGCGCAAAATTTTTACACGTTTATATGAAAATGATTATTTTCACGACAACACGGCTACATGGCTACACGACCACCGTTGTAGCTGTGGTAGATTTAGGCTAATTTATATTTTTGTGAGCGACAGTGAGAGTGTTTAATATATAAGTGCTTAAAATACTTTACTGTATTTAACAAAAAATAAGAATACAAAACGCATTGCTTATAATATAACCTCCTTCATGTATACACATATACACACATGTCTATATAATTACAAAATGATAATTGTAAAAATCGGGATAATTTTAAAAATATATTTCTTGATTAATTATCTGTTTCAGCGTATCGTCGTAAAAATGCTATTAAACTGTTAAGTCTGGCAACCGTGTTGCCTAACCATTCTATAAACACACAGCACCTTGTGCATAAATGTACAATTGTTGATTTTTTGCCTTTTTCACATTAATGCTTTTTGCATTAATGCCTCTAAGTTTTTGATTTCGATCATGAATGTGATTAAATAAAAATGTGTGCTTTGGAGAGTTGTCCAAAAATTCATGCACACACAGTTTTTAAACACTCAAACTGAATAGCTGGCATGCGGCAACAGATTAAATTTACATGTTCGCAAACAACCCTTATTTTGCTTAGCATAAAATAGAATAGACACAATGTTGATAAAGGCATATTTGAACGTTTGAGCGAAAATGACATGTTTTTCGAGTGTTTGATTAATCTGATTTTTTTTTAATCACCGGTTGCAGGTCTCTGATATAAATTTTACAACATTTAATATGAACATCAGTTAACTTACAGCTTAATATTAACGAAGTTTAGCCTAAATACACCTAATGAATTGGCCTTAACTCAATGATTTTATGTGTTTTGTTTATTATATTGATTTATTTATTTACTTTTTTATTTCTATCATTTGAATCTTTCCACTTACTGTACAACAAGATAAAAATCTTAAGATTATAGCAAAGGAACGAAATATGTAAAATATTTTTGCATGATATTACGTTGCCCCAATTTTGAAAAAAAGACAACTATTTTGATATAGGACAACAGAAAAAGGGAATATAAAATATATGTGCATGTAACATAATTAAAAAGGACATTATGATAAATAGTTGAAAAGAAATTTTTTTGAAATTATCATTTGATCACTATTCATATGCTGATTTAGTGGAAGAATATTCCAAATGCATATGGCATGTGTATAAAACTGCCATTTTGATACGATATTAGGTACGCAATGATGATGAGGAATTGCGATATTCCTTTGACACTGCGATTGAAGCAAGCCAAGTCTATTAAATGTTTATTAAAGACTTATAATTGGCTTATAAAACAAATTTAACAAGGAAAACTTGCTTTACGAAAATTTTATAAACCTTTTATTATTATTATGAATAAATATTACTCGACCTTAATAAAATTAAACAAAATACAGGCGCATATTTGCATTTCATATATTTATGGCAAATTAAATAAAACTGTTTGCAATTATCAATTTCCTAAAACTTTTTGCATTTTATTTTCAAACAACCTTAAGTATGTACTACGAAGTAATATTTTTGTTTTGCATTATAAAAAACAACAACAACAAAAAATCAATAAATATTTAAATTTAATATGTAATTGTGTAGTATAAAATAAAAACTGGTTATTTCCTGGAAATCATGTTACTAAATTATAAATTATAAATTATAAATTTATGGATCGCAAATTTTTGTGAAATAATTTTTTTCGTTGCAATAATTTTAATTAAAAATATTTATGCATATGCCTTCAGGAATAATTTAAGCCACCAAAATGGTAAATAAGCAAACAAATCGTAAATTATAATTGCAATTTCTAAAATAGTCAATGCGAGTACTTAGCCAAGTTTATAAGATAATACAAGTTTTTGTCTGGGATTTAATTAATCCATAATATCACTGCAGGCGTTTCATTTTCAATGTATGAGTTGGCGGGTTGTTTTAACTTTAATTAATAGTTATTTATTTTGAATTTAATCTAATTTACTTAAATTTTTCTTTAATATTACTACGAATGTATTTATTTGCACTAGCCATAACAGGTGGAGCAGCAGCGACGGATATAACTTTCATTTTGATGTTTTTTCTATATATTCGATAAAATATTTTTGATTTTTTTCCACAAAAAAAAAATTAAGAAAAACAATAATAACAGATTCTCCATACGTAACAAAACTTTAATTAATTTAAATTAAATTCTTAATATTGAAAATTATTATTAGGCAATTATTCAAACTCTAATTTTAATGAACATATTTCTTGGAAGACTATATTCACACTTTAAAATTCTTCATACACGTACACGTACGACATACACCTAAGCCTTCACTGGCTTAGGTGTATGTCGTATGACATGGGCTGACATACCCCTCCAATCAACCTAACCTAACCTAACCTATATCTTCTTTTACCAATACGAATCGCTGTGAATCAAATGAAGAAAACACAGAAATGTGAAGAATGCTTTAAACCTTCTTATATCTCCATATTTTTTTGCAACCCACTTCTTTCTATATTCCCCTAATGACAAATTTAAAAAAATGGACACCTGTTTCTATACAAAAATTTAACGTCTAAGTCTAATCTTATTATTTAAAATTATGTTATTGTGTAAAATATTACGTTATTCGTAAGAATATTTTCTATTTATAAAATATTTAACAAATTCACTATAAAAATGCATTTCATTTTTATAAATAAATCGATAAATGTTTTCTTAAAAACACATTTAGAGGGATTCAAGAGAAGTGAACTAAATCCTATATGAAGTTCACTTAAATTCATGCCAAATATAAAACCTTTAACCCAATTTTGAGAATGCAACAAGATAGTTATTGAACTTAATTAGAAGCGCATTAAAATCGGATCCAATTTGTTATGTCTGTTGGAAAACTAAGTTTCTTCATAAACATTGTATAAATAAAATATGACGTATTGCGTTAGATTAATTTTTTATATGCGTTAAAAAACAAAAAATATAAAAACAAAACTTTTTGGTTTTAAAATCCTAAAATATGCTTTAAACTTTTTAAAAAATTGTGGTAATTGAGATTTCGGATGCAAATGTTTAGAGCAAATTTAATTTTTTATATACATATGAATAATTCAAGCAATTTCAGATGCAAACTATTATCAACTTTTCTATTGCGTAGATTTCTTACTTTTTGTTAAAAATTAGTTTGTTTTGTTAAAAAATAAAGATTTTTATTAGATTCATTTAATATATATATATATTTTTTTAAATTAATTTGTTGATTTTTTATTTCAGTTTTAATACAGTGGTTTACATACACAAATGAGTTTTTTTTAAGTGTTTCATTTAACTTGAAACACTTTTTATTGAACTTTAAAATAACGATTTTTTGTTGTTGACTTTTATCTTTTCTTATAATTTTTCAAATAATTACACAAATAATTTCAATTTCACTTAAGATTTATTTTTGTTTTTATTTTTATTTTACACAAAACAAAAACCGTAAATTATTGGCAATTTACGACAACGTAAAAAACAATAAATGTAAATTTAATGAACAGAAAATGTGTTTAAATTATTCACTGGTTTGTTTTTGAAGCTTTCTTTTGTGTTGTTGTAGCTGCATAAACAAGAATTTGTTTTTGTTGTAGTATATTAATGTTGTTTGTTGCACACGTTGAATTATTCTCTTTAATTTTTCTAAATAATACATTTATTCAAGCGATATTTTTCGAATAGAATTATTTTCCAAAAATTTTATTCTTTTATATCAATTATTCACTTTACAATTGCTGATATTAACATTTCATTAACAAACTTTTAATTATTATTCAAAATAGCATAAATTAACATTTTTCTTTTGCATTTTTAATAATTTAGTAAATTAACAAATTGCTTATTGCTCTTAAAAAAACTTTATTTCTTTTTTTTAACAAATTTTACATCAAGACGTATGATTGATTTAAAGTCAAACACTTCGCAATTTTATTGCTGATTTTTTGTTGTAAATGCTTTACATGTACATTTATATTCGTGCATATATGCACATATGAGTGTAAGTATGTGTGTATATTTGCATGTATGTGTATTTGTCAAAGTTGCATATTTTTTTTTAGTTTGCCGCTTAAAAATAAAACGCAGTATCCGAGATACAAATTTCCTTTTTTTTGTTGTGGCGTTTTTCTTGTTTTGTTTTGACTTTTTTTGAAACACAGTTTCTTTCAAAATTAAAAAAAAAAAAAAACAAAAATCCTAACGCACTTTTCAAGAGTTTGTAGTTAACGTGACGACAGGTAGAGCGATACTAAATTATTCCAAGAAAATTTTATAAGAAATTTTCTATAGGAATTCTCATCACTCTGAGTATTTTTATACGGTTTATCTCTCTTGTGTTATATATCTCTCATTTCATGCTTATTGACTCTTTTAACCTCTCTCACTTACCACTAAGGTCTCTTTAGCCGAGTCGCATTTACTCTGTTTTTTTGTATGTACTTGTTTAGAGAGGTATTTTCTTGTTGTTGTTGCATCTTAAGTATGGTGTGTTTGTTGTATGCCTAATTTGTTGCCCAACAAACATGTTGGTCTCATCTCAAATTGGGTATGAGTTGATGTCCACCTCTTTTACAATGGTTGAAAACATTTTGAGAAACACATATATTTCAAAATATATGGTCTCAAAGGATACACGTTAATCTATTTTATGATTATGTGCAAATATGGGGACAATGTATCATTTTCCGTAGTAAAATCAAGGCTGGAAGAGTCACAATCGAGGTCATACTCGTCGTTTCAACTAAAAGACTTTTCTGGCAGCAAATCATGGTTTGTATGCAAAAAATTGGGTTAGAAACATGTACAATTTATATAGATTTTTCTGTCTTTTTCCCATCTGAATGAAAACTTGCTGGTATTGGGACAAATTTATTTCTTATATTAAATTTCGATTAAATGGCTTACGCTGGGATCACATATGGCTGGGTTATATATCTATAAAACACTGGAATGGTCGACTATATGGAATGTCATGTAATATAAGTTTACAGGCGCGATCTTTAATACCTATACTTTGATACGGTGGGCACCGAACCTTTAAAAAATCAGACTGTTGTATGCGTCAATAGAAAAGAGCCCTATGGCGCTGCAACTATTGAACATTTAACATGAACATTAAATTAAGTCGTCACTTTAATTCATATACTAGCGATTGCAAATTCGTGTTGAAACGAAATACATATAGGAAAATGAAGCAAAACAATTGTCTAGATGCAAATATTTAACAGTTTTCCTTTGTTTAATTTATCTATAAATATTTCCTTACAGATTTTCGATTAATTTTAGTTTCAAGATGTGCTAAACTATAAACTAAATAAGAAAATAACATGGCAAAGTATTTTCTTACAGCGAAAGTTATAATTAACACTTTAAGCAATAACTTTTTTTGGAAGCAAATTACTAATAAAAATTTCAAAAACAAATTATTCACTTAATTTAAATACTATTTTACTTTCATACAATATATTACTGATTTATTTTAACGCACCATATGCGTTATCAAATTAGAAATAAATGTGATAAAATATTAATAACACAAAACAAATTAAAAGGCAAATTAACTTGCTCTTAAACAAATATATCCAACTTTTGTCTCGTATTTAAAACATATTTTAATGTCGTCAATGAATTAAAAAAAATTAGTTTAAAGGTTCTCCAAAAACTCAAGCAAGTCAAAATCTTTTAAGATTAAATACTTTAAGGCTTCTGAATAATTGATTTAACTTTTAAAACGAGGATGTGCATCAAAATGGTCTATAGTGAAAAACAGTCGCATTAAATTCTCTTTAACATTTAGAAAAAACCAATAACTTTTACATAAAAAACTGAGTCCGTAAAATGAAAATGAATGAAGCACATGAACGGTAATAAGTGATACTAAGGTCTCTGGAATTTCTGTTCTGTACACATTTGGCGGTGTACATATCCTTATTATTTCTTTATTTGTTCATTTTGTAAAATTATCATATGTTCAAAAATTTCCTAATAACAATCTCCAGTTCAATTAACCACAAATATTTCTTTAAGCCAAAACCCGATTTGAAAGATCTTATGACAAGGCGCTATTTTTTCAAATATTTGTTTCGAAATGATCCTGACTTTTTGATTAACGCTGTAAGAGTTCCTTGTGGTTTAAAAATAGATTAACAAAAATTTGTTAAGCCCATCACACAAACATTATTAAAACGTGCTGCGTTGTGTTTGTTGGGTTCACTTGGTTGTTGTCCCTGTTGTTTTTGCAAATATGTACACGTAGGTACTTAGAAACAGTGATGGAGAAAATTGTAGAACCGCCAAAAAAGATTGAGCGCCATGTGTTTTTTATTAACTGTCTTTGCACTAAATAGTATGGCTATTGGCAATAATTGATTTTGTCCCAAAGTCGATTAAAAAACTAGGATTTAATTTAAAGATGTTATATTATAGATTGCGATGAAGAAGTGAAAATTAGTGTTACTTAAGCTCTCGTCGCTTGTAATAGCATGTTAAAATTTGAGTTATTTAAAGTGCTTTCACCCATTCGTTCGGAACGAAATTTTTGTTGTGAGACAAATTTAGTTTACTGAGAGTTTGCTCACAAACGATTCACCCACTTGGTACAAATGTTCTGGAGAAACAAAGCTACCATATGGAACAACTTTGTGGCAGATGATTGCAATTTGCTGTGTTCTAAATTAAACAAATTTTAATAAAATAAAAAATATACAAATGAATAAAAGTCGAGTATTTCTTCTAATAGCTATTTAGTTAAATAAATATAAAAAATTTACAAATATACTATGTATGTTTTATACATACATATAATATGATGTGGCAGCTCATTTCAAACCAATTCAAGCTAAAATTGTGCCGCACAAAATTTACTCTCTTTCTCTCAAAAATAGAGACGTCAAACTACATATCAAAAAAGCGTTCCGAACGTTCACAACGAATGGGTGAATTCACCTTAAACGCAAAAAAAACGTAAGCCGCAAAGACAAAATCTTATTATGTGCCTTTGCATTAAGTTGTAGCGCCACTGTAAAATTGATTTTGATCTAAATTTGTGATGACACTTTCAACGTTCTTAAAAGTTTTAAGATTTGATTATAGATATATGTATCATATATTATGCAGGGAAGCTCTGAAAAATTTTAATTCATTAGTTTTGAGATTTAATTTTAATACTGACCTTCGTAGACTAGTAGGTAGTGTAAAAAATTTTTGATCCGAACGTTTTTTTTTTGTTGAGTAAATTTTGTCTGCAACAATTTCAAGTTGAATTGGTTTAATTTTAATTTTCGTTCCGAACAAATTGAACTGTACTGCCAGCTACATACATTTTTTATGTAAAATTGAAGTGAGCTGCCACATCATATTATATGTACATACAGAGTATATTTGTAAATTTTTTATATTTATTTAACTCAATAGCTATTATAACAAGCACTCGACTTTTATTCATTTGTATATTTTTATTTTATAAAAATTTGTTTATACACATATATTAACAACTAATGCTGCCGTCATAATTCGCAGATGGAATATAAGTATAAGGCTCAGCTATTTTTATTTCAAAATTTTTTTAAACTTCCATTTAGTTGCCCTGTAATACCTAATACAATGAAAAAGTGAATATGTCTTATTATGGCGATTAGGTTTTTTTTGACGGTAAGGGCATGTGGCAGGTATGTTACCGTTTGTACCTTTCTATCGTCACTCAATGCACTTATATGATTATGTTTATGTATTTGAGAATATGCATATATTCGCATACATGTATATCATGCACATAAACGGTTATATGTATGTACTCTCAGATCTAATACATCTACCGCTCATTTACTGTAAAAACCTCTTAACTGAAAAACGCTGTTGTAGAATTAGTCGTCGATCTTCTTCTTTATTTCAAGTAAATTATTCAAGATTAAGGACCAATAATTATACTATATAATACTAATTAATATTATTATTAGTATTTCGCTATCGCTAGGGATGGATAGCTTTTATATTAATATCAATTTACTTGAAACCAAAAATTAATTGTCAGACAAATATCTCGTATACATTTGGGAGAATATTATTTTATTTTCCCAAGGCAAAAATGAAAATAGTTTTCTGTAAAATTAGATTTTTTGTGTTATGATGTTGCTGCAGCAAATGAGAAATAGTTTTAATATTTTCTATAAATACAAACGGCTATTAATCTTTCCTTAACTGTTCATATATTTTACAATAACTTTTATATTAATTATTTTGAAAAAAATTTTTTTTTTGTTTTTTCAGTGTCTGCTACATATATATTTTGTTTTAATAATAACATTGTTTTGGTGTTGTTTTTCTTATTTTCTAACATTTAGTTTTTTATTTGTTTGTTAAGTTTTATTTTAGTATTCCATATACATATATAAATAAAATGTTAAAATTTGTTATGATTTTTATACAACTTATTTGCTTTATTTCTTCTATTGTTTGTTTTATTTTAAATATTATCTTGAAGTAAATTCTTTGCGTTGGATTTGAATTATATTAGAAAAACAGTTTCATTTTATTTGTTTTATCTGGATACGATGTTTATTTTTATAGCGACTGAGCGACAACAGTAGAGTAGCAGCGACATATTTTTTAACAAATAAATTATAATTGAGTGTTTTTTTAGCTGGTCTCATTTTCATTTTCACAACTTTATTAAATAAATGAATTCAAAATTAAATGATTTGTGTAAAAATTCAGAAATTGGATTTAGTGTTGACAAGACTTAAAGGTATTTTTAGCCCATATGTGCAGTATTTATTGGTATATTAGAATAAAACTATTATTAAATTTATTTTAACAACTTAGAGTGTTAAAATAAATTTCAAATTTGATAACATTTAAACTTAGCAAGAGAACTGGAACTTTTCATTAAAATAGAAAAAATCAAGAGAAAATAAGGGAGAACAACACAACTGTGTCTGTACAAAAGTTTGAAGTACTTGATATTTTCTGAAATAATAATTTCTTAGGAGAAAGTTTTAATTTAAGGGCATATACGTATATAAGTACATACTTATGTATGTACATACATAACGCCTCTTAACTGTATATAATCATTGTTACATTAAAAAATTTTTTCAACTCACTAAAGAAAAACAGTTCCTTAATACCTCGTTTCAAACTGAAGTTCCAAAATAAGTACATATATACTCGCCATCAAGCTAATATCAGCCTGCAAATATTAGAATCGAATATTGTCAAGTCTATTTTCTTTTTTCGAGATACGAGTACGTTGCAATAAAGCAGCGATGTGCACAGTTAAAGCTCCCATAACAAGGCACTCAACATCACCCAACTTTTATCCAATTAAGAGAGATGATCACCAATTTCATTTATATCCATATTTTGTAGGAACAGCTGCATTTGATGAAAACAGGGCAACCAACAATTTCATTCACATGAGAACGCAAAAGAGATTCAGAGTTGAAAAAAACGGGGAAAACCACTTACTGAATAATTACAACTCTTGATAATATACTTGACCGTTCATAACCCATTTCACCGGAATGTATTACTTTTTCTATCTTCCTACCAGCTGATCTAAAACATGCGCAAGTAACACTGTTTTGTCTAAATTACGCATCGCGCCCGCTTAGGAGAGATATTTTAGATAAAACTTTTTTCAAATGTAGTGTCCGCTTGCATATCATGTGGAAAAATAACACCAAAAGCTGGAGTTGGAGTAATCTCTCCATTTGTGGGAACTCTCCATTAGCAGAGATTTCACTGTATTTTGATATGATTTTGCGTTTTTTTCCCGAAGTACATAAATAGTTTTTATCTTATAGCGTGTTTGCTATTTCAGGTATTTTTCTCTATTTATTATCAAATTTTTCCAAGTTGATTCTATGGATTAAATTAGTTTTTTTCCTCCAAATTAGTAGTATTTTATAATGTTAATGAATGAATAATTCGTTTGTTTTAGAAACACAAATACAATTTGTTTACCAATTTCTACTATCTGTTTAAGGCAGAAAACGAATGTGAAAATGAAATACAAAAAAGTAATTTGGGTGCGTAACTCTGTATTTCACCTTAATGAGGCGTTATGTTACTTCAATATAAATTGTTTTTTTTTTACAATAGACAAACACCATTGTACTACAATAACGCAACGCTTCATCTTGGTGAAATATAAAAATTTTGCCCTTGATTTTCTCCCCTCCAAATTTTCATTTTAGTCACAAACAGACAAATAACAACTCGTGAGATTCCTACGGGCCAGTTTTTAGGTTTGAGATCCGAGATCAAGTTAATTTTAATGCTTGTATTTTTAGAGTTATCGGTTATTCGCTATTATTTGTTAGTTTAAGCGGCCAATCTTGGTGGTTTAATCTGAAATCGAAACTGTTGAAATGAGATAAACAAAAAATAATTTTAAGAAAATTAATTTAAAATCAATTGATTTAATAGTGAAGACGATTTTAGTGATTCCTCCCATTTTTCTGTATTTTTCTAACACTTACGAAAATTCTTTTATACAAAAAATAAATTGCAAACTTTGAGGAGGAGAGAAAATATTTCATCAACAAAAATTTACGAATTGAAACGTAAATGGAAGTTCAAAGAACACTTTAATCAATAAAATTTGATCATTGAGAACTTGATCTTACTAAGGTCTTAAATTAATTTTCACTTTTTCTAATAAAACAGAGAAACTTAGTTTAATCTAGAACTTTCAATTGTGCGATTCAATAGCTGTTAAAGATTCGACAAAAGTAAAAATCTATTCACAATTTTAAGTGTTTGCACTAACGATTAAATGCTTCACTGACCACTCGTTACCAACTTTTCTATAATTTCTTAGCAAGTGGCGTCTTTGTGAAAAGAGGAAAAAAGGCACAAAGAGGAACAGAAAAAAGAGGAAAAGAATTTGTGCCAGCCAAATAGTGTACGAGTATTAATTTAGTTTTGATGAATTTCTTTAATTATCATCAATAAAAGTAAAATTATAATAATTAAGTAATAAAAATAATTAATTAATTATACAAATATGCTTTTATATGTTTGTATATTGTTGTAAAACAACAACTTGAGCTACTGGGAAAAGAAGATGTGCTTCCACCGAACGGCTGACTGTTATCGCTTTAGTAAAACTACCAAAATTATGGGCGTTAAGATAGCGGCAGGGCTTATCTTGAAAATTGTTACTGAAAAACAAAATTGTCAATTCGTAACTTTGAATCATTCAGTAACTGAATCGCACTATGGTTTTAGAAAATGTATAATTTTCGAATTTTGCTATTAAATTTTTTTCTATTGAAACTATATTCACATCTCCCTATTGGGGATACAATGAAAAGATTTCACAACAGCAATAGACACACTTATTGGCCTGTAAGCAAAAGCGCTTGAATATACTTATGTACGTCTAGGAGGCGCTATATTTCAGTCCAGCAACATTTCAGCCTAAAATAGCTATGGTGATGGTGTAAGTGACAGAGATACTTATGTCGTGAGGAGTTTTTTTTGTCGAAGGATAATGACAAAACTGCGGAATCTGATACTTTCGATTTCGCATCTTCTTGCTTAAATAATTTACGCTAACGGCCACAATTAAATAGATTAAAAAATGCACACTCCGATCCCTGAATGAAATAATCACCTGTATCACAATTTGCCCCTATAGATGATATATGGTCCTGTCTATGCAATTATTTGCATCATGCGACAAAGTGTTCTTCATTCTTAATTTTTTTGGGAAATCTGTTGTTAGCGACATACAATATTTTTGAACAAATTTCCTGATGCATTTAAAGCCGATGAGTAAAACTGAGATAGAAGTAAAGAGGTTGGATATTTACAAACAATAAACTTCGAATAGAAACAAAATCTTTTTATATGTAGATGGCAAAAACTTAGCGAAAGACATTTAATAGAAGGCAGCTGAGTTTCAGTTGAGTTCCCAGCGACAACTAGCAACAACAAAATGTGTAGTTGCCAACAAAGCACTAACGCAACTAGAAATGTTTGCCTCTTTGTCGTCAGTCGCCATACGCAATATCATTTTCAGATGATGTTCAGTGTATCCATAATTGACCGATGACTTTTTTAGTGCAACTTATTAAAAAAATAACAAAACCAAAAACTAAAAACGATAAAAAACAATTATTTATAAATATTTGCTTATCAAAATCTTGTGTTCATTGAAGAGATTTAAAACCGACAAAAATATTTTCTTATCAAAATCATAATGCTGCTACACGTATACTCTATGTAGTATGTCCCAGCAAACAATAAGTTTTGAAATTAAAATTTTAATTCAAATTGATGTTCATTTGTGAGGGAATGTGCAACGTATGGCTGATATTTATCAAAATCACTACATCATAAATATTGAAAATTCGATCTATTTCGAGTCCCATGCAATTTGACCCCAAGGTTTCAAATATTTCAGCTCCTTGATTTAATTTCTTTTAATTGTTGTTAACAAAACAGAAACAAACAACACAATCAGGGCGAAGCAAGTGAAAAATGTCTTCGATCGAGTGGGCGGTATAGAAAATATTACACGTTTAACAATAAGTATATAACTAATACGAGTACATACACATGTACGAGGTCTGCTCAATAGAAAAGGTGAATTTTGAAATTTATCGGCTACGTGCATTCGATTAGCGATTTTTTTTAAGTTTTCAAAGTTGTTTGAGTTTGTTGTGTTTCGTTAAGTTTGTTTGTTCGCCGATTTTCAGCTGTAGAAAAAAATAGATCAAAGAATTTGTATCAAATTTTGCATAATTTATGTCACTCCAAGAAATTCCTACACTTTGACGCTGGGAAGGCGGATCTGGCTCTAAGACTGGGCAGGAAAAGCCTACGGACGCTGGTAGGGACGCTCACAGGCCATTACACCTGCAAAGCCCACCTACAAGGAATGGGCTTATCTGACACGGACATCTTTAGATTTTGCGGTGAAGATGAGGAGTCGATGGAACACTTGATAGCAAATTGTGAGGCATTGTGCCACAGAAGACACAGGACTTTACATGCATATACACTGAGTGAAGAGGATCTGTTAATGCTCCCATTGAAGGAGCTGATCCTATTTGCGAACGTATTGGACTGTTAGGGACAGGGGAAGCACAATAGATCAACAATGGTCGCAGTGCAAAAGGCCATCCCGGGCCAAACCCCCATTACATTACACTACATTACAACCCATTGATGTCATTCCAATGTTGTGCAATCCTGGACGATGTCCATTTCGAAATCTCCGCCTTAAGGAGACTTTTGTTGAACCCAAAAGAGGGGTGGGTCCAATGAAGTTCCCCTCAGCCCCTTTCTCGCACAGTTGTCCGCCATCTCATTCCCGGCATGCCCCTGATGTCTTGATACCCATAGATGTCTAATACATACGGAATGATATTCGGGATATGCAGACTCGGTTTAAGCGAAGACTAAATAATAACCATGATACTGCTGTGAGGTATTATATGTGTACGATGGCTGTTTGTTAACCAAGACCGTAAATTTGACAAATAATTTACTACAAGCCCCTATAGTAAATTTTCAATTTGCTACTTCAATGCAAATACATTTCTTTCATTTCAAATTGTATTTCTTTTCAATTCTTCTTCATAAACTTACCGATAATTCAGTAAATAAAACATATTAAATGTGAATTTTTCGTTTGTACATACCTGAAAAGATAAAAGTTAATAAGAAACATTAGAATACATAGTAAATATGGTTTTAATTTCTTAATCTAGATTAGCAGGTCACTGTTCGAAAGACACAGTGTTCTAAATTTTACAGCAAAATATTGCTTTAATCTGTATTCATTCAACACTAAGTATATTCAAGTACTCGTATTGTTGATTGAAAATTTTAGCAAATCTAAGAAATGGAAATTATCTTACGTGGAAAATCAGATATTAATTTTAAAATTTCTAACAAACGTCTATTGACATTTTCTTTTCCAGAAAATGTGTAACATTTTATTGCTAAATTTATAAAAGAAAAACTATTTGGTATCTCATGTAAAATATTTAATTTCCTTCCCTTCTAATAAGTTTACGCTTATTAAAAAGCACTGAACTCAAATTTTTCTCTTTGAAAATGCAAAAATGTTACCCTTTAATTAGAAAAGAATAATTCATATGATAACAGTGCCAATATACACAGCTGTTTTCCTGTGCTAAATTTTAAGTTATATGATGGGGTAGACGATCTAGAATCTAGGATCTAGTATCTATGTACTTCTAGATGGATAAGAACTGGAGACAAACGCAATTTACTCAGTACGAAGCCCTCAAGGACAAAATGTTAACAATATGAGTCACGAGCATTTGCAAAAGAAAATTCTCAGATGTTAGAATTAAAGCTTAAGGGCAAATGATATGCTCACGTGTCTAATTATCTGAGTGAAGTTCGCTTATAACATATACGTACGTATGTCTTATAGTGAACTTTGGTTGCAAACAACATCTTTTCCGGTAGCAGCAGTTTTGTGCACATATTTCGCAGAAATTACAATGTTTACAACGAACTTCGCTTAGAGCGAAATTTCGCTTCACGAGTCATCGACTTGGACATGACATGAACGTAACGTAGGCAGAGCAACGGTATTAATATATTCATGTTCTTGTATGTGGCGAATAAGTGTTCATGTTCATTTTCATGTCCAGACATACATATGTATCAATCATTTTTTATATGTATTTAATATTTCCGTGTATGTGTTAGTCGTTTTCTATTCTAATTTGCATGTGTATTTGTGATATTTCTTTGATAAGGCGAACATGGTTGCTCGAAAATATGGCGTCACTTGAACGTGAGAAGTCTTCACGACCCGAATTCATATATGACATTTATTATGTTCAATGTCCATACCAAGTTAATGCCTAAAGGAGACTGATGGTAACGAATCCCTTTTCAAGTAGTACCCCAAACAAAAACTCTCTTTAATTTTTACACTTATAAAAAAATCTCGAACATTTTCTGGTAACTTTCCGAGCCAACAAAAATAATAAATTTTCACCAATATTTGATAAAGCGCATAAAACATAGAAAATAGATGATATTTGTAAATAGATATACATACATATAAATATTTTGCAAGCGCAACGAGAGCAAATCATTTTTAACGTTGCTTACGTGTTGTGAAGTTCATTATAAAAGAACTCCACTGTACATATGTACATCTACATATATATATATACATATGTACATATACATACATACATGTATTTAAATGTACATTTGTATGTGTACACTTGTCTATATATGTATGTAGAGACTATTATGATAATAATGAAATGATTTTCCGGGAAAATTTTAAATTAGGCGTAGAGTACATATATAAGGTACGTATGTATGAATTAATTATATATGAGTGTATATCCCTACCAGTTTCTCGATACAGTATAACCATTGATACAGTACAATCTCGGTTAACACAACAATAGAGTGTTGGCTAGTTTCGAACATCGAATTTATCGGCGAAAATCGAATAACAAATTTGCTCGGTGGTAATGGTTTATATTTCTAACAAAAAACGACGTTTGTAATTGTTTTCTTTATCTAAAATAATTATTAATATACCATTACCACAGAGAATGAATTTTAGAACAGATACAGATAATTTAGTCCAAAGTTATAGGCATTTAATTTACAAAAGCAAAAACGGACACTAAAAAGAAACATATTTTCTTAATTTCTGTTACTTAATAAAATATTATAATTTATAATATTTAAACTTTTTTCATTTTGATTTTGTTTCAAATTTTATAAAATATTTTGTAATTTCCTGAAGAAGACACCCACAAGGTGTTGAAATATTGAAAAATCATAAAAAATAAATATATTGTTTTTTTTATAAAAAAAGACCTCAAACTCATAAAAAAATAATTCAATTAATTTATAAAAATAAAAATGTCGAATAATATCATCAATTTATAAATTAATATTACAAACAGTGTTGCCACAAACAAACAATTTATGTAACCATATGAGAACATGTGTACATGTATTTTTTTATTTATTGCAAGGAAAGTTAATACTCTTAAAACACTTACTCTGCAGATAGCACTAATTAGCACTTTACGTACATTCATACAGACATTTTTTCTGCGAACTTATGACCTTTTAGTTTCAGAAAAAAGTGTCACACTTTCTTGACAAGTTTATATAAAAAGAAAATCTTTTTATCGCCCTAATTTAGAAATAAGAACTAATTTTCTAATAAATTTAATTAAAAAAAGTGATCAAATTTTTTTACAAATTACCGAAACGTTAACACTGTTTGGCAATTGGGTATTTAAGTACATATGTACATACATAGGTTGTATTTCGAGCTTGAAAAGGCATCATTTTGTGAGGGTGTACGTAACATTTGAAATGAAATGTGCTACGCATTCTAAGTTAACTTTTTTATAAAAGAAAACGCCATTAATTAAAAAAAACTGATAAGGATGATAAACTTTCAGAAGCAAAGTTCTAATAACCGAAGTATTTTTTTAACTTAAGTAGGTGAACAATTTATGAGTTGCAATAAGCGAGTGTTTCGTGGAACGTGGTTATTGGGCTTTTTAAAAATTTCCCACTTTTCAGTGGAAAACTTTTTTTAAATACTGGATTCAATATTTTTCGGTAAAAATACCACCGAATACAAATTCACTTTAATCGTACTTAAGTACATACTTATGTATGTTTTTGAGCTTAGCAAATACTTTACAAGATTTGTAATTTCACAGCATGCTTCAACTGTCGTACAGAATGACGCGTTTTTAAGGTTATGTCGAATAAAATAAAAACAAAAAAATGTGAAGAAAATTATCTTCACAACAAATTATTATGGCAAACACGTGCGATGCAAAAAAGGCAAACAATAATAATGAAACTTACCATTTATGGTGTCAACATTAGCTCGTCGAGACTGTTTCTTTACGCGGACCATTTAAAAATCATTGATTAAATCACAAATTCACTTTGAAAATAAATAACTTTAGTTTTTGTTTTCTTTTTCAAGCAAAATAATTTTTTAGCAGATAAACAGCATACGTAAGTATTTACGCACTCTTGTAGTAAAGCAATACTAACAACTTTAGGCAATTAGCAAGATTAATAAAACAGAAACTTAGAAAATAATTCTTATTCTTGCTTGCGCTTGGCAAATATTTTTAACAAAACTAAAATATTAAAAAAAATATTGTAGGTAGAAAAATAACACAAACTTCATGCAAACGCGATACGCAAAATAACTAAATGAGAGAAAAGCAATCATATAAATGACTAAAGAAATAAGCAAGTAAACAGAAAATATATGTACATGTGTATGGAATATTACCCACGAAACTACACTACACACTTCCAATGGAAACACAATGGATGGTAACAACCAAACACTTGAAGCGCCACTAAGAGAAATAAAAATAATAAAAATATTCAAATATTAAACCCACTGAAAAAATTATAGCACTTTTACTCATCTACACGGAGCCATACTCGCACTCATGTACGATGTATGGATGCATGTACATTTCTACGTTCAAGTGAAACGAACGGTACACTCGTACGTAATAAATATGAGAAAAAATATTACCAACTACAAACACACATGGGGGGACTCAAACAAGTATGGAACAAAACATCAGCTAATGTAAGAATATGTCAATAATATAGAAAAATAAATTTTTTCTGAACAATTTTGTGTAATTAAAATGTTATAAATAAAGGGAAAGAGCAAAAAACGTGCTGGAGAGTGTAGGAGAGTGTAGGAGCAAAACAAACAATAAATCCAATAAAGAGAGTGAAAAGAAAATTGAGCACAATTGCGATGAGAGACACGACAAGTTTACTTATTACAACACGATATTTGCACAGTAGAACACGAAG
Organism: Germaria angustata; assembly: GCA_963681545.1. Lineage (NCBI taxonomy): Eukaryota > Metazoa > Arthropoda > Insecta > Diptera > Tachinidae > Germaria > Germaria angustata. Next base: position 33,269,503 of record OY813001.1, on the reverse strand, counting down.
GCTATTTTCGTAAAAACTGTTTGTGCATTCGTGTGACACGAAATATGATGATATTAACGAAAACATTTGATTGGTGGACGAGTGCAGATAACGATTTCAATCGGTGGTTTGGGAATATTGTGAGATTTTTTTGTTAACACCACTAAAGAGCAGTCGTCTGTATGTAAAATGTTGGCTCTGAGCTAAAATACTAGTGTTGAATATTGCCTATTTTTTGCAAACTAAATTTTTACTCTCATCTTATTTTAGTTTGTTATTTAACTTCGCCATAAATATTTTTAAAAACAACGTCGCACTTTCCTGGCTAATGAAATGTACACACATCCATGCATCCATACTTATGTAGTGTGCTCCAATGTGTAGACATGCATACATACATAATTAAGTATGAACACATGGAGATCCATATACAGTGTTGGAAAAAATAATAGGAACGATTGCGTTTATTAGGATTTTTTAATCATGTTTTCAAATACATATGTACATACTTATATAAAAAATAATGTTAAAACTCAAATTTCTTTAGAATTGTGTAATAAAGCTTAGATATGAATTTTTATTCTTGTAGTCTGAAAAGGAAAACTATTAGTTTAATAGAAGCAGCCTGGAAAAAATTGTAAGAATGCCTTAATTCTTTAAAGTTAATATTATTATTTTAAATATTTACCTTTCAAATCTGAATATTATATTAATACTTAGTTAAAACTCCATTCATCTTTAGCACTTCTGCTCCTTTTTGTTTTTGTCCACATATCAGTTTATTTTTTGATTTCTAACAAATGATTTTAATTTTTAAAACTCTACAAAGGTGTTCAATCGGGGTTTAATCAGGAGACTGCGAGGGCCAATCTATTACGGGAATTTTCTTTTACTGAAACTAAGACTAAACTAATATTAAAGAGTGTTTTGCATAAACTCCCATTTCAGTGGTATTCCCTCTTCAGCAAATAGAAGCATTTGACTTTCTAGAATATTTATGAAATCCACAGCGCACATTTTCTTATCTATCCAATAAATTGGTCCGACACCAGATGATAAAAAAAACATCCCCATATCATGAGACTACCTCCACCATGCTTTACAGTCATTTTAGTATATTTGGGATCATACTCCTTGTCTTTTGGTCTGCGAACAAATGTTTTGCCATCTGATCCAAACAAATTTATTTTGGCTTCATCTGACCAAAGCACGTTTCCCCAATTTTTATTATTTACATATTTATATTTATATTATTTATATATATTTACATTTTTTAATAAATAATAATAGAAAATTAAAGATTACACTTGCAGACATTGATTTTACTTTTTTGTTAAAGAATTCAAATAGGATTTCACGCTTATTATTCTACATTAGTTTTCGTTCTTATTATTTTTCCAACTAGAAGTGTAGTAATCTCTTACAAAATTTTAGCAATAAGAATTTTATTTTTAAAAGCAATAAGAAAAAATAAATTAATAATACCCTTATAGAAAAAATATGCAAGCAATCGTTCCCATTATTTTTTACAACACTGTATATTTACATACAGACAATTGCTCTCCAATAGCATCACTGTTTTTCTCTTATTTTAACTTAGACAAGCAAAGTTTCGATAGTTTTTCGGACATCAATACCCAGTAGGAAGGGGACTTCCAAAGAAGCTAATAAGATGCACAACTTGTGGTCCGGGTCTTTTTGGAACATTTGAACATATGTATGTATGTACATACATACATATGTATGTGGGCTTATCACTGCATTATTCAAAGGTAGAGTAAGCGTTTCGAGAAAGCCAAATGCCAAGTTTGAAAAACAATGTATGTATGTATGTACATAGATATGTATGTATGTATGTAAGTACATACATACTTACATATGTACATATGTACATACATACATATGTATTTACTTACATACATATGTAGTATGTACGGCCAAGCATGGCTGCGGAGGGGTCATGGCATGGCGTTGGATGTACATATGTATGTATGGCTACAGTAGTCGTTGGTTACTCATGTAGAATTTATTGACGGTACAATGGAAAAATATGTACCTACTACAAAGAGTCGAAAAGCTACGCCTTGAGAGCATCTTTTACTTTCAAAGAGACTACGACCCCAAACAAAGGCCAATGACGTTCGAGTGTGGATAATTCATCACGTTCGCATTGGCAAGCGCCACATTTCTAGTAAGGCTCAAATGCAAGAAGTTCTTCAGCAAAAATGGCTAAATATTGATGCCGATGTTACTAAGAAATTAGTTCATTTAATGCCAAGAAAATTTAAAGTAAGAAGTCGAGGAAAAGAAAGGCTACTCCACCAAATACTATATTAAATAACGAAAAAGCTACTAACTACTCGGTATAGAAATCAAGAGAGCATAACCACTTGCTATATTCAGAATTATTTTTTTCTTATGTATTATAAAAAATATTATTATAGCAAAAACATTAAAAGTATTATTATAGAAAAAGATTTTCTCAACTAAACTTCCCAGTAAGTCGATAAGATGCACTGACGAATACTTTGAAAGCAATGATAATGTCATTCCTTAAGAACAACTTCCATTATTTGAATGCGTATCTTTGAGTATTATCTTATGGCGGGAAAATCAAATGCGATGATTGCTATCACGAATGCTGGTGGTGTGGAATTTTTATAGATACCGGTAGCCAAATCCACTGGCATTACATACATACTAAACCGTACATCTGATATTCACCATGTCCGGGAGTTCCAGCCATGGATTAAGCACTACAATCGGTACGAGTCGGTCACCTAACCCCTATTGTGCTTTCGTTAGAGTTCTACGAAATTCTGAAAGCAACAATCCTTAAAACACTTCTAATAAACACCTATTTCGTAAGTGACCCCATCATGCACTTTATAATGTCGTTCACTTTAATTTCAGAGCCCGGTTGTTGTTTACGTAAAGCATGGCGGTATAGATATAGGGTCAGGAATTAGCATAGTGATCCATATTCTTTGGGGGTAGTTGATTATATACTTTGACAGATTTCCCTAAACCTCTCCAACTCCAGTAATCTCGTTATTTTATTAACTCCAGTAATCTCGTGTTTTTATTCACGAGATGAATTGAAAAAAGCCTCTGGTGCTTGAGCTGTCGAGAGCTTTAGGACTTTAACTAGACTGAAGATGAATGTCCTACACACAAATCCATGCATCCCTGTGGAGCTACGTGCTTTCGAACTCTCTAGACTCGCCGTTTCACCACTAAGCCATGGACATCTTCATGTACGTCACAATGCGGACAATACGGACTATTATCATACCACTTAAATAAAACAACCGTGTACGTTAGGCGTTAATGCCAGATAATAGTTCGTATCAATATACCCTAAACTAAAACGTTCGGAAGTGGTACGTGTGTCCGTCCACCTATCCCCCTTAACAGAAAAAGACTATCCGCTTGTCCCTATATGCCAAGCTTGTAAGTCTATAGGCATCATGTTGGCAATAATAAAGACAGCCTCGCCGGACACGGTCCGGAAGATGCTTTATACATACAAAATGAACCAGCGTTCGACAACTGTAAAATTTCAAATACTAAACATTTATTTCTTCTTTTTAACATTTAATTCAAAACAATATTTATCAAATTCGTTATTCGAGATATTCTGCAAAGTATAACTATTTAACATTTTATTATTTGTTGTTGGCTTAGCTGAGTATATGCTTGCATTTCATTGGCGCTAACCAAATCATCACACATGATTTGGCTGAAGGGTTTGGCTACCGCCAATGAACTACAGGCATATACTCAGCTAAGCCAACAACAAACAATAAAATGTTAAATATTTAATTTAAAACTAACTGACCTTCGTACACTAGTAGGTAGCGTACTAGACTCGTAGTGCGAAGGTCCCAGGTTCGAATCCTGCCGCAGAACTCTGGCAGTTTGTGTCTGATAATTAAAAGGGAGCGCACAACAAGAACTCGCTTTACTGGCTTAAGTGTATGTCGTATGACATGGGCTATCACACTCCTCCAATCAACCTAACCTAACCTAATTTAAAACTATATTAATAAAATCAAGAGTAGAGTTTTAATTGGTGCTCTTAATTTGTTTACGGGTGCAAATCTAAATACCACAAATTTCTTAGCTGAAATTAGTTTTTATTTTTTTTTTTTTTGTGAACTAATGGGTTAATTTTTTTTTATCCATTTAGAATTTTACTATCAAATTTAACCCATGAAAGATGAATATTTCACTTTTTTATAATATCTACTTTTGTCAAACAGCCTTTAAAATTTTTTATTGAAGTAATAAAAAAATTTATTAGGCCACAAAAAGCCATTAAAAATTATACATAAATATTTTTCCATTCTTTTTTATACTTTTTTAAAGGTAGCGTAGCTTTTCCCTTCTTGTGTCTTCATTATTTCAAATAAAATTAAATAATACCAGTAACTGTCAATTCCTACTCGTTTTTCGGGTCATATATTACGTGACAACGAAACCTAAAGTAATGAATTCTATTTTATTTGATTGAATTATAGAAAATTAGACGACACCACAAAACGGCCAAATGAAAACAACAAAAAACATTTTTTTATTAACTGTCAAGTCAATTGTGATAAAGTCTGGAAGTAAATAAAAAGGGACAAAATAAACAAATTTATGTCGGAAAAAAGCCGTTCTATTACAATTAACTGTTGTTGACAAGTGTGTAATTGTTTCTATTGTTGTTGTTGTTGTTGTTGTTGTTTTATTATTGTTCAAAAGCGGCATTATAATAAGTTAATTGTATGTATATACATATTTAATTACTGTTTGTTTATTGCTTAATTTTGGGTTTATTTGCTAATAAGTGACTGACTTACTGTCTAATTAATAATTATTTATTAGAAGGTTTGTAAAACACACTTCCTTACACATTTCTTTTAATATGCATACACAAACCATTATTGGGTATTACGAATAAGGCATAAACAATTATATATTTAAATACATAGATATTAAGTGCAGTAAACTGGCCTACGTAAACTAGTAGGTAGTGTACTAGACTTGTAGTGCGAAGGTCGCAGGTTCGAATCCTGCCGCAGAACTCTGGCGGTTTGTGTTTGACAATTAAAGGGAGCGCACAGCAAGCCTTCACTGGCTTAAGTTTATGTCCATTAAATGGGCTATCACACCCTTCCAATCAACCTAACCTAACCTAAGTGCAGTAAACAATTTGTTAAATTGTGGCTTTACTTTTGCGACACTCTGTATTTTCGAGTATCTGGACTGTCTACCACAGGAGGACAATAATTATCTCATAATAGAACATATCGTACGCACAGGTTAGTGAGTTATAGAATAAAAAAGAAATTGGTAAATGAAAAATGTTTAAGAATCGCTGATTGATTTACAATCTAAAAAGTATTCAAGAACGCTTTTGCCAATAAAACAGACGCATTAAAATCAATCATGTTCTTAGGTATTTTATGAGCTGATGGTTCCTTCTAAGTACTTATGTCACTCTTTTTTTGTTGCTAGAGTACCAACCCTCGTATTATTCTTCATAAGATTTTATTCATTTTTATATGTTTATTCTTTCTTACGATATTAAGATTTTAATGAACTCTTCAAGCTGTTAATAATATGCCATAAAAATAAATATAATAAACGAGTTGAGTCTTTAACAATTATACTCTTGTAAACACGCACTTATTTATTAATGCAACAGCAACAGCAACAATAACAAGCAGTAGTCAAATTGTAACTGGCGGATGCTCAAAATTCATTTATACAGTTTGTAAGAGCAAGAAGTGAATGAATAAACGTTTAAATGTTTGCTTAAGTATTTTATGACGGATTTTGTCGACTTACTGTGAAATTATCACACCTTATGTGTTTATTTACCACTTCTGATGTTAAATTCTTGAGTAAATTTATCATGTCATTCATTTAATCAGACTAATAGTCAGTTAAAACACATTGAATGCCACAGTAACAGCCATCAGCTGTTTGCAAGTGAATCTGTGCGATTTAAAGTCTCTCAACAAATCAAACATTTCAATTGACAATTACATACTTAAGGATAATGTAATTGCTCTGTTGTTCTTTTTATTGTAGGAAAATTGAAAGTAACTAATATGTCTATGTATGTCATTAGGAAGTTAGTGATTTTCTTTACAATTAAGAATATTCTCGATAGAATTTAATGAAAAATCGAACAAATTTTCCCTAAAGGTATCAGTTGACTTTGTAAATGAAATTTTTTACAGATAGACTTAAACAAAAGCGGTAAGCGTTCGATATTAAGCCGCCTAGCCCTAGAGATGAAGCGACATACCTAAATATGAGACGCAAAAAACAGAACTGTAAGAATATAAATATTTTTGGTTTTTTTTTAATGATAATTAAACTAAATATTAATTTATGAACATATTTTTTCAATTTTAAAAAATAATTATTTATAAATTTTATAAATTTTTTTTCATTTTCTGCAGCTAACTTCACTTCACTGGGTCAGCATTTTGAGCTTGTTAACTTCAGACCTGTGCTAGATATATGAATGGCGTTACAATAATGTTGCAACGTGCATATATTATTAAAAATATTTCAGTACATTTGCCAAAAGTTCAAAAAGTTATTTTTCTAGTACATAATAATTGCAACAGTACTGCAGCGAAAATAATTGAAACAAAATAAATGTTTGAAATTCGCATTAAGATTTTTTTTCGCGGGTCTCTGGTACATGCATGTGATATTTTTCGAGAAGATTTTTCCATGAGTTAAATGGTTACAGAAACCGATTCTTCTCAGCTGGAATATATCTGATTTTAAGGTCTTTATGACTTTTATGTCTAATGCATAATCAGTGGTTGGGGTCAAGATATTTTCTTATCCTCAAGACTTTGCAATTATGTTTAATAAATTGTTAAAATGGTCCCCATTTATGAAAGTAAAAATCGAGAATTTATATTGGGATAATAAAAAGCATCATTTTCTCGTACAAAATTTATATATAACCTTTGTTACATAATAAGTGATGAAATATACTTGAACACTGATGAGGGAGTGCAATGGCCACGTAGATTGGAGTCAAAATCAAATTTTCATTCGTATTTTTTAAGCATCGCCCCATATTTAATAAACCTCTTTTAATAAAAACTCTACAATCAATCAATCTTGTAAATTTTGCTATTAAATGCATTAATATATATATTTTTTTTTTTTTGATATATCGCTCTTGACAGCAACATCCACGTTTTGTCGCTTACAAGTTTTCTTTTGCAACCAGAAAAGCACCTTTGTTGTAGTAGAAAACTTTTCATTTCCAATGACGTCAATACATTTATATAAGAAAACCTTAAGCAATTAAAATATATTATTCAAACGGCATTTGTATTGTAGCGAAGAAAGTCAACGCAACACCTAACCAACCTTCAGTTAACCACATTTCCTTTTTATTTGCCACAGTGCAATAAACCAAATGACATGCAAGATTTGAAACGACACAGCTGGAACAAATTTGATTCTTTAGTTTCCAATATCAATTCTCCCTCAAACCTGAACAGCCCAACAAACATCTTTGCTAAGACTACATATTTCTAAACATTTTCTTTTAAATAAATTTTTATTACTTTTCGTTTTTGGTTTAACCTTAAATATGTAAAACAAAGAATGCAGTAAAAAAAAGAGACAAAAGAAATTTCATGAAAAAAATAGAAGGAAAAAACTCCAAAAACCGCATTCATAATCCTGTTTTCTAAAAGTTTAAAGACATTTCGTTGACAAACCGTTCTGATTCCTTTAATTTTGAAACGCAATAGATAAGGGAAGAGGAAGGAAGGAGAAAAATGAGAACGAAACAAATCTGCTCCACTAAAATAAAGAACAGTTACATGGAGTGGAGCGTACAAATTGAACGGTAAATCCAAGTGGTTAGAAAAATATATTTAAAAAATTTTCATAGATAGAGGCAGGCAACTGCCTTTCTTTCTTGTTCGCTACATGCATAAATACATACATACACACATACATACATACATCCATACATACCATACATACATATGGTTCATATGAATAATGGCAGATGAGTGGATGATAAAAGAGGCAGTTTCTTAAAGGAAATCCATCATAAGTCGAGTTAAATTCATAAGTTAATTTTGTGACGAAATTAAAAAAAAACAATTAGATTGTTAATAATTCCAGGATATTCATACACACATACATATATAAATAAAAAATTTTTTACGATACGTATGTAAGTGTCTTTATTACTCACTTTTGTAGGAAATTTATTATCACAGCTGATTCATAATATTTAATTAAATAAAAAAATTGCAGCTTTTGAAACCAAATCTTAAAAAAATCAATTCGTTTTTGATAAATTTTCCAGTAAATTGATCCAAATATTGGAGCTTTATTTAAAATTCAAACTTTTTAAATATATTTTTTCAGCATTCTCCTGCTTAATTTAAAGCTACCGTAGGACATTTTCAGTGACGGCCTGGCTCTGGTCTCTACAGTGATTTGAAGAAATCAATTCATATCGTTGGTATTAGGAAAGGTATATTCAAGTTTTTCTTCATAGGATATGTATATGCATCAATTATTTAATTAATAAATTATATTTTATTATAATTTTCAAATAGCCGAACTGGCAAAAAGGATTAAAAGATCATAAACGATCGAGTCGTTTAGCATATATGTACATGAAAATTTTAATTTGTCTTTTCAGAGTATTGAAAAGTGCTGGCCTTTTTAATAATTTAAATATAAAATATTCAAAGTTGATTATTTAAAGCTGAAAGTCCATACCATCCGTTCTATGTGTTGTTGCGATTCAGGGTAATTGTACGTAACGAGTTACAGAGCAAAACGCATAGAACGTATAGACGCATAGAAGGCAATAAAGTAGGTTTACACTCTACTTTTGTATGCGTCTCATGCATCATGATAAAAATGTCAGCTGTTTTTGATAGCCAAGGATGACAAATTATATTTTATTTTCTATGATATCGATAATAAAACTTGTTTAGAGGATTTTTATTTTTTTTTATTAAAAAATTATTTAATAAAAGAATAAAGTTTCCAACTATTTTCAAGAATAAAATACATTAATATCAATTTGTAACATAGTTCTTTCATTAAATAAATTTACGTTGTTGTTATCGATTACTTTTATGTACTGAGTGTCACCTCTGTTGTATTTATTGTTTCTTAATCAATTGCAATGGAGGAGAATCTTATCGAAGCTGCAAAAATACCGCTCACTTCCCGTTCTGTGGTCTTTTGCAGCTTTCCGTAGGCCCAAAGTATTATGTATATATATTCAATGACTTCCATAAATTATTTTAAAATCAGAATTTTATATTCCATTTTTGCAAAATTGGTTTCTATTTGATAAAAATATTCACACAACAGCTGATAAAAATAAAAAACTTGGCCCATAAAACCCATTGTATGAAACTTGAATTCAGTAACGCATAGAATGCACAGAAACTCATATGCATAGAGGGGATGGTATGGACTTTCAGCTTAAGAAAGTACTAAAAGATTATTTTAATACAAGAAATATTATATCGTTAATTCAACTGAGATGTTTTAATACTAAACTCAAGCAAGAAAATATTTATAATATAAAAAGTCATCGAATCACATATGATTGCAACAATTAAAAAAAAAATTGGGACATCTGTTTGATCGCTACTATGCTGCAGCCAGATACAGAAATATCCCGAATGTAGCATCCTTCTTTGCTCGTACATCGCTAGCGAAAAGCAAAAATTACGAGTATGAAAACGAAATTACTTTGGCGAGAATCAAATGAAAATGTTGAACGCTCTCACTATTACAGTCAGCAAAATATAGAATTATTTATTAAATTTATTATTCGAGATATTCTTCAGAATAGTTATTAAATATTTTAATTGTTAGTTTCGCTGAGTATTCGGTTGTATTTCATTAGCTGAGATGTCCGCGTTTCAGTCTGCCTGACCGTCGATCACGGCTTCTAACTTGAGGACCGCAACAGATCGAGATCTAAAATTTTCACAAGATGTGGATAAATATGGCTACTACAACAACAAATACGAAAAGTAAACGAATACTAAAAATAAAAATCAAAGGATAGTCTTTGACAAACGTAATGTTGACCTTGAACTTAGCGTAGCTTGTGAACCTTAATAATTGAACACTTGTTTTATTTTTATAGGGTTCGTATTACCACGGCCAATATGAGAGCAAAGACGATAATAAAAAATTAAGAATTAAAAGGTGCCCCAAAACGAGTATATATATACGAATATATTTGTTCCTGTTAAAACCTACATGGAGCATAGGGACGTAAAATGGTACCGGACGCGTCACGGGTTGCGGATAGTGGTACGTTCCGTAGATACACGGAGTAGCTGTCCTTGGCAGTCGCGGACAGTCAGGGGTTATAAGAGGAGAGTCTCGGAGGGTCTTTAGAGCTCCTGCTAAATACAAAGTTTGTCTGTGTGCTCCTTGTAACGTCGTGACGAGCAATTGGCGGCACCCAAAAATCCAATAACACAACCGACCATGGCCGGTATAACACTATTAGCCGCATGGACTAAATTCCAGGGCAACTGCATGCCTGGATGCGACGTTGGCAGCCCCAATACCAGGATCGTACGTCCTGGGCTAATCAGTCATTTGTCTTAAAGGAATTTTGAGTACTGAAACCAAAACCAGTAATCCAAAGTTAATGTACCGAGGTCTTCTTTGGCGAGTAAGCTTTACACTTGATCGGTTTCATTATGACATTCAATATTCTTGCTTCATTATTTGCTTTCAGCATATGTCACTGGACGTCGCAACCCAGAAAAGGATTCTTACGTTAGAAATGCAGAATTAATAGTCATGTCGCCCTTCGATATGTCTTCATAAAAACTTTATAAATTTTTATCAATGATTTCATTATTTACACCTCTGTGACTTGAACATATTTAATAAAACGTTCCCTCTACACATGTTGTCATATACTCGTATAAAGACAAACTCCGTGTGGCAACGATGCGAACGCATTCAGAAGCAGAACATTTTTAAATGTCTGAAAATCAAAACAACAGCATACGACCGACCAGAATGGAAAACTCACAAAATCCAGAGCAAGTCAACACTAGCCAAAGATGACACAATCTTTGGATTACGGAGGAAACAAGGCTGTTTCAGTGCAGAGGTGAGAGATTACGCAAGTATTTGTGGAAAAAAAGCTAAAATGGAATCGAAGCAGAAGAACGTTAAATTAAACAAAACAAAAAAAAAAAATGAAAGAAAAAAATGATATGGTATGAACCCTGCAGCAAAAATGACACATTTTTAATGGATTTTACTGCATGCACAGCATAAACATTCCAGTCAGTTAAGTTCACTATGATTCTACATTTTAGTCTATTTTTCGTTGCACATTTTTAAAGTTTTCTATTTTATATATATATATATATATATATATATATATATATATATATATATATATATATATATATATATATATATATATATATATATATATATTTTTTTTTTTTTTTTTTATATATAGAAGTAGTCTGGATAGACAAACCAGTTTTGTTGCACAACAGCTTAAGAAAAACGCAACAGTTGTGGTCAGAAATTGCAACATATACGAAATACATAAATCTACTGATGAACACGGGCATAATTAATAGTTTATTAAAATTGGTCATAAGCGTTTAAATTATCATAATTTGACACATGCCCGAATATTACACATTAAGGTAATACAGTAAAACCCTGTCACAACAAATTCATTTACAACGAAGTTTTAACGAACTAGTTATAATTATAAGAACATTTAAAAATATTTTTGAGAATATGAATTGTTATGCCAGAATTTCAGAACATATTTAGTAAAATAATAAAATAATTACGATAATTAATGAGGGTCAAATGTCAAAAATAACAACTTTAATAAAGGAAATATATCGGAAATGTTTTTCTATATTTTTAAAAATTACATGAGTTTTGATGCCATCTTGCTGAAACCTTTCATGTCTTCCATTTGAAGCAATATAAATACATGATTATGACTGTGGAGTGCTCGCCGTCAAGTGGGATGGGGTTTTCAGCATTTTCGAGAAAGAAAAAAACGGGCCAATGATGCTGCCACCACTCCAAAATCCACAATGATGACAAATTACGCGCGAGCTTTTCAAACCCCAGTTGAGAGTATTTTGTTTGTTGCCCTAGACACCGAGATGAAAAAGAGAGGATTTTTCCATTAAGCGAAGTAAAGTGCTCGCAGATCGAACAAAAATAATAGTTCGAAGTATTTAATACTAGTTAAGCGATCTCTTCGTCTTAACACTTCACTTTTATACCAAAATTCAACTAAAAATGAAAATAGCCCACTGTGCGACACACAGAATATAATATGACGCATTGAATTTGTCGTTGCCAAGCGATCAATATTAATTTTAAACCATAAAACATTATTAAGCCCAATATAGCGGATGATTTGGGCAGAAGTCGCCATCCTATTTGTTCTATTTATTTCTTACATTTTAATTGATAAAATATAGATGTTGAAATAAATCCGAAAGAGATTCTTTGCTAAGTTGTGCCATAGTTTTATCCTCCACTGTGCGTATTTACATGTAGTAAATACTACTCGTATAGTTGTAATATCTCGAGTACAAGCAACATACAAAAAATCTAAGCAGATGTAACATGGAATGCCTAAAGCTTTTTAGTTTTTGATTCTAGTTTTTCGTTGTGTGCCCGTCTTTTTCTGTATTATTATCACAGATTTTTTTTGTTGTTCTTATTCAAACAATGAAATTGCAAACCTGAACACTCCGCTGTCGTACACGACGGTCTTAAAATCAGGTAAAATTGTTTTTCTCAAAGCACAATTTTGTGCATGCGGCAGCTGTAAATATTGACAATAGGACAGCATCATTTTGAAAATATTTAAGAGTTATTGTTAAATTTTAAGTTAAAAATAGAGTATTTTTATGACGCTCGATATTTGAATAAGTACATAGACGTAAGTATAACCACTGCCCCATAATTCTAACAAAGATTTAAAGTTAGCGACAGTTCGGATGAGTGGAAATGGTAGCAAATAATTGTAGAAAAATTTAATTTCAAATAAATCACAACGATTAAAGACTATTACATTTTTCTTAACGATCAACGTCACTAGGCGCAGTTTGTTTTAAATCGTTATAATGGAGTTGAAATAACTTTCTAATATAACGCTCTTGCGTCAACTTGCTGCAGTATCAACGACAATGTCAAGTCAACAGCCTACAAACAATAACATTAACGGCAACGTCTACATACACTCACTGATGACGATAACAATGAATTTCTTTAACTGATCAAAATCTTACTTAAAATGACATAAAGTAGCAACCAAACAAGCTTTCAAACAACAATAGTTGCTCGCCATTAAGCAGAAGAAAACAGAAAAATAAGAAAAGAAAAAACTCTACTCTACTCTACTGCCTTAAGGAACAATCAAAAGCCAGCAATCGAGCCATTCAGCCAGGCCAATGCCAAATACAAACAATTTCCAAAAAACTCTATAGTTTGTTTAACATTTGTTCTTGTACTTAGTCGTACGAGTACATGGATGTTGAGCGCCACAAATAAATGCAAGGAACAACTAGAAGAAAAGAAACTCATATTTATGTGAGCTTTGAATTGCTTTAGATTTTCTTTTTGGGCCAAGCAACAAAAGCTTTCCCCCAACCCAATTCTCTGCTTCAAGGAACATGACAAGCACTCGCCTGGCGCACCAAAATCATGAAACATGCCAACTTGGATTGTAAAACCTTAAGGTATTGTTTGTGAAAAATTTATTTTTATTTGTTGCAATTGGAAATGTCAAACTCAACGCTACTGCATCCTTATCGATCGATTGTTTTTTCTTATACTTCATCTTTCCTTTTTCTTTTTTTCTTACGATTTTTTCTTTAGTTTTTGCCATTTTCTGAAGGAACGGCTCAACATTTCCATTCCATTTTACTGGTTTCTATTGCCGAAGCAAAAATAAAGCCCCAGTCTGGCTTGCCAATCGGCAGTGAAAGAGAATTATGACATTTTTAGTATAAAATAATGTTATTACCATGTTTAAATAATGGTAAAGGCAAACACTAAAGCCAGCCAGTCAGCCGGTCAGCCATTTGTTCGTTCAAGAGACTCTGTTGAAAATCGCTAAAAATGTTGTAAATTGTAACTACGTTTACGTAGAGCACAATGACAACAAATGCTTATGGTTTGTTGCCTTGACTTGCTTTATTTATGTGCAACACCTTCATTTGTTGGCAACGTCCAAATAAAACGATCTTTATTAGTTGGTAAAAGCATTTTTGGTAACCTATTAAGGCAACGAACATATGGACGGACATACACTGGCTAATGAGGACCGTAGAGGACCATTTTTTTTTAATACTAAATAATATATTTTACAATCTGCTGCTTGTGGTTGTAACAACTATATTATGATTGAAGTGAAATGTACTTTCGTGGCTAAAAAAAAATCATGGCTGTTATTCAAAAATTACAAATTCATTTATACATTTAACAATCAAAATCTTACCATCCCTGAATATTGTAATTCGGAGGGCATACAACCAAAATAATATTATTGCAAAAAAAATATATGTTTACTTATTTGCACTATATTTTTTCACAAATTAATGATGTTGTCTTTACTGAAAAAGCAAATTTTTTTCATTAAAAATTGGGAGCACTTTTCACATCTTATCAACAACCCTCGTAAAGTGATGACTTTTTTAGGCTCATAAAAGAACAAATATAATTGCTTGATATTACATTTGACTTTAATGTATATTTAGTGTTTGATATATAATAAAAATTTTACATTCTTTAGAAATATTTACACTGTTCAAGCAATTGACAGCACATAATTATGTTGTTGCAAACAAATGCTCTTCATCTCCATCTAATGACGATTGTGTTTGCAATAACTCCTCAATTGTGAAATTTTTAATGTAAATAAATTAAAAAATGAAAAAATGTATTGTCTGTTGTGGCTTTAGCTCAGGGATCCGCAAAACAAGGGCGCCACGCCAATGCTTACGCTCTTTTATCGTGTACATGTGCACAGGTATTGCAGAGAAATAAAAAAATAAATCAGTCTCGCTGGAGCACTAAAACATGATGGACGTGTTACGCTTGTTGTTAGAAATTAGCGTTGCCATATGCAAAAAGTGAGATCACCAGAAATTGATATGAAATTAACCTGAGGAAATACTAGTTCTTATGAACAAAATTTTTATGAGGGAATGGAGATTTAAGATTTCAAATTTAGGTATGACATGAAAATTTCAGATCTGGCAATACTGATTCTTTATGTGTGTGTGAGCGCAAACAAAATGTTTATATATATTTTTGCCGATCCCTGCTTTAGCTCTTCATATATTGACATTTCATTGGTTGCTAAAACCAAATCTTCAGTGAAGTTCATGCAGTTTGAAAACATTCAAACTCTGATGTTTATGCCACATAAATCAAATACAATATGAGAATTCAATATTGCATATGAATTACAACAAATACATAATCATGGTAGGCTTAGAATGTCTCTATACAAACAACACAACAAACAATTTATTCAACTGGAGTGTATTTTATTCTTCTCTCGACAATATTAAGTATGTAAATAAATTAAACTTGATATATTTACATTTCCTTGAACCCTTTTTTTTTATTTATGAAAATATTCGTATATTTATTCTAGCAGCAGGTTGATGATGTCAGTCAGTCGAAGTTCCGGCGTAATGATGCAATAATAAAATTGGAAAACATTTCTTTAATTTGAATAGATCTGCGCTAGAATAAGTCTACGAGTATTTTCTTAAACTTTATTTTTTTATAAAATTGTTATATAACAAGAAATAAAATAAACGAAAATAAAACAAAACTAAACTCTTCTTTGTATGAGTGTTTAACGCAGTTGAAAAAATTTTAGTACGAGTATACTTATAATAACGTCACCTTTTCTGGAAAAAGTTGAATGTTTTGATGATCAATTTATAAAAATATAAAATATCGTATCGCTCTAATTGAAAAAATCAACTCCTCCATAAAATTATCTTTAAAAATTAGGGGACCTGGGGAGTTAGCTTTCCTCTGGTTAACAATGCATGTGAGTCATGTCTTACCTACGAGTACATCGTGGTACCAACTGGGGACACCCGCGACTTCGAATATTGCATTGTGCTTCGTCTGCGAGGATCGGCTTATTCAGATTTCTAAACCTTGGCCTTTTGCTGATGACTCTTTAAAGATTGTATGTGATTACCTGAATCCTAAAATAAGAAAGCAACACGCTTTAAAGAAAAAAGCAGGTTACGCTCACTCGCCTGGGAGTAGGGGCCTAAAATTGGGGTAAGTAGTTAGTTTTAAAGGTTCTCAAAACACGGCCGACCAAACAATTGCTCTACGCTCACAATGACCCTTCTGGGATTAAGGGGTGACTGTGGCTGAAATCCCGATAGCGGGAAGAAGTTTGTGGTTTAAAAACGGGGTCTTTGGGTCATTTTCATTGGCTGGCTACCAAACTCTACTACTATCAACATGTTAAGATTTTTAAAAACGGTTGCTAACCAACAGAATCCGCTTCTTATAATGTAGTAAAGTGTAGAGAGCTACAGCTGCTTAGCAGGAGGCTTGTGCATGAAGCGTGCCACCCATATACAAAAATTGTGCCCTGTATGCTGGAATGGCAACCGACATATCGGGGCTGTGGTAGTAGTAGTAAGTACAACCGATAATAAGACCATCATCAGGTTGGTCCATCATGTCAGCTGCCGATGTTAGCCTTAGCCACTTCCCCTACAGAATTGAGTTCTAGTTCGTAATAAATTAGCGCTCATAAAGAAGACAAAATTGTCTTTTCTCTCTTTGAAAGGGCAAAATATTTTAAAATTTTTTTCAGAATAAAAAACGCCATAACCCTGAAATATTGTTAAGTGCAAAATATGTTACACATTTATATATATATATATATATATATATATATATATATATATATATATATATATATATATATATATATATATATATATATATATATATATATATATATATATAAAGATATTAAGCGACATATTTAAAAAATAACATATTCTCGTTCTGTACAATAGCATTTTTTTTTTGTGAGAAAAGAACATAAACATGTACATGCCACATATTCGTACACTATAAGCCGGTCAAAATTAGTCCGCAAAATATCACGAAAATGTTGAAAGAGTTCGCCAGGTGTCGTGGAAGTTCCGACGATTTAAGAAATATTTTTTATTCCAAAATTATAGAATTCAAATATTATAACATCAAATTGACTTCACATATATTTTTATACTTTTAGTTTCACAAGCTGCCCCTTGCATTCCTTTTTTTAAGTATTTTTTTCGTCTTGTAAAAAATGAATGGGGAAAATTTACGTGGATTTTTATTTGAAACATCATTTATCATGGCCTTGACCATCAATACCAACTTTACTTAACGAAATAATTCACTTAATGATTATTTTAATATTTATAAAAGGCGAATATGCAAAAACTATTTGAAAATAAGAAATATTTAAAATATTTTTATTTATAACAGCAACAATAGGATGCAATTACAATATCTTCATTCAACAGCATCATTATGGTCATTATTACTGAAATGACCACAATGAACTGGTGAACGGAATACAAAAGAACAGGGTCAAAATCTAGTTTAAATGTTGTTTATTTTGGAATGAAAATATCAGACATTTTATGTTTTCGTACAGATAATATTCTCATGCATAACTATTACATTGGCAAGTATAAAAATGGACATTCGATTTTCTAAAAGGGGAAATCTAGGGTGGAATGATGCTGAAAGTCTGCAATGGAGCAGCGTCTGTCAAATATTTTGTTTGGTATTCTGTCGCTAATTCAGTTGTACCGTACTGTAGAGTAGTATATTTCCCCTACTAAAAGTATCGATATATCAATTATTTTCGTTATTTTTATCGTTTTACTAACATTAATCGTTTAAAAGCTCGGTTGGATGCATGCTTTTCGCAAAATACTCAATGGAGGACACACCCGAACATTATTATCTAAGTAGTTTTTTGCAAGATGTGCCACTTTGCCGCAGTCAATGCAGCTTTTCATACTCGTCTCTCATGTTTGATGGCTAAATGCGACAAGACTTGTCCGATAGCAAGTCGGCCAACAATCGTACATCCAAAGGTAACGCCATGTTGACTGAGAGACTTGTCATTGTATGTATATGAAAGTGTGCAAAAGAGCACGATAAAACTTGCTTCTCTATTTGTTCAAAGTAAGAGCGAGCAGTTATTTAAAATCTAAAATCTCTCCAACGTTGGATTGTTAAATTATCCAGGCGTGAGCAGAGAATTACTTTGTCTATGAAAGTAGAAGAATCCATACAAGTAGGTTCATCTGCGCAAACTTCGCCTTATCACTTGAAACTGCGCCCACACATTGTTCTATCCGGTCCAAAAAATAAAAATAACGCCGTTCAATGGTAAATGGGGCTCCGAGGTATTTAAAAGCGAGACCCAGCTCTGATTAGAAAATCATCGTTAGTGAAAAGTAGAATTTTTAATAAAAGGCCGTGTTAAAAATAAATGTCTATATACCAACATAAAATTCACCCCAAAAATCTTGATGGAAAGTTACCATTTCTAAACGAAATTATATGACGTCGTCTGATGCCAAGGGAGTTAAGAGCACATGAGTACCTGCCTTGACGCCCTAAGCTTACGAAATTGTTACAGGTTAGTTCTCTGCATGTCATATTGACATGTAGATGTCAGTCCCGGAATGGTCACGTAGCTATGCCCCTGTTTATGATCCGAAACTATCTGACCTCCATGGCAAAAGGGCGGTTTTGAAAAATTAAATTAAATAATTGCGCAAGCAAACTTTCTAATCAACATGTTGCGATTTGAGTTGATGTGGTATTAGAATACCAGTTTAATGGAATTTTATATCCGATAGTAAAATAATCACACTTTGAGAACCTTTACGCCTGGGTCATTGGTCAGCAGCACTGTTCTCAGAATGAAATGACACTAAGTTGGCGGAAATAATGAAGATAACAGTCCGCAACGGGCAGGAAAACCCGAACAACAGATTGCTGAATCGAACGAAATGGATGCGAACGATGAGTATGTAATTCGAAAAGGACGCCAGTGCGTGGAAAATAACGAACATAAGGACACTCTTCGTAAACAACTATAAGATAACAAACAAGATCATGCGAAGTTTATTGTTTAACAGTTTTTTGAAGGATTTACTGAGTGCGGAGTTTTATGCCTACAAGACTGCGATCGAAAAATGCCCCAAATATCAACATGAAATAGGAAGGACATCAATCAAATTTATCCATATCTATACGACGAAGCCATTGAAAAAATCTGTCGAGCCATGCGAAAAGCAATTGAATGCAGGCATATTCCAAGCATAATGTTACACATCGTCTAATCAGACAAAAACAATTTTCGTTCAACATCATCAAACCATTGCGGACGAGCCTTACAACTCCAATTCAATTGACAAATTTTGCACACAATAAAGAACTGTCTTCCTTAACCTGGCTGATCTTTTTGCAAATTTTCACTTGTGTTATGATTTTTTGAAATTTTTCATCTCCACTGTCCACTAGTTAGAGATTTCACTGTATTTTCTCCTTTACGTAAGCACTGATATAGTTTTCCCAAGATTTCCAAATTTGAAACGAGAATATTTAGAAACAAAAATAAACCAAAACAGAGATAAACTTTAACAAACCAGGAAAACCACAAAGATTTTTTTGTAAAACTAAAATTCGAAACATGGATTTGTTCTTTGGCTTTTAATGTTCAGTTCTTTTGTTGTTGTTACTACTTGGCTGCAACTGTTCTATTTAGTGGGTCTATTTAGCATTTTTGTCAATGAATGACCACGAGCATTCAACATTTTGTAGCTGCAGCGCTACAACGAAACCTACCGTTACGTCGTCCACACTTTCTTTGCAACTTCTTCTTGCACCACTATCTGACCATAATCTTTCGACAATATTTCACTGTGGAATAGAGATCTTTTTTTGAATATGAGTACACAAATGCTAAATGTATGAATACAGGACTACAATGGTGAGTTTGTGTAGCTGTGTGTACGTGGCTATGTGTGTGTGTGTAATATAGTCTTATTGCGACCAGTCCATGAAGGCCAGTCAGTGTTTTAGTAGTTGTTAACACTGCTTAATGCATTTCTGTTCGTGCCAAAGATGTTTCGCGCTGGAGCTGTTTAAAGTGGTGCTTCTGCTGGTGCTGCTGGTAGTGATGGTAACAACTTGTTTAGTCAACTTTCTCGTATCCAGATTTGAGGTTTTCACCACACAGTACAATAGAAATGTATTAAAATTAAATTCATGCTAATGTAACCATGCATAACATGTCCGTCCGTCTGTTTGCTGGTTTATTTTTATGCCTGTTTTGAACTACTTGAATGTGTGTCCAGTCCAAGCAGCCTGTGTATTCAAATTTAGTTTAGTTTTGTGGCATGTTTTGCAAAAATATTTGGCAAGACCAAAAATTCATTTCATATTTAATAATTGTTATACATACATATATCTGCCACACATTTTTTGATACGACTGAGTCTGAATAATAACTTTTGTTGCAAATTAAAATAATAATATAAAATAATCAAAGTTCAGTTGTGTTTAGGAAAGTATTTTTCTCATACGGTGGCTTAATAAAAAATAATAAAAGCCTTTCGAGGTAATGCACAGTGGGCACTTTGACAAAGGAAATGGTACTAAAATTGGCTGTTATTTCTATAAAAAATTGGATGCTTTTATCATTATTATTGTTATTTTTTGTTAGACGAAGGCATTTTTGTGTCAAAAATTAATAATTTTTAAGAAATTACTAGCCCTTGAAAGCCTTGATTTTTCTATAATCTTTACTCTTCGAGTACCGAAATATCGAAATATAATAAGAAGGTCCTCAAGCTTCAAAAATAAATCGATTAATTCAAATAAAACGTCTACAAACCAAGAACACAAGGTAATCTTTATGAATAATTGAATTTTAAATTAAGTAGTTCAGATTTGCATTTTTTTGTATTTTGCATATGCGGATGTTAAGTGCATATTTTTAGGAAAAACAAAATCATATCCTCGGAGCATATTTGGAAATTTTCATTATTTTAAATCATTGCAAATAAGTTTTGATCACCACCAAAACTTATGCACGTAGTTCTGTTAAAGTCACATGGAAGATTTACATGGAAGCGATGATCATTAAATCAATTCTAGACAATTTAATTAGAGTTGTCATCAACAGATAATTAGTTGCACTAATGTAATGTATTTTTTTTAATTAGACCAGTATTCATGCAACGCTCTGTGGTAGTATTTACTATGGCAGGGAGGATAGAGGGAATAATGTTTTTCCACACTGGGAGTGAGAGGAGAGACATTTGCAGGGAGCTCGTTCCACATAGGAGCAGTTCGACTATAGAATGAATTTTCTCTGTAGTGCAAATTGTGGCAGGACTCTCTGATTTCATCGGAACACATTCCATTATAGTAACGATAAAACAGAACAATGCACTGCAAGAGTAGGGGTTATCCCTAGAATATTGGCACATAAAAAGCATTTACTCCCTGAATTCTTTCTACATGCAACATAGTGTTAAATAGTTGTTATTCCTTAATACTAGCAAGTGGCTGTGGTAAAGAGATACAAATGAACGCTGATGTTGATGGCGTGTCAGCTATCGAAAACAGTACTGCTCCGTTCTGGTAATGTAACAATTCTTCTTTAATGAAAATAATTCGAATAAATTGTTAATTATAAAACTCAGTAATCGAACTCGAGCCAGACAAATAAGCGTCAATTTAAACAATATAGTTCGAAAAGTTACATAAAACTTAAACTAAGTTTAAGTAAAGTTTTAACATTTTCACTGAAGGAATTTGAAGCGACAAAAAACGTTGCAACGATGAGTACAAGTGCAGTTCTTTTTCATTAAAACTCGACTGGAAAGTAACGAAAATGTCCTATATTTCAAAAATTGTAAATTTTCAGCTGACCGAAATTCGGTAGATTTGAATTGAAGTCTTAATCGAAATCCATACCGTTTTCATCATTATTTTTTTGACATTTTGCAAGATATTGTTTTCATAATAAAAACAGCTGATCGACATATTTACTTTAATAATGTCAAACTACATATTGATATTAGACACTTCATAAGATGTGCCCATTATCTATTAAAGCCACACAGTGCAGCATTTCTTAGCACTCGTACGTTACTAACAAACCCACAGTTGTATCACTGGGTACTTGCAAGATTTAGTGAGATTTTTACAAATTCTAGTATGGGAAATCTAGTGCATTTTAGATAAAATCTCTATACGTACGTATAAAATTTCGCGCAGATGTAAGTGCATTATTAGAAAATATTTTAAAATTAATAAGGAGTTTTTTTACGTGAACACAGACAGTCATGATTTTAAAATCGTATTTTATTTTCATATTTTTGTACACAATCTGAGATGCATGAGCAATTTTCACAATAAAATGCGATTTTTGGAAGGTTGGCTAAGTTTATGGTCTAATTTTGGTAAACAGAAAGTTACGGGAAGTTTGAGATTTTATATGAAATACACTGGATACACTAATTTAATATTGGGATTTTTTCGATTAATAATAAAAATAAAAATTCTTTGCTATTATTTATGTATATTTCTCATCCTTTCTTCAAAATGCTGAGGTTAACTCAAAAATGCTTTTCAAAATCGATCGAAACCGATCGCACTTTTATTAAAAGTTGCTTTTAAAATCGATAAAGTTCCATTAAACACCCGATAGACACAATTAAATCCCCAATTATTTAAAAGCTGCTACAATCCAGTTCCAATTCTTGTTAATTTTGTGCAAACAATAATCAAAATTAGTTTTTATTTTTCCCCTCGGGGTTCAAAAAATGCTTTAACAATGAAATGGCATTTAACTGATTTTATCTTTCCCAAATTGTCTATCCCAGTAATCAAATTTTTTGTAAGATCTTCAAACTTTAAATTTAATTTCATGAAATTGTCATGATAAACTGTTCACAAAAGTCAGACATGAAGTTTTTTAAAGGATAAATAAAACAAAAAAAAAACAATAGCAACAGCAAATAGAGAAATACTTAAATGAATTCAAAAGGGTCAAGTATGTCAAATTTATTTTTTATACTTGTAACTACAAAATGTCTTTAACCTTTTTAAAGATCTTAAATGTACATATTTTGTATTTTTATTGTATTATTTTCATGCTGTTTCCTATTTGTATTTCTCTTCTTTTTTTTGTATTTTCATATTAACAACATATACTTCTTTCTAGGGGATAGGAAAAGCTAAGAAAGATTTACAAAACAAAAATTTCTTTTCATGCAACTAAAAAAAAAATTGATAAAAAATAACAACAACAAAAAGAAAATTTAAGTAGTGACTGTTTTTTAAAATGTCTTTTCCATACTGTGAACGATTTACAGATTATCACTTAACAACAAAAAACGAGCTACAACAAGCTACAAACAACCACAGCAATTGTTGTAGCCTTTGTCATCGTTATTGCTGATGCAGCAACGTTGTAGCATCGCATTTGTTTAGCAAGTAGTTAAATAACACGTAAAATGTACAAAACCAGAAGAAGCAACAAAAAATTAAACAACTTCACAACAAATCCAACAAATAGAGAACACTTTAAAAAATTCAAATAATTAAAAAAAGTCCCTTTTAAAAATAAACTTAAATTTGTTGTGAATTTGTTTTAAGAAAAGTGTTGTTTTATTTTTTATTTCCTCTTTAATTACATTTGTGCAAGTGTTTTTTCTTCTTTTTTTTTTTGGAACTGGACCACCAACATTTCACTGGCCACAATAATGATGTTCAATTAAATTAAACTCCTGCACAGAAAATGAAATAAATAAGAGAAAAAAATTCGGGGTTAAAGGAAATAAAAATACGGAAACCGGAAACTAAGTACAGAATAAACTAAAAGTTGCATGGTCGTGTTTCCTTATAAAATGGACGGCAATGCTCAGCGCCATTTTTTATTTAACAAGTTTTTTCACTACAATTTTCGTTGCATCCTTAAGCACAGGTGCAACGCACATCGCGATGTTTGTAATTTCCAAAGAATTCTTTTAAGGCATGATAAAGTGGATATTGCCTCGGTTTATTTTTTTATATGAAATTGCAAGTTCCAGAAATTGTCCCAATGTGTAATAGGACTAGGGGGAAAAGTAACTCCCATAAAAGTAATATTTACTATTTTAATATCTTGCTACATAAAAAAGAGGGGCGCTTAACGGTTACTTTGCGCCTGTTTCTAAAAAAAACTGACGAATTAGGGTTAAGAAGAGTGGTAATTTCCCATACTCTGGGTTACTCGTGGGTTACTCTGCGACCAAATTACGCAGTCTCAAAACAAACTAATTGGATGGGAGCATGGGAAGTTGTAGCTTCCATACAAGTTATTACATTAATTGCTGATTGTAATAGTTAGAGTCCTCAAAATTTATATGCTCAGAAATGTAGTCGCATAGGGAATTCGCAGCCCCCAAAGTTTTAATAATTAAAATTTTAATATATGAGTCACCTGGTAAGATTTTTAGAGCAGGTGCTGGCCGTCTTAAAAGGCCTCAGTAGATAATGCATACATTAATATTTCAGCTATTTCAAACTTTTTTCGAAATAATAATTGCTTAAAAAAATTATGTGAGGACATCGGTTGTGTGATGATTAAAAATTATTTATAATCGCCCGTGATAGTGAGTAAAATTTATTCCAACCACTTAAACGTACAGGATTATGGGTATAAAGCAATGATATCCTCTATAATTTCTTTAAAGCCAAAAAAAAAAGTATTTCAAAATATTCTATAATCTATGTGGCTTAAAAATCTTTTAATACATACGAGTACACATGTGTTTTCCCAAAGATGGAATACCCCTACTGTTGTAAAATACACTCAAATGGAATATACATATTTATTCTTACACTTGTCATACGTACCTGCAAAGACACAAATATAAAAGAGAAAATAAGTTTTCAATAAATTAAAAAGCAATTAAAGGAATGAAATGAAATTTTATATAATTGACATTTAGCAATAAACTGCATGTTAACCACACACTTACTTGTCATATTCTTTCCTTCTTCCCTTTCAATTGCAACGAGAGGCCAGAAGGAAATATAATTTCAATTGTAGAGTAAAATAATATATATAATAATTAATTTTTAATATATTCTTTCCTCTTTATAATTACGATTTTTTTTTTTTCATTCCAACTTTTATCCTTGAATTTTATCGTTTTAAATGTTTAACCATTTAAAAGCTTCCCCCGCCATTATCCAGCCAGTTTGCGAGACTACTCATCCATTTGTTCAATCATAAAATGCTTTATTGAATTTTATTTTTCATTTATTTTTATTTTCTAACTCAAGTCACTTATAATCAGATTTGCCGTTCGTGTCCTTCCTTCATACAATTGCAGAAATGTATGATGGATTTTGAAATGTCGGCATATTGCTGGGAAGAAAGCGACGAATTTTTTTTAATTAAAAGCAGTTTGTAAAAAAATAAAGGCAAAATTAAAATATGATTTGACGAATTTTCTTTTTATTAGTACAGTAGAGGCTCGAAAAAGTTAAGTAGTTTGTTATAGGGGTGCTTAACTTTTCCGAATTCTTAACTTTTCCGTGATATGAAAAATGCATGTGTTTATACGTGTATTTATACATTGTATATATTATTAATGTGTATTTAATACACATGTATATATGTATGTATGCAAATTTATTAATTTTTAGCTTTTAAAATAGGATCACTTAGTGGACAGTTTCTTTCACGTTGATATAAGAACCATTTGTACAGCTGCTTCTCCAAATCTACGAATTCTGCCTTATGTAAAGTCTTTCTCTCAATTTCGTCACATGTACCTGACACTGCAGCATAAATGTTTGCTTTGTTTCTTTTAATTTTAGAAATTGAAGATTCAGAATCATGAAAATTAATGGCCAATCGATTAGCCAAAACGCCTTCATCTAATTTTTTTAAAATCTTGCATTTTTCGGCAACTAATAATCTTTTTTGCTTACGTGCTGCTGACATTGTTACGATCAAAAGAAAACTAATAACTGATGCAAAAAAAGTATGAAACATTACGTACGAATGTAACTGACGAGTGTGTTGAATTTTTTTATGCTACCCATGAACTTATATAGTACTACATATATTAATGCGACAATCGACATATGTATAAGAATTCAAAATGATGTTAAAAATAGAAAAATTAAATAAAAACAAAAATTTCTCAAAAAAGTTAAGAAGCACTTAACTTTTTAGAGTTCCGTATGGTGACAGAAAGCTGCTTAACTTTTCCGTATTCTTAACTTTTGCGCGTCTTAACTTTTATGAGCCTCCACTGTATTCCTTTAATTCTTATCTTTTCGCCAACATTCCCAGTCGAGCAGGAGTATTTTGCATAAAATCATAAAGTAGCAGGTGAAAAGACAGATGCTTATCGGACTACTATTGGTTTATGGGTAGTTTCGTTTTACCTTATTTGAATTCAAGCAAATAAAAATGTGATAGTCTGGCTTATGGACACTGGCATAGTATTACAAGGTATAATAATCAGCAATTATTATTTATTATTCCTTGTTACGTAGGGGAGTGTTGGCAAGATATAATTCCATTTGCCTCAAGGATATGAAGGCCATTAATAAATCATTTATTTCCCATGAAAAGCGGCAGTTTTTCCCCACTTTCATGATTTTTGTTGTCTGCAATTGTTTTGTTGTGTTGGCGGGTGCTACTATGCCACGTAAATGTGTTTTTGTGGAACATAAACGTCAGCTAATGGACGTTGTTGATTGGTTAACCAGACGTCAAACCGTGGGTAGTGTAAAAATAGGGCGACTGAATGAATGACTTTTCATATTGACAGACAAACAAGACAAATATATAGTGAGTCAGGCAGACGGGCGTGCAGGCGTACAGATGATGGACAGTGACAAGGTATGACCTTAACACAAATTTTAAAATTGTGTTGAGAGCCGAGTAAATTACAATAGAAAAGAGTTATTTACAATAGAACAAATAAAACAATTTCTTTGCTTCAATGTGTTTTTTCTTCTTCTATTCTTACGAGGGTAGTGACAAGGAGTTTGCATTACTTAGCGTTTTTGGCGTTTTAGCATTTTTATCAAGAAATACTCAAGGTTTATAAGTAAATTTTATATGAAAATTCGGTTTGTAAACTCTTTCTAAGCTTCTCACAAATTATTAATAACGTTGTTAGTAACTTAAAAAACAATAGATAACAACATTCATAAGCTAAAAATTTTAACATTTAATAAAAAGTACCTCCAAGCTTTACTAGTGAGTTTTGAGTGAGTTTTATAAAATGTCTTAATCACTTTTGTGGTTTGCGAGCTTAAAGTTTATTCAGGGTTTTAATTTTAGAAAACTCTTTCATTTGATATACATACGAGTATCAAGGAGGCAAGTAAAATACATTGGTCCGCCATTTTGGGGCGCCCACAATTGTGAACGTATTTTGAATTTCGAACTATTCCATTTTATTTTGAGCCATCATCTTAGAAAAGCCTTTCGTTGCATACTCTTATCAAGGGACTGCCAAAAAAGCTGTTAAGCACGCAGACATCGGTAAAGGCAAAATGGGTAACAGCCCCAGAAAAATGCATTCTTCCGGGAACGAGACCAAGCTAAATCGATTTATCGTCCTCGAAAGCCGCAATCATGCTCCAATCAAATATTAAACAAGTTCATATCTTCCATTTCAATCCATAAAAGTACGCAATTATCGTCCTCTAGCGCTCGCCCTTGGATGGAAAATTGAATTTCCACCACAATCGAAGAAAAAAAATTGGACAATGATGCTACCGCTTTAAAATCCACCACAATCTGTCACTCTTTGAGGACGCATTATTAGCTTCTCGACAACCGCCGAAATGAAAATGCGGCTCGTCACAAAAGTTAATTTTGTGGCCAAATTCGATGTCCGATATTTCCTCTCCCTCTTGTTTTTCGAAAGGATTAATTATACGCAGATTTCCACAGTTTTCCCCAGTTTTCTCTTGTGTAAAGAACTCAAAGTAGCACGAGTTCAACACAAAATGCGAAAGAATAAGAATAAAATTTTCAGTATAAAAGCACTGTCTTCATAATTTTCAACAAAAAAAAAAACTATTTTGTACACATTTGTTGAATTCACAACATATTGTAAGTGATAAGTTGTAGGAAATACAACTGCAGCGATTGTGAACGCCCTGTTGTAAGTTTCTTACAACGTCCATTTAATTACCAAACAGGGGCGAATCTACAACAAGTATGACATGGTTTTTATTGTTGTTTCTCGCTTTGAAATTTCAAGCGACTATTGGGTTGTACGGAAAGTGATTTTCTTTTATTTTATAAAAATTAAAGACGATTTTCCTAACATAAATAATGAACGTTCAAATTCTAGAATTTTTATGTCTAAGCAATCCCATGAGTTTGAAATTTGCCCACTGGAGCTGAATTTGGTAGTAGAAGAAAAAAATTTGTTATTCGAAATTGCATTCGCAACAACCCAATGGTATTTTATTTTTAATTTTAGTTCACACACTTAAGCAAAATGAAAAATCTTTTAATTGGTATTATTACAAGCGCAAAAAGTAATATTTTGTAATGTGTTGACAACATTGTACAACAATGATTTCAGAGCAACATAGAGTACAACATTATATTTGAATTGTTTGCTTTAAATTATTAAGTAACACCCCAGATAAAAATTATATAAAAAATTTTTGCAAAATATTTTTTGACACGTTTATTGCAATTAAAATTTTATTTGCAATAAAAGTTTTTAGTGCCTCAATGAAAAAAATTTATTTTATTTTTTTAATTTTATTTAGATCACAACCTCTGGTGAAAATTTAAATTTTTATGCATTTCTCTTCTTACTAATTCATTCGAGTGAAAACATTGTTGGCTTATCTTTTTAAATTTTAGCAAAAAATGTCATGAAATGAATAATATATTTATTGTAAAAATCTAATATTTTTTAAACAAATTATTACAAATTGTTGCATTTAAATTTATAAATGTCTTCGAAAGACCTCAATGCAATAAAAAGATCTTTAATTCACATAATTTTGTGTTGGACTCAAAAAATTTATTTAGTTTTTTTCTGTGAAATTATTTAATTTGTTAAGTTGTTTATATAAATTTTCTTTTGTGACAAGATATTGCATCTTAAGTAACAATAATCATTCATATCCAGCAGCAATATTTTAAGCAAATTAAAAATCTAAGGTTTCATGCACTCTTGTAGACTTCTTTCCCATCCCCCTTCGTCAGACCTCAAAGGAAAAGCCATAAACAAAATTATACTCATATCAAACAACTATATTTTTATTTGTTTTAAAGCAGCTAAATAAATAAATAAAAACATTTTCTTTCATGGCTATAATGTACTTGTTCTAGAAAATCAAACAGAAGATGAAAAAAAAACACTGATTGAAATGAAAAATCTCAACGATATTGCAGGAGCAACAACTACATAAAGTGTACACACACATATACGCAAACACACACACACACACACGCACGCACAGTTAAAATAGCATTGGCCAAATTTATTTTCGTATTATTTACAGATTGAAAAATTGATTTAAGAAAAACTCATTTCATTAGTGTGTCAGTCAGTCAGTTCGTGTGTATTAAAAAATAAATAAATAGAAATTTATTTTCAAATGATTTTAAGATAAATAATTTATAAGGTCTCTATAAATAATTAATAAGTTCAATTTGATTTCAATTTAAAAATAATAAACAAATTAAATAGTTTTCCATACAAGGAGCTACAGAGAAAGGAAATTCATTTAAGTGTGGGAGTGAGAAATAAAATAATAGCGGTGGGATGGAGAGAGATGCACAATGAAAAACTAAATTTTAAAAATCTGACATACATCTGACATATTCATAAAATGTTATTAGATAAATTCTACAAATAAAGTTTTCATTACTATATATGACACAAGGATAAAGCAGGAATCCTAGTGAAAAATGTCCTGTTAAAATCTTTTTAAGCAGTTAATTTTATAGCAACGTGTTAATAATTTTTTTTTAATATTTTAATTATTTTTTACACCTACAATACATAATTCAAAATGCATTGATCTTTTCAAATTAGCAAGTTGAAAGCACATTTAATGCAGTCATGATATTTCAAAATTAATTGCATTTAATTAAAGATATGATTTTCTTTTTCATGCAACACACATCGATTCTGTGCTCTACAACCCCAATATTGACACAATAGAAATAATCGTTTTGGATATGAAAAATGTAAAAATAAATGTAAATTACTCGTATGTATAAAGTAAAAGACTTGAAAAAAATTACAACAATAAGCAACAATAAGTCGATGACATACAAAAAGCAATTCTTGTAAATACATCAGCCCAAGAAAATGAAAGCGATGAAGACCTTAAACGGAGTTCAAACAGATGAAAAAAGATATGAATGGCTCAAGTCTCAGAAAGTAATAGAAATATAATTTTCTCACGAATGAACATGAAACGGGCGACAAAACTTTTCGAACGGAAATGACCAGAATAATGAAATAATGGAGACGTACCATAACAACAACACAAACAATATATAAACTTTCATACACTATACGAGCTAAAGATTTTACGCTGTTTTTTCCCAGTTACAAACCAAAAAAAAGGGATTTTTTTTAAATATAATTCTTTTTGGTACTCATTCTTGAACATACGAGTAAGAAGGAAAAAGAAACCCAAGAAATTGTACATTAAAAAAAAACAACATGAAATTATAATAAAATATTTAGACGGCAAAAGCAGAACGGTTACGCTTCCGTGAACAGGCGCGTTCAGCCTGACAGAAAAGTGGCTTAAGTTCAAGACAGTACGACGGTTACAAGTTCAAGTCCAAATATGTTTTCCTTTTGGACTTTTTCTTAACATTGTTTAAAGAAACACTAATTACGGTGTTTGTTAAAAAAAATAATTAGTATTTAAATAGAAATTACACAATATACACACACACATAAAGGGTGATTTTTTTAGCAACTTTCTTTTTGACAACACTGTTTTTGGCAGCATGTAACATGTTACTGTTATACATGTTCAGTTTGATCAATAACGCTGTACAACGCCACCTAAATTAGTCGGACACACTAAAATACTTCCCTATAACTCGAGAACAACTATTTCGATTTTAATATAATAGACCAAAGGATGCACTATAAAATTCTGTTAAAAAAGTTAATAACCATTTTTTCCTATCTTTTATTGTTTCGGAGTTATTCAGAATTAAATAGCGAAAAAAATTTTTTGTGGAAATTCGTTAATTTTTTTGTTTTAAAAATGCAATAAAAAATTAGAAACACAGAAGTTTAAAATTTTTTTCATTTTTCTTAAAGCCGCATATGCCAGAAATAAAACAAGCTATAAATCATGAAAATCCATCAACAAATCTGGAGTTTATTCACAATTTAAAGCAGGCTATTTTGGCTGTTGTACAGTGTAATTAAACTATGAATTGACTTTCAAAACGAACAACGTTTGGAGACAAAAACTTTGCTCGATTAAGAAAGTGCATCGTGAAACGTAGAGTGCGGACAGAGGCAAATATCGCAGCTGTATCCGCCGGTGTTGTTGATGACCGTGAATTTTCGATGCGGCGCCGTTCGCAGCAATTGGGCCTCTGTTACTCCACTACGCGGCGAATTTTTGCAGACAGATTTGGATGTAAAAACTTTTAAAATACAGCTGAAGCAAGAATTGAAGCCGCACGACCCACGAGAACGGCCAACGTTTGGTGAATGGACGCTGGCAAAGTTGAATGAAAATCCATTTTTTTTTTATCGGAAAATTGTGTTCAGTGATGAAGCTCGTTTCTGGTTGAATGGATACGTGAACAAGCAAAATTACCCTAATTGGTGTGAAGAGCAGCCAGAAGCATCGCAAGAACAGCTTCCCCAAAAATGCACTGTTTGGTGTGAATTATGGGGCCGGTGGCATCATTGGCCTGTATTTTTTCAAAGACGAGGCAGACAGGAACGTTACTGTGAATGGCGAGCGCTACCGTGCGATGATTACAAATTTTTTTTTTGCCCAAAATAGAAGAGCTGGACTTGGCTGACATGCGGTTTCAATAAGACGGTGCCCCATGCCACACAGCACGCTAACAATGGCCTAATTAGAGAGGCGAGTTCCGTTAACAATTTATTTCACGTTTGGGGCCGGTCAATTGGCCAGTTAGATCGCGCGATTTAAAGCCTTTAGACTATTTTTGTGGGGTTATGTTAAAGCTTATGTCTATAGGGACAAGCTCGCAACGGTTGACACACTGGAAGCCAATATTGAAGAATTTTTTTCGTGAGATACCGGCCGATGTGTTAAAGAGAGTTTGCCAAAATTGGACCCAGCGTATGGTCAACATTTACATGAAATCATCTTTAAACATTGATTTATATAGAACATTCCATTGACTCAAATAAAGATTTCATATATTTCTTTAAATCTTATGTGCTATTTTTAAATCAAATCCGAAAGGTCTTAAAAAATCACCTTTTTAATTTTATACTACAATTAGTTTTCTTGCCGCAAATCTTATTTTGTATAGAGGAGAGGAAGGAAATGGAATGTCTGGATTTTAATAACTGTATTTTGCTTTGTAAAACATTATGTTTATAATAATAATTTTTTAAAAAATTTTGTCATCAGCAACATAGAAATGCAGTTTAATAAAATTATAAAAGTTTTCTGAAAATCTTGTAGTGGAAAATTATAAAATTCTTAGAGGAAATCGCTGGCAAGATTTTCTATGGAAAATATTTTCTAGATGATTGGATTTTTGGTAGGATATTATGCCTTCTATAACAACATAGATTTTCGATGTTATTCACAACGAGATTTGCACTGAAAAATTTGTTATCGATAAAACAGAATATCGACGGAAAGTTTTACTCATGGATTCCAAGATCTTCTATGGAAAATTTAGTACTAATTAGTAGATTTTCTGTAGAAAATTTCGTTTGTCGATAACTAGATTTTAATTGTGAAGCTGCATTATTGATGATTTATTGCCATAAGGAGAATTTTATTAAGCAGAATTAGATCTCCTCTAGAAAGTTTTGCCTTCTGTGTTTAAATTTCTTTTTATATCACGAACTGTATTTGGAATGAAAACTTTGTTAAATTATTGACCAAATGAAACGTAATAATGAGGAAAACGATGACGAAATTGACGCTGCGTTAAAACAACGCACTGAAAATTTGTCAAATTCGAATTTATTCCAGAATTTAAGATTTCCTTGGGATTTTCGAAAGGTTTGTTGATTATTGTAGTCTTTGTGAAAGTGATTATCGTAACTAGAAATTACAAAAAAAAAAATTATAACTTTAATTCCTTTATAGACATCTTTGCTATCGATTGCTTCGTATAAATAAAGATTTTCTTGTCACAGAGTAAACAAAGATTTTTATAGAAAATCGTAATAAATAATTACAGATTTACAAAATATATAGATATTTATAATGTTTTGAATAAACGTACATCATTTGGCGAAAATCCACATAAATTTTCACCATCGATAAGTGTAGATCTTTTGTGAAATGTTAGCGATACCAGACGATTTCTAAGAAAAATCTTATTATCCATATTTATCTTAAGAGGATCTAGTTGGCATTAATAATAAAATTCAGTTTTCATTGCTGATAATTATTTGGTTTATCAGATAATGGACGATTTAAGATTTTCTATAAAGAAAATCAAGTTCTCTCGAAAACCTTTAGTTATTGATAACAGCAAATTTTCTTGTCAATAACTGAAAAAGTTTACTATAAGTTGTCCTTAACCAAAAAACATTATCTCCTACAGAAACTTCTCTGTCCATATTGATTATATTTTTATAACTTCTTGCTGCCTTCGATGACAAGAAATGCTATTTAATATTACGAATTACTTTTATTTTAAATTACACTCATTTCTAATAGAATTTATAATTATTTAATTTAATTTATTAGAATTACATTCATAAAATATTTAATGCTTCCGTGGTTGCCTTCCATAGTCGTGTTTGCAAGTGCTTCTGGTTTGAATTGGAATCAGCAAAAATGTTTTATACAACAACAGTTGTAGCAGCAATAAATGCAATAAGAGTAACCATCCTCTCTCCCCGTCTAGTTATGAATATATTTTTTTACACTCATTTAACCCATCCCCACCTCGTGCTTGTTGCACATGCTTCAGTTGGCCTGTCAATTTGTATGGGCAGCCGGTTGGTAAGACCAAGCATTTTTTACCTGGGGCCAGCTAATTAAATTATTTTTGCGTTTTATTAAAATTGTAATTTCTCATTTTGTTGCCATTTAAATTAAAAAGGGGCTATATTTTTTATTATTATTGTTGTAATATAAAATTTATATCAATGCGGCTGACAAATTAAAAATGACAAACGGATCTTACGGTGATTTAGAGAATTAGACAGAAAGCGGGTCAAGGAGATTTCATTGCAACAGTTGTAAAATAAAAATAAAAAAATTTCATAAATGTAAAAATAATTTCTAAAAAGGAAATGGAGGGGAAAATAATTTTCCTAAACATTCATTCCAAATTTTTTGAGATCAAGTTCATGTTTTGTGTGCCAAGTTGCCCTTATTGTAATGAAATCAAAATTATTTGAGGTGTAATTTGTTACCAATGTATTATCCTCCTCTATGATGATTTTCCAGTCTTACATCTTAGTACATCAAAATAATATAGATTAAGTGAACATACACTGTAGCACTTGAAACTTTAAGTGAGAAAATGTCTATCTATAGAAATTATCAGGAAGTAAGGGGTCTCTCACTAAAAGCTTTTTATCTTTAAATTAAAAGTTATCATTAAATCTTTTCATTAATTTGAAAGCTCTATTGATGCCATTATGTATGAAATATAACATTAGAAGCGCGTCCAAAATGTCGCATAAATCAAGCTGAATTTAATCGATGGCACGAGTTATATTGGCTTCAAGTGTCGCTATTGTTTAAGGCTTATTCGCAAAGACCTGCTACTTAAGAAAACCCCACAGAAAAAAATCACAATATAGAGTTGGCCGATCGGAGATTGCAAGTGCGAGAGATTGTAAAAGCTATAGGCATATCACATGGCCCTGTTATTTATGTTTTGAATGAACACTTGTGTATGAGAAAGCTTTCCGCAAAATGGCTGCTACGTTTCTCCATAGTCGACCACAAACGCAATCGTATGACAGCTTCGTAGGAATGTTTGGCGTTGTTCAATATGGCAATATAAACGAGTTTTGCGTGGACGAAACGTAGATCCACCACAAAACACTCTAGAGACCAAACAGCATTCCACACAGTGGGTTTCTCGGGTTCGTCAGCCCATAAAATTTTACTATCTATAAAAGGGGAAAAAATCAATGGCGTATATTATGCCAACTTATTGGGTTGATTTAATGAGGATTTGAAAAACAAACGTCCAGGGCAACACAAGTTTCAATAGCGAAATTCCATGAATTGGGCTACCAATTGCTCCTTCATCCTATTTATTGTTTTGAAACCTGAAGAAATGGCTCGGCGGAAGGAGATTTGACTCTAATGATAAAGTCATTTCACAATCGACAAATCTTATTTTTTGGAAGGAATAAAAATAATGGGAAAAACTTTGGACAAAGTGTATAGCGCTCAAAGGAGACTATGTTGAAAAATAAAATAATTTTTATCCAAAAACCTGTGTTTCAATCAAAAAATACTTATTTACCGGCCCTGGAATTTTTAAGCAAAACTTGGTGAAACTTCACTTCCTTAGAAATTGAAAAATGAACTGCTGGATAATTTGAACCTGTAGAAAATGCCATTCCTTAACAATGAACCCAAATTTTTTGTTTATAAAAAAATTTTATAATAAAACTGAATAATCTACTAATTCTGTGCATCAAATAAGTAATAAAAAGCGGCATGTATCAACCTGGTCCTTTCGATATTCCATCTGCTTTTATGTTCGAAAAAGAGGCATTATTTTATTCCTTCTACATCATCAGTAAATGTATGTATGTATTTATGGCTTCATATAGAACTATGTATATTATCAACAATAATCAAAGGCGACAAAGTTTTGCAATTCAAGCCCAATCTCAAGACGCAACTAAAAAAATGTTTCACAAAAAAAACACATTATTTTTATACAGCTTCCTTATCATAGCAGCCGCTTGCAACAACTGAACTAAACAAAGTTTTAATGCCATTCGTAACAATTAAGATTTAAATCAATAAAAACATCATCATAAATCAAAATTAAACACGCGACTAAAACGCCTCAAGTATTATTTAGACACATCTAATTCATTTATAGTCTTAAATCAGGGGGCGCATTTGCATAAAACGTATATTGAGTCATGAAAACTATAGCGCAGGCAACATACGAAATAATGAAAACCAAAAACAAAAAACAAATACAAATTCCAAAAACAAAAACAAAAAATTGCAAATAATGTGAAAAAAGCAACAATTGGTAACAAACTTTGCAAAAAAATTTGAAAAACATGTTAAATGTGTTAAATTAATAAAAATGAACAGCATTTTATGGAAATTTTTCTTTCAGACAAATGCACAACATACGACTACAAAGCGAATTGCGAATGAAGGAACAAAAAAATAAACACAACACAACATGCCACAATTATCATGAAATGATAAACGGATTCCAGCCAACCATTCATTCACTTGCCTCCAAATTCTAACGAAGCAACAACAACGAATTAACACTTTGTTCTCTTGTCCTCCTCCATACCTCATATAGAGTCTATTTGAACTAAACAGCAGTCGTGTTAACTATACGTCCGTCCATTCGTCCGTCTCTACCTTTATCAGACAGACCAACATTGAAGTAGATGAAATGAATTCATTGAATTCACATTATTTCTAGAATTTACATACCAACGAACAATTTAGAGGCAAAATATCGGACACATTCTAAACTTGCATGCAACGTCGATACTCGTACCCTTATATTTATTTGTATTCATATGGACTCACTCCCATTGCAAAGACATATTTCAAGATTATATGTGTCTATTTGTTTCTTTGTTTGTTTATTACTTTTGTGCAACTTAAATTGATTGATTGCGAAGCAAAAGTTGCAACTTGCAGACCAATAAAACTATTGCAGAAAAAAGAAAAATATTACAAAAATGAACTATAACTTAAATGACAGTCTTTATTTTGCATTTTGTTGAAGTGTTTTAAAGCCGTCATAAAAATCAACTACATGCATTTAGCATGTGAACAACACATACTGTGGCTTTTCTGCATTTTGTTTTTTCCTTCAGAGCAATTATTTTTATGCGAATTTTTAGTTTTCGCAAATTTTAACACAATTTATTGGTGGAATGTTTTTATTTTTTTTATTCAATTTTTTTTTCTTCAACCGCAAACGTCAACACTTGCAGTCAATAGAATTATTTGAAATATTTAGGGACATCACAGTTTATGCTTGAATGCATAATTCAGAAAACATTGTTATAAAACCTGTTACGCCAATTCCAGTTGCCAGCTGGTCGATTGGGACAACCATAATCACCCTGTAATGCTTGAACCACCACTTTTGTAGTAAGTTTTAATTATTTTTCGAGTTGTTCGGTTATTATACGAACTGCTTTCCTAAATGGCAAGTCTTTCGCTATATAAATGACACTTTAGATGACATATATTTAACAGCTGACAGCCTGGCAAGACCGGTGGTTTTGAAACCGCTAAATGGATAACCCGATATATTTACAAATATTTCCATATTTCAAAAATATTTATAAATTGAATACTATTATATTTATATTTATCTTAAAAAAGAAAATTAAAATTTAACATAATCTATATATATAAAATAGGATGTGTGTATGTATGTATGTATGTATGTATGTATGTAGCGTAATGGCTCCAAAACGGCTGGGCCGATTTTGACGAAATTTTCAGGGAACCTTCAGAATACTCGGCCGGGTGACACTGTGATTTTCGGTCTGTGGGCGGAAGGGCGTGGCAAAATCCAATTTTCATATTGCACCACCAATGACATATACATATATTTATTTTTTGTGTTTTTTTTATTTTATTTCACTTTTTTTTTGGAAAGCCGCTGTCATGTTCTTCAAAACGAGATATCAAACTCTTAAATCGGTTATGTAGTTCCGAAGATATTTTGAGCTGACGGTGTCAGCTATATGTACATAAAAATTACGTGTATGTTCGTGATCGCTAAACTCAAAAACTACTGGACCGATTTTGGCCAAATTTTATATGCATGCTCTATGGGCCGTGAGGAGTGTATCTGTGTAGTTTGAAGTTCGTCCAACAGATGGCGCAATGTTTAGTTTTTTGTGTGTGTTTTTGCACCGTAACTCAAGAACTACTGCACCGATTTTGACCAAACTTTATATACATGTTCTATGGGACGTGAGGAGTGTTTCTGTGTAGTTTGAAGTTCGTCCGACAGATGGCCCAATATTTGGTTTTTTGTGTTTTGCCCAATAGAGATTAGTGCGATAAGCCTATGCTGCGTTTTGCTGAAGGCGCTGGGTCCTTAATCAGCGTGTAGTGGGGTTAATTAGCCCGATACCAGTATTTGAACAATAATTGCTATGTCGATTTAGTGCCCGGGTCATCTAGTATATACATAAAGGATTTCCTGAGAAAGTTATTCAGGCTAAAAAGACTGTATGGGTTCTAGTTTTTTGAGCGTTTTATTTTAATTAATAAATTTTACTTATTTTCTTTAAGCTTAAGACTCCTCTTTATTAATTTTCATTATCGATATTTCGGTTCTCATCGAGTATCATTTTCCTTAGACTTAAAGAAAACAAGTAAAATTTATTAATATAGAAAAGTTTTTTTTTTTTTTTAATTAACATGTTGGGATTTTCCCATAAGGGTTTTCCTTCAAAATATAACAACAATAATTACAAATAATATAAAACTTTAGCTTGAGTAATCACTTTCGAATCCCTTTAATATTTTGCTTGATCGAATTTCGCAAACATACGTGTAAAAAGGACAAAAGGACTGTGAAGCTCCTTTCTGAAATATATCAAACACATTTTTTCTATATGTATCA
Organism: Germaria angustata; assembly: GCA_963681545.1. Taxonomy (NCBI): domain Eukaryota; kingdom Metazoa; phylum Arthropoda; class Insecta; order Diptera; family Tachinidae; genus Germaria; species Germaria angustata. The sequence goes on along the minus strand of OY813001.1, from coordinate 33,230,349 downwards.
TCTAACGCCTGTTGTATATTTTCTTGTTACGAGTCAAAATATATTTAACACAACAAGCGCATGTTTGGACCGTTGCAAGCGTTAAAGCATTTTGTTTTAATTTCATATACAGTTTTAGTTGCTCCCCAAGTATCTGTGTTGAATTCGCGTACATGTTTAAAAGTTGCTATCGCCATTGCTATTGCAATTGTTGCTTGTTGTTCTTTGTTGTTGTTGCAGTTGTTTATTATAATGCATTGTTACCGCAGCAGAGTAGAGTGTTGTCGCGTCAAAGAATTATGAAAAAAAAACATTTTTTGCAAGGTGCGGCCGCATCAACGTTTTAAGCAATAACTAGCTCCTCTAAATAGATATGTACATATGTATGTATGTATGTACGTAAGCGTAGCTAATTTACACTTGTAAGCGAATGCAAGTAAAATATATTAAAAAAAACTACGAGGGCCAATATCAAAGTTTAGTGCCCATATGAGAAAAGAAATTCATACACAAACGAGGTGTATGTCAAAGATTTACATGAGTACCTGTCATAAGAAGCAAGCAGACAGTGCTCTTTGCACCGGGTGAATAAAACCGTTCACCAGCGTCCTTCCAGAGTCACACATTTGTTGAGGATCACATGTGCCCCTGTTAGGGACGACAGACACCTTACTAAAGTGCTGAAGCTATCTAACCCCCTACCACCCCAACAGCAGGAAGTCCCCCTATCATATACCATTCACCAACCGCAACCGACAGGTCACCCCTGTCGAATAGTAACAGCCTGAATAGAGCATCTATGACAGGATCACTAGCACCATATTGCAGCCATACTCATCCGAGCCATAACTTCTCCCACGTATCTTTGGGTTTTAACCACAGCCGCCACGTGATCCCCAAAGGGTCCTCACCAATAACAAGTCTAGACAAGGGGGTACTTGTGCTAAAAGAACCTCCGATTTTAGGACCTGTGCAAATCTGGGGTATCGGTATTACCTCTACCCAGGCAAGCAAAGGCAAGCTTAACCCTTTAAATACTTACATATATGCACGCCCGTTACCCTGTTATTTCAGGGATTGGATAATAACATATTACTTTTGTGGGTAATTGGCAAAAGGTCAAGGTCTGGAGAGACCATATTACCCGTCCGGACGACTAGGCAAACGCCCTTTTACCTTTAATTTACTTGGATGCGCGCCCATTACTCTATTATTTCAGTGATTGGGTAGCAACATACAAGTTTTTAGGGGTTATCAGCAAAAATGCTTGATAACCCTATACCCCAGGAAGCACAACACGAAGCCACCAAGTCAGGATGTATAAGCCGTGCCCCCGGAGGACACAACTGGGGTGTACTTGGAGTAAAATGTTTCCTCTTCTTGGCGGTACCTATCAAAGCACCCTTATTATTGGGCGCTATAGCCCTACTCGAGACGTTGCGTAATGCTCATAATCACCATCTTTCTTAACAGCGAAAAAGAGTATGGTTACTGAAACCGGGAGGCTGTTTCCTAATAAAAACGCTAAATTCCCTTTTTTCCCTTTGCAAATGTAAAAAATGTTGCACTTTGTTTTAGAAAAGAAATCGATATCAGACAATTAGTGCCATCGACGATGAAATTACTCTTTTCGATGGAGCATTATGAATTCTAGTCACTATCAGATGTGGTCCCGAGTGCTGGAAACCACAATCTAATATGAAAGATGATCACAAACCAGTTTCGGTAGATAATTGCTCTTGGTGTTTGTTGTGGCATAAAAAGAAGTGCATTTGGTCCAAAGGTGGAAAACTAGCAGAATGTAATAACAAGTCTCTATGCCAGCAAGAGTTGCAGTGAAAACTAAGAGAATAAGTTGCTAGTGCGGGCTCGAAATAAAATAATTTATATTTTTTTAAATATAAAAATTTGTAAAAGCGATACAAACTTTGTAAACAAATATTGCAATATGAATTATAGTTAAACGATATTTTTAAAACTTAAAACTATTTTTCCCAATTTGAATTCGATTCACTTCAGAAATGAATACTGCGAAAGTTTCAGCAAAAATAAATAAAAGATCAATTTTACTCTCCCCATCTGTGGCAAAGGCTGGTTCGTTTTTGGCAACACTTTGACACGTTCATATATTTCTCAAAAGACCTTCGTATGCGATTTGATATTTTAATTACTATGTGGCCATGTAAGTTGGATGTTTATGCATCTAAAACCGCATTAATTTAATTTTTCTGTAATTTGTGGTTTTAAGATATCAAAATCGATTATTACACTGTGCTACACTAATAATTTTGAGTTAGAAATTCGCACCGCAATGAAGGTTAACATTCTAAACAAATTATACATATTAAATGTACTGATTCATTATCAATTTATAGAATTTTAAAGAAAATTTACATCAAAATTAAGCCCATATGAAGCTTCCTTGAGTTATAAAACATGACGTGAATAATATAAAAAAAAATTATGCCCCTATTATGGTTTACAACAGTTGTTACTTTAATGTTTGTTGTCAGTATGTGTTGTTCGCACTGTCAAAAATCTACAACAGCTCGTTAGGTGTTGCTTTATTAACATTCCAAGTTTGAAATCGAAAATAGATTTAAAAAAATTAAGTATCCATATAAAATTTGTTTTGCAAAACATACAGAACTGTAAAATATTAAAATAAAATAAATAAATACATATAAAATAATAAAAGAAAATAATGAAATAAATATTTCTTAGCAAAATTACAAATAAAAAACAAATGGCAAAGCTGGTTGAGCTGATGAAAATTAATCCAGGTATTGGCCGAGGCAAGCTGCCATTTGGATATAACAAAATAGAGGGATAATTTTACTGAACAATTAAATGGCTTGGGACAGCCAATTATAAATATTAAAAAATTGCAGAGTTAGTTTTTAGAAAAATGCTTAGTTTTTGTATCAAAAACAAGAAACCATCCTTGTTTATGCGGAAAATTTTTATAAAACTATAAATTGTGTTATTGTAATTAAGATATTGTAATAACTTTTGGTTTTAAAAAATTATACATACTTATTCGACATATGGTAGTTCCAATGGATTTGAACTGTCTCGTTTTTGGCATTCAGGTATGTATTTTTACGGAAATATGTACTGCAACTCTGTGACATAAACAACACCTAGATGTTGCACACCATTTTCAAGAAATAAATTAATGTTGCGCTGTAGCCGAAACAACACAACATTTAAGTGTTGTAAACCATAATCGGGGCATTAATTAAAACTGAGCGAATGACAAAAAAAAATTAAAAACTGTTTGGTCCATAAAACATAACTTGACTGCCAATACAGCATACTATAGGCCCATGCGTGATTTCCATTTCTGTTTATTTATATTTTGTTACATAGAAATATGAAATATTATTTGCATTTCAATGGAAAAGTTAAAGTATTTTTCTATTTTTTGCTATTTAAAAAAATTACATTTCCGCAAATTGTCTCTATTTCACCATATTTTGACAAGTTCCCTTTCCAAAAAGATTTTTCTCTTTTCCGAAACCTCCAAGCCGTTCATAAATTTTTATTAAATTGTTGATATTTAGATTTCAAAGACATATTGAAGTGGGCCTTTTTTGTATATTTTAAAATTGTTTCATCTAAAAGATCATTAAAAGTGATTTTTTGAAATGTTGCAAAATGTTACGTTTCTAGAAATCAGAAATGCTTTAAATGTACATAAAAAATTCCCAAAAATTTTTTTGTTAAGGCTTTCAAATTGATTTTTTTTAAAGGTACTTTAATACGTAGGTTTGACAGGTGCTTTAAAATGCTTTTTTTAATCCTTCTTTCAAAAGGTACTTTGAACATATTCATTTAAAAAATTAAATCATTATTTATTTGTTTTTTTTTTCTTTCAAAAGGTACTTTTTGAAATGCAGTATTAAAAATGCTCTAAAAACATTAATTTTAAGGAGAATAACTTCAGAAATTTTTTCAAAATACTTTTTTAAGTATTTTTTTTTTTTTTTCAAAATATACCATAGTTTTAAAAGTTCTTATACGAGTAAGTTACTTTTTTAAGTATTCCAATATTACTTTTATAATAAAAGATACTTTAAAAATATATTTAAAAGTATATATAAAAAATATATAAAAAAGGCACGCGACGTGTAAAGCTTCTTAAAAGTGTTTTTTTTTTTTAAAGCATTCCATTAGTACTTTTATAACAGAAATACTTTAAAAATGCATTTAAAAGTACTTTTTAAATATGGCAAAGCTGTCATATTAAAAACTTATTTAATATTTCAATGGTAAAGGAAGCTTTCAAAGGACATTTCAGAAACCCTTTTTTTAAGATTCTTTAAAAGTGCTCTTTTAAAAGTACTCTAAACGTTCTTTTTCAAATTCTGCTTTAAAAGTACTTTTTTAAGGAGATACTTCAAAAATATTTTTTTTGCAAAATTTACTTTAAAATTACTTTGTGTATTTCCTTTCAAGAGTGTACTTTTTTCTAATTTTTAAATGGAGTTTTTAAAAAACAGTATTTTAGAGACTATTTACAGAAGAAGTACTTTTAAAATGGGTACCATGAGATATTTTTTCTATAAAAAAAAAAACTTTTCCAGAAGATAAAATTTTTTACATATTTTTTTAGAAAGTAACTTTCTATATAAAAATAAAATTTTCTTTAACAAAATTCTTTTGTCAGAAATTTAAAAGATACTTAAAAAATTTTTATATAAAATTAAATTTACATTAAACCTTTTTGAATTTTTTTTTCTAAATTTAAAGAAGAGGAGTTCTATTAAAGGAAAGTTTTATTGTAAGGAAATTTTTAATTTTTAATTTAGGTAAAAGTATAATTTTTTTGTCATGTTTTTTGTAGGTTTTTGTACAACCATATAAGTTTGAAACCTTTTCCCTCAAGATTTGGTTAAAGAGTACTGATGATTTGGTGAGCGCCAGTAAATTGCAGCCAACAACAAGTAATAAATATTTAAATAATAATCTTGGAGAATATCTCGAATTATGAATTTAATAAATATTAATAATATTATTATAATATCTCTATATTTTTTCACCTTTTTTATAACAATGTGGTTAAAATATTACTCAAGCTTGAGATCTCTTTTGTGGTTAAACAATTTTATTTAAATTATCGATATTTCCGTACTCATTGAGTATCATCTTCAGATCAATTCTGAAGATGATACTCAATGAGTACGGAAATATCGATAATTTAAATAAAAGTGTTTAACCACTAAATAAGACCTCAAGCTTGAGTAATATTTTAACCAAATTTTTATTAAAATAGTTAATTAAATTATACTTACCAATTGTCATATACGTGGTAAATAACATTTCACTTAGTCAAATTTAACTTGATCGTGTAAACAATATCTAATGATAACGATGATGATGATTGTTGCAATTGTTGTTTAAAGCTTTTTGTTTTTGTTTTGTTGGCGTTTTTCCATGAGTTGTAGATATTTATGATGTTTTTTTTATGAATGGAAGAATATGGTCATCAGATTTGTTAATTATTCAACAAATAGGCACATTAATTGCATTTCGGTTACATTTTTAAGACTGATTATTTCTGAATTTTAGTTATTGGAAAAACTGGAAACAATAATAATTCCATTCGATTAAACGGCAAAAAACTTAAATTCCTTATTAACTTCATATATGCCCATAATGCAGTTTATGGATTCGTTGCCCTTTAAGCAGTCCGAATTGCTACAACACATTCATGTGGGAGCGAAAAACTCAGCCTGTCACCCGAAAATCCCTTTGAATGGGATCGAATGAGCGTGATAAAATTTTATATGGCCACGCATGTCTATAGTTGTCGAAAGAGGGGTTTGAATAAGTTTATAAAATATTTTTTTAAATTTTCATTGTTTTTAAGCAGGAATTTTTTGAATTATTCGAAAATCCGGTATTTCAATGACGAATTATTCGAAGTTTTCGAATATTTTTCATTTTACGGTGTAATACATTTTCACAAAAAAAAAAAAAATATGTTGTATATGTGATACTTTTCAATATAATAAAAATATTTAATAATAAAAAGAAACAAAATTAGGAGAAAAATCCGGTTACTCAAACCGGTTTTTAAATAAAAAAATCGAAACTCGGTTTCTACATAAGGCAATTTTTTAACTATTCGAGAGCCGGTATATTTAAAATGTTGAATATTTGACAATTTTAGGCATTATATATTTAAAAAAAATTATAAAATGAAATTAACTTCTAAAAAATAAGAACATATACTCGTTTGGGTACGTTTTTAAATGCAACATTGAGCAGCAACGGCACAATAACTGCAACAGTGAAGCATATGATATCCAAAAACATGTTAAATATGAATAATATATGTACAATATTTGCTTAATAAAAGAGCACAATTTAATTTGTATCGGTATAGCGTAGAAGGTTTGCTTTTCTGTTGCATCGCACCATACCTTTAGGAACATGTATTATTTTGAATTTCATTTCGAAATCAAATAATGAATACATTTTTTACAATTAATTTTACTTTTTATCTTAAAAATCTGCACGCGTGTTGTTACTTGGGCATTAAGTTTTTGTTTTAATCGGTTAATCTCTTGAATAATTAATCGAAGTTTTGCTTCAACCGATTGGTTTTGGATAAATCGGTTAACCGATTAATAAAAATTTGTCCATGATTTAATTAATTTCAATTAATAAAAATATATAAACTATTTATTATTCTTGTTAGTTGAGCAATAATATAAATATATACATTTTGAACTAAATCAGACAGATGAACTCATAATTAAAAGATAAAAATAAATATTATTTAGTTCAATAATTTGAAGAGGTCTTCTAAAATAACCTTTCAGAAAATAGTTTGGTGCAAATGGTCAAGCGGTTCTTTTCGTTGGTTTTAATGAAACTTGACATATGAAAATCCAGTCACTTATTGCCGATGCCGAGCAATCCATAATAGATAATAAGCCTTATTCTATTTGACGTCGGCAATTTTAAGACAACATCAATTTAATAATACTAAAAATGCCGACGACAAAATCATAGGCAATTAGAGACAACATCAACGTTAATTTTGCTTCCAGAATACCAAACATATGTTAACGTATGTTATTGACAAATGGCAATATTGCCAACTGGAATACCGATTTGCAACAAAAAATAAAAAACGGTATTGTCTTCTATTGCCTTTGCCAAGTACAATAAGTAGAATAAAGGTGATTATACAATTTCTCAATCCTTTTTCTGGTTTTCTCTAAACATATAAGAACTTCCCACTTTCCACTTTCCAATAGTTTAGATAATTCCATTAAAAGACTATTTGAATTAGTGTCTTTTATTGTAACATCATCATCCGACATTATAAAAAATGTATTCCAAATTTTTTTAGTGTCTGTTTTTATACCTCATTTTCAAAAACTATCCTTAAAAATAAAATATTTATGAGTTACGGAATAAAATAGGTTTATTTAAAGCTAGAATTCATCTCTCAGAAAATCTAATCCTTGGATTTTTAATTGAATTGTTTTCAAGAGTTTTACTGGCATTTATCAAATTTAATAATTTCCCCAAATTTTATCGTATGTATGGTTTTACTTAATTATTCTCAAACTTGTATTTCCGAAATTATGAAAACATCGATTTCGAAATCGTCTGCAACATGATTCATGCATTTACAAGACTTGTAATTTTGATACTTCTCATTTAATTCATTAAAAAGTTTGCAGCATTTACGTACGTGAAATGAAATAAACAAAAAAACATGTTAAAATTTCAATGTAAATTGTTGTTAAAAAAAATAATAATAAAACAATCATAATGAAATAACGCAAGGCTTCACTTTGATTAAATATAAAATTAGGCTAATAAAACTTGGTTTAATCGGTTAGTGAATCGATTTCGGTAATCGAAAATGGCCAATTTTAATTTAATCCTTAATCGGGTACCAATTAATCGGTTACCTGATCAAATACCCTTTTATGACATCAAATCGAACACAATTTAAAAATTTTATGGTCATTATTAAGACGAATTGCATATTTTTTTAATACATATCATCATCATTTTTATTCTGTGTGTGTGTGTGTGTGCGTGTGAAGAAAAAAATAATTATGAAGAAATGAAAATTTAAAACGATGATCATTAATATTCCGAGTCAAATAGAAAATGAAAAAAAATATATATATTAAAAAAGAAACTTGGAAATAATCGTATATTTACGGGCCGTTATGCATGTCATTGTGGCATTTCCGTTCCATAAATTAGCAACTATTTACTACAAAAATAACAACAATAACACAGGAAAAACTAACATCATCTAAAAGTCATATGTGTGTGTGTGTGTGTTGTCTGTGTATTTATTTTGCGCAATTTTTCTTATACACAATTTATTTTTAAGTTTTAATTTATTCAAAGTTCAAGTGAATATTAAAACAACAATAACAAGAAACATGAAAGCACATTTACGAGTATTTATAATTAGAGCAAATAATATTTTGTATTAATTTTTTTTTGTTTGAAACTTTTTATGAACCACCTAAAAAAAGACTTCCAAGAATAAAAAATTATTTTAGGAATAAAATGAGGGTGGGGTGTGGAGCGTCTTGGGGAAGAGTCGGTGACAAGTGAGAATTTGTGTATCAAGTGCTTTATGGCAACTTTTTTCCTGTGTCTTTGTGATGTGCATAATGAAATTGATGTGGCACGTTCTTAAACGGCAACAGATGAAAAGGTGTTGATTTGTTACAATCGCCACATTATGTACAAGTAGTTTTATGGGAAGTTAACGGAATTATGGATTTTGAATGCATTTGAAATGCTTTGAATTTCATTTAGGCGTGAAGAAAATTGTGGTTGCTAAAATTTATTTTTTTCACTTCGAAGTCGTTAAGAATAAAAATATTCAAAGTAATTGGCAGCCAGATGAAATTCTTAGGGGGGGGGGAAACTTTCTTAAGTGAAAATATATCAGAAACAAAGAGGAAATTAGCGCCAGAAAGACAGATAGAAAATACGTCATATTTAAAAAAAAAATTTTTTAACAGAAATAAAAAGATAAAAAAACAAAGAAATATTCACTATGAAGTGTGTAGCTGTCTGGAATAGACAAATCAAAAAATATACCAAAATATCGTTAAATATAAAAGAATGACAACGAGTCACTTACACGAATGAATACGTTTGGGTTAAAATTTAAATCATACTCGTCAGTATTTCCGTATATAGACGTGGCCCATTTTGTGATATGGAAGCCAAAGTTATCAGTCATTGTACTTCTCTTTTATCGATTTATTGCGTTGATGGTATTTTATGCCGAAAGCCAAGCTTTCTTCCTTTGTGCAGAAGGCACAGAAACACCCTGTATACGCTAAAATTAGATGATGGGGAAGGTACACAAAATCTCTGTGACATCTCACAAGTACATATGTGCTTTCTTCAGGAACTGATTAGTGATGAATACTTTCGTATGGGAAGTGCAGAGAGTTTTTGACATCGAGTCTTTAGAGTTTTTTATGATCTATACTACTGTAGATAATTCGCGTGGGTACAAAGTGTAGACCATTAGCATGGTCTCATAGACTGAATACTAAGTGAAAGGCTGATCGCAATTTTCCACGAAAATCAATAATATTCTATTGGAAAAAATAGTGGCATAATTTCTTTGAAAATGTTATAAAAATGTATACATTCTACAATATAATATAATACTTTTTTATTCAAATAGTATAACTTTTATCATGAAAAATGTCATAGTTTGATTCCATATAGACTAATCCCATAGTTCTTCCATTAGGGTCCTTACACTCGTAGACAATCGCGCATGATCTGCTGCACGGATTTGAATGAAATTCAGAAAAAAAGAAAGTTTTTTACTGCATCGATTACTTTTTTACTTGAAATACTTGATTTAATACATCACTGGACAGTACCATAAGTCTTAGCAATTTTACGACTTCTTATTAAGGGAATATTTTTCAGAACACAATTTTTTTATGTACTTATATATCTAGGCTAATGGAAAATTCCAGATGAGTCTGAAGTTGTCGCCACTATGGCTAAAGATAAAAAGCTTCGCCTTACGTGCAACATACGCGTACATACATGTTTAATTATTCAGACAGAGAGCGTCATATAAAAAGTAAAATGGTTTTTGTCAAAGATTTTTGTCACCCAGCGGCAACAGAGTATAACCCTCTCTCACACGATTTTCCGAACTTACGATGCAATTTTAGTAAAAAGTGAGAGCGTAAATAACGTTAAGCAAAATTATGAAATAGGTTCGTCGGTGAATCGAAAACACACATATCAATAGATGAATGGACGGTGGCGATAGCACAACTTACCCACCGAATTTTTTAATACTTTAGGATTAACAAATAATTCCCTTGCACAAGCTTGAGCTAAAAGTTGGTGTGAAAGCCCCATAGATGCGCAATTGTGCAACGGCACAATTCCACCCATCGAAAAGGGTTGCAAGAATATCAATAAAACTATTCTTAGCTGAGCAGCTACTCGCATAGGAGAGAAGGTATTGATCCTTCAAAGCCATTCGCCATTTACATTTAAGAGCCCGCAGTTTTATCTAAAGAAGGATATTACAAAGACCACTTACTAATAAGATCCAGGACTAAATGCAGACAGTGGTAGCAATCCATTTAGAATCTACTTGCTTATCGCATGTTAAAATTGTAACGGCTGCTCCAGTTGTCTATAGATGTGTGACAAATCTAAATGTGTATTTATATAGGCAATTATATATTTATATACGCATAGAAGCATTAAGCATTTCTTATATCATGTTCACATATGCACGTTAATAGCGCAATCAAGAAATTCGGACAATTAAGACCATAACTTTACTTAATTTACCATGCAAGAACACCACTAATAAATTAATGCAATTAGTGTTTAATTGCACTATAAATTGAGTCAAAATCCCAATGCAACCCTTGTGAAGTCCGTTTAGTGAGAAGAGAAAATTATGTACAATGACAAAATTGTATGGCAGGAAAAATATTTTTAAATGATTTTATATTTCTTCTAAACACTAATTAAAAAATCAAAGCTGAACTAGACTTTTACGATATCTGGCGAAGGGTTTTCATCTTATCACACTTCTACGAGTATCTTTTTAACACAGCTGTACATATCGATGATTTTGTGGAAAAATAAAATTCTTTTAATATACGAAGGCGGGTCAATAAGTCCATGACTTTTTGGATATGAAATCAGTTTTGTGTAAAAATCAAATTATTTTTCAACATATTCTCCTTTGTGCTCTATGCACTTTGCGCAACAAACCACCAAGTAGTTATTGATCCGACCTAGTATCGTCCCTACCATCACCAACTATCGAATGTGCAATGTTCGTTTTTTTTTTTTCAGATCGGTTACTTTCATCCTTCGTTGTTTATGATTGTTATCTGAAAAATCTTATTTAAACATCTGGGTGGACTAAAAATATAATAAGAAATGAGTTCAACGAAGGCGCTTTTGCCCTCCTCAGCGACCATTTTAGATTATACGGTGTTCAAAAAGTTCTAGGTATTTAATCATTATTTAAAATCACTTTAAAATTAACGCTTCTCGCTATTCCCTTCTAAAATTTATGCAAAATTTTTTGACGTGCCACGAACGCTTTGTAGTTGACAAACTGCTTTACAAATTTTCAACTTTCGTGACAAAAAAGAATGGAAATCAATTTGTAACAAACACATCCAGGTGACTTATGAGCACAAAAAAAAACATGGAAACATGTTTGAAAGCCATCAATCATGTTGAAATTAAAAATATTTAATTCCCTGTAAACAAACAAAATTAATTCTTATGCATAAATTTAATTGTAACTCAATTTGTATAATTGACAATTACGAGTATTTGAAAATGACTGTGAAATTACAATTGATTTTGGATGGAAAAGTTTTCAAGCTTATCTTCTTAATAAAAGCATTTTATTTTTCCTTTAAAGATAAATGTAAATCTTTTGTTAAGTTTTTGGACATACCCTGCCACAAGGCAATGCCGACTTGTTGCAGCAACAATACAGGTTTCAAACACATTTCTGTCGTTATGCTGCAGTAAAAATACTCGTAATAATAAAAAAAACTTTCTTGGCAATTGTGAACACGTATATTGCATTTATTGTTTTGATTACGATCTTTTTTTCTCAATTCAATAAAAACGTGTTTAGAAAGCTGGTTTCATTTATGGATCGAAAACTTATGAGGAGTGAAAAAAAACAAACTGCAGAAACCAACATGTACAAAAAAATATACAATAACGACCATAGAAAACCACAAGTAAATGCGTAATCAATTGCGGTAATTAGAATTAAAACGACAAACGGTGGCCAAAGCAGGAAATTTTTATTATTTTTTTTTTTTTCGTCAAGCATTAATATTTCAGATAATATGAGATAACAAAATATAATAAACTAATTTAATTTAAAATTAAAATAAATTTTTCTGTAGGAAAACCCAGATAAAATAAATTAAAATGAGTTGAAAAAAGTGGGGAAATTCCCGTATGGAAGTCCTGGAAAATTTTTATTCCATCAAATGTAGGACCTTTCTATTTCGACTAAAACCATCCATATAAAATTATGGCAGCAAAGTTTTATTATCCCTAAGCTTCATTTAATTAACACAATCAAATTGTGCAGGTGAGTAATGCGGTCGCATGTAGAAAATAAAACAATGAAAGCATTTTTCAAAAATGTTTGAAGAGTGTTTGTTAATGGACCTATAACATAAATTTAATGAGATAAAGTTTTAATATTATAAATTCTTTTAAGTCAAAGAATGTTACTTTTTTAAATATAAGCAATTTAAACAGAAAATGAAAATCCTTATGGCTGCATAATTTACTGACTGTTCAAGTAGAAGCGTGTGTAAAAAGCAACTCTTATGCGAAATGGCTTGAAAAAAGTTTGTATTTAACTTTCAGATTTGTTTCTCTCTTAAATCCCAAACTCAAATATTCATTGTTGTTTTTATTTTTATTTTGCAATCCTCCAGAGTCCCTAGGTCGTATGCGTTTGTTGTCTTCCGTTTTCTGTTAAGTTGCCAGTGCTGGCCTTGTTTTTTCTTGTTAATTTCATTTAAATCCTTTTCATTTCACTTGGAATTTATTCCTTTATTTTCGTTGTTAGCTTTCATTCTTGATTGTTGTGCGAAATATGGGAAACAAACAAGGATGCGCTTGAAACAAAAAAATAGTAAGAAAATTTTAAGCAAATAATACTCATGTGAGTAGTTTTGAATTTTCTTCGTTCTCTCTCTCTCTTACGCGACACTTTGCATATTGTACCCATAAAAATTTAACTTTATATTGTTCTTAAAATCTTGTAAAAAGGGATCTTAAGTAGTTCATACAAATATTAGGCCAGCATTTTTGTAAACTTTTTTGATTGGGTTAGATGAGATTTGAAGAATCTTTTTAGTTCAAACATAATCACAAAAAATGTTGTCGATTGGAGTAACATCTCTTACATTTAATAAGAAAACTTTTTTTAGTAAGAGAATTTTTAAGTGTGTGTTTGTTGTAGACCTTTTTATTGGATAAAAAGTTTTATACTTCATATTTTCTCGCCTGAAGGTCAGCACTCTAAATAAATAAATAGAAGTAGACTTGAACTGTTTATATGAATTCCAATCTTATTTATTTACAATTGCCAAAATATGGGTGACGGACGACCTTGTGTGACATTTTAAATACTAACAGGTGGCGCAAAAGTAACAACATAATTTCAAAACTTTGCGTTCATAAACAGTTTATTCTTGAGATCTACATACTTCATAAATGTGAAATGGGAAAATGGCACCAAATTCAAATTATGTATTTACTTTTGCGACACACTCTCACTCTCTATATAGTATGTATATGTATGTATATATTAAAAAATAGGCAATATTTAATCTTAAGCTGAAAGTCCATACCATCCGTTCAATGCGTTTCTGTGCGTTCTATGCGTCTCTAAAGTAAAGTTACATACAATGCGTCAAGTTTTTTATTTTAATCAGCTGTAGTGTAAATATTGTTATCAAATAGAACCAATTTCGGCAAAAATGGAATGTGAAATTGTGATTTTAAAAGAATTTATGGATGTCATTGAGTTTATATACATACTTACATAATATTTTGGGCATACGAAAAGCTGCAAAAGACCACAGACCAGGAAGTGAGTGGTATTTTTGCAGCTTCAGTAAGAATATCTTCCCTTGTAGTTGAATAAAAAATAATAAATAAAACAGAGGTGACACTCAGTACAAAAAAGTAATCGATAACCAGAACGCAAATTTTGTTAATGAAAGAAATATGTTAAAAATTGACTTTAATATATTTTAGTACTAAAAGTGGTTGTAAGCTTTAGTGCGAAAGGTTTTTCTTTTATTAAAAACTTTTTAAATGCAAAAAAAGAGAAAATTAAAATCCACCACACAAATTTTTAATCGATATCATTGAAAATGAAATATAATTTGTCATCCCTGGTTAACAAAAACAGCTGACATTATTTCCCCTCTTTCTCATGACGCATGAGACGCATAGAAAGGTAGAAAGTAAACCTACCTACTTCATGCGTTCTATGCGTTCTGCAACTTGTTACATACAATTACCCAGAATCTACTTTTTTGACAGACGCATAAAACGCATGAACGCATAGAACGGATGGTATGGACTTTCAGCTTTATTTCTGTGCATAATTAGTGGGTTTGTTTTTATTCATATTATTAAATTTTTAAGCATTTTTTACACGCTTAAAATTAATTTTTAGTTGCCTTGGGGATTATTATTTTCTGGTATTTACATACATATGTATGTACATACATATGTACAGGCTTACACATAGACATATGTATGTACATACTGATGTATGTACGTTCGATTTCCAAACTTTCTTCGTTTGCTCCTTCTATCAGTGCTGCTTCTTTTCACCACATCTATTAATTCTTCATTGTGGAACTGAAATCCACCAACTTAAATTTCATTATCCGTTTTTGTCCTCTATTATTGTTTTATGTTTTATTTAAAAAAAACTTTATAAAAATGTAAAGCAACAAAAGCGCAACAGCAACAGCAACAACAACAACAACAACAACAAATGTATGGAGAAAAATGTCAAGGTCATCATGTCATTCGTTAGTACTTGTGCGAATATTGTACGTACTTGAACACCACCAAGAGCAACAACAATAACATGAAGCGGGGTTATTTATTTATACATTAACATTTCGCTCTTTTATTGTTGTTGTTCTTGCCAGTTTATATATGTATTCGTCTGTGTGTAGGTTTTGTTTCGTTTCGTATCGTATACTCAACAAAAACATAAAAAAGTTAAATTTGTGTACCCCTTTATGGGAAAGGGTGTAAGGAGGAGAGCTGAGAAATTAAGGCAATATTAAATATATTTAGTTAATATGTATGTACAGTGGAGGACAAAATTGTTCACAAAGTTGTATATGTTAAGATTATATGAGCATATTTTTCTTATGTCATTTATTTCCTTAATATACTTGTTCTTAATATAATAAAGTAAACATTTGCAACCATACGCACCCATATACATAGTTTTCTAAGAGACGCTATTGAAACCTTCACGAGCACCCATGTACTTTTAATTTGTGGTCCCCAATATTTTTCGAATTTCGAAATAACTATATCAACTTCATTTATGGTCCCAGCACACCATTTTTAAGAAATAATTTCTTTTTTTTAATGGATAAATGTTGCTAGATTTCCCTTTACATTTGGAAAATGCAGTGAACAATATGAATGCATGACCACCCACATTCTCTTCGAAAACTTCTACGTTTAAATCGTTATATACATACGACCCGATCAGCATTTAGGAGTTAAGTGTTGTTAAAAATCACCTAAATGAGTCCTTTTTGACTACATTTGATTATTATTTGTGTTTTGCCTTGTATTAGTTGCGGTAATCGGTTCTTGTTCCAGATAAGTAGATGATCGGTCTGCTGTAGCAGGTCTAGGATGATGAGGCTACCAACTGTCGTTGCCTACAAACAACGCCCCCTCTGTATTTTGGTACATCTATATTTTTTCCCAGAAGGTGGCGGCTCTGTTTAACCTTTGTTTGTAATGATGTTATCCTCTTTTCCAGGAAGAAGGGGTGGTAAGGGGGCTCATTGGAAGGATTTTTAGGAGGGGCTTGAAGCCATTTCAATTTTAAAACTTGAAAAACCATGGTGAAACAAGTCATTTGAAAATGATTAATGACTTGTTTAAAAAACAAAGTGTATAATGTGTCCAATCAAATATTGATCATTCCAATGTTCGAAATGTGACTGCTTTAAATAATGTTTCAAATAAATGAAAACAAAGTGTATAATGTGTCCAATCAAATATTGATCATTCCAATGTTCGAAATGTGACTGCTTTAAATAATGTTTCAAATAAATGATTTCATTTCTCATGTAGAATGCTCCGATAGATAAGTGAGCAGAAGGCTACACTATTAAACCCATCACAGTGTAAATGAAAAGTTTTAAAATTCCTTATGTACGTGTACTCATATATGTCGTAAATTAAAATATTATAGAGAAATAATCATAAGCAATTTTTCTAAATTTGGATTTGAAAAATTTATATATGACTCTAATATGACTTTCAAATGACAAGAAACAGGACTTCAATCGACTCTAAACTTATCACACAAAAAAAGGGTCATAAATGACTATTCAAAACTGGTACCAATTTCTCCTGACAAATCATCACTTATGACACGAATATGAGCGCATAACTGACTATTTTTTATCACCCATAAAAGTCATAAAAAACTCAAATATGAATCAGTAATTGGAAGTCCATCTGATACAAAAGTACTCAGCAATGATAATATAGTCATTCCGCACCACTTCGTAATGTTAGAACGTTTGTGCAGTTACAGAGCCTTCAAAAATGTGTCATGACATAAACAAAAAAACTACTAAACAGTTTTCAATCGTGTTTCTATTTTAAAAAACTCTAAGTTTCTCTGTAATTAAAGATTTGAAAAATTTGTTCGTGGGCTTAAACTTTTGAAACTTATTTAAAATGTGTAAAAAAAAGCTACAACAAAACGAACATGCCGCTTAAGAAAGTGTTCGCAAACAGTGTGAACAGTGCGCGACAGATGTGGCAAGTTGCCTCTTTTATTGCTTTAACGGTCACACTGTTCATACTCGTAAATGTCACATTATAACGCTGTGATATTCTATTTTTTTACAGACATTTAATTTCGCTAATCATTTTCACGGCCTCTCCATAAACAAAAACCATCAGCCGTTTCGTTTTGTTCGAAAAAGGACACCGGACGCTCTGCTAATTCCATCATACCTTTAGTTTTAATTTTAGGCGAAACATTTTTAGTTTCTTCTCCTTTTTCCCCCCGACTGAAAAAGACCTGCTGTCACACATGAAGTATTTCGAAACACTCAGAACATTTTCATGGTGTTCTACTCTAAACAAAAGTTTCTGCGAGGATAAGATTCAACCAAACAACAAATACATAAATAAAAATGCATGTCATATAGCGTGAGTGGCAATTCGTGGGAACAAGAATAAATTCATATTTATTATTCAAGTTTTAGTTTCATTTTCCTTTTTCCTTTTCGTCGATTAATGCAAAATGATTATTTAATGATTGTTTACGTTGAAGCGACTAGAATTCCTTCCACTTTTTTGTCAACACATGGAACAGCATATGAATTTTTGTTACAAACAACACAAAGTCAAAGTTCATTTACGAAATATTATTTACTACAAGGGCACTTGCTAGAGAAGTTTTTCTTATTTTTTTAAGAAAAAAAAATCAATTACGATGGATGTCGAACGTGCTTTTAAAAGTCGAAAATACATTTATTAAAAGAAATTTGATTAAAATAACTTATAAAAATATTAAATATTAAACCATTTCAAGGTTCACTCTTAATTTTAACTCCTTAGAGTGAATAAATACGTTAAAATTCAATTAAAAGATCGCAAGGTACAGCGTAACATGACAACTTTCGGTTTGACATGTTTGACTAATTCTGTGAAATAAAAAAAAATAATAATAATACATATGGGAAGGAAGACATACAATTAAAAAAAGTAATTATTGAAGATAAAGATTTAAATATTTTTTAAAATAATAATTCAAAAATAGGGCAGAAATTGAGTGTTCAAATCAAATACGGTTTCGCAGTTTTGTTTTTATTACTGAAAAAAAAACAGTATAGAATAGTGCATAGTGTATAATTGATTTAATTTTTAAGATCTTTTAGAAATTTTTTCTAAATAATCAAAGTCTTCATTCAAATCTTTACTACTTAATATTTCTTTTAATTTTCAGCAAATTTTGCAATTCATTTAATGCACTACGCTCCTCCTATAAATTTTGAGAAACACTTTCGAGTCATTCCAAATCCGACTTCGAACTGTCATCCGATTGCCATATCAATAAATTGAAACCTAGAGGATATGGGACTACTACTTTATTCAATACTATACTTTATTTCTTTAATATTCATTGTAACAATGACGATAACAAATTTTGCTACGGTTATTCGTACGAATTTATATATTCCTTCTTAATACGAAAGTGTTACTTTATCGCTTGACAGCTTCTTTACAGCATTTTTCATCGGCTTTAATGTGTTTCTAACAGTAATTGTAATAAAGTATGATCAGCGCTAGATATTAAAACATTTTCAAAATGTTGATATCATAGATGGTAACGAGTACCAACGATGTTTTTCTTCTAGCTGAAGGAGCAATCGATGACCTATTTTTTCCAAGTTTAAACGTAATATACATTAAAATAAAATATATTCAAAAATTCCGAATTCTTAGACTCGGAAAACCCGATTATTCGAATAACAAACCCGGGTTTTCCCGAATAATTCGAAAACCGGTTTTGAAAAAAATCTAATGCACCTTTCGGTTACTCGGTTGATTTTATTTGAGAATTTCTAGCAAAACAAAAAAAACGAGTATTCGGTCTAGTAGAAATACGCGACTGAGATAAGAGAACTCCGCGGGATCAGAAAAAATATGTCGTTAAACGACAAACTTAACAAACGTATAGAAAATATGTTTTCCCTTTTTTTATGTGCATATTTGTGGTTTATTTCTGATCTATTTTCTCAATTTCTTTTTCACAAAACTAAAAATTTTTATCACTTTCAAGATGATACTCAATGAGTAGCGAAATACCGATATTAACACACTCCAGGGGGGTTACTCTCTATTGCGATGCGTAAGCTATTTCGATGCGTTTGATATTTTGTTAGCGCAATATATTTAGTTTTAACGAAGGATTTTAACATACGCTTTCGTATAACAGAGTAGACTGATGCCAGATTTGCGAAAGTGCAAAAATTAGATGCGAAAGAAGAATGCGTAAACGCAATAAAGGGTACCAATTATCCGATTAGGTACCATTTTTCTTACGCATCGCAATAGAGAGTAACCCCCCTGTTAAATATAATTTTAATTAAAATTTGTATTTATCAAATTCCTTATTAGAGATATTCTGCAAAATATAACCTTTTAGCTAAATCATGATTGAAAAGCATTCAAGCTCGTATACTTATGCCACAGACTACAAATACTATATGAGAATTCAAACAGGACTCAATAATAGCTTTAGAAGGCTAAAAGGATACTGATGATTTGGTTAGCGCCAATGAAATGCAGGCATATACTTAACTAAGCCAACAACAAACAATAAAATATTAAATAATTAAAATTTGTTTTAAAAAGGTCAAAAATATAGGGATATTGTTAAAAATTTATCGCAAAAATTGCTATTTTCAAACATATTTTTAATTGTTCGTTTAAAGAGAGGAAATATGTATCGAATTTATTTCGTTATAATCGAGTTCCACTGTACTGACACAGGCAGCAATAAGGATTAGATAGAAAGACACAAATTGCCTGCAACCGAAATTTTGCGTTTGACAGAAAAGTACTCGACGTTTGTTATCCGAAATAAAATTTTTCGTAACTTGCAATGCTACTGAAATTCAGATGACATCCATAATCGACTAATGAGAGACACAGTCGAATGGTCAATTTCAGCGGTTCTTTTTTCGCTTAAGCATGATTTTCATTTGAATGGACTAATGAGAGAAAACACTTTCGTCTAAATGAACTAACTAATCACTTTTTATTTATTTATTTATTTATGTAAGTCAATGGATACAATAACAATCCTTACTGACTAGCAACTTAAAGTACATGTACAACTAAAATAAGTTATTTAATTGCGAGTTAAGAATACTATTCGGCAGCGAAATATCTAAGTATTCACAACAGCTGTTAAATAACTTCAGTGATTTATTAATTGGCTCATTAATTGCACAATCAGTTCTGTGAAAGTCAGTATAAAAAGTAATTTTTATATAAACAAGTAATTCAGTATAGTCAATAGTACTATTGACAATTCCGTGAAGGAATAACAGAGCGGAGATTTTTCTAGGGACTTCTAAGGATTTCATTGAAATTCATATACATCTATGCTCATAAGAAGTTGAAGTAGTTGAAAAATACGAAGAAGAAAACACAAGTTTTAGGAACATAATTTGAACTTTTTCAAGGCGATATATGTGTATCCTAGCATTAGGGCTCCAAATAAAGATCCTTTAAACCGCTTATAGAAAGTCAGATGCATGCCAAAAATAAAGTTGACGTATCCTCAAATTTATTTTGTAAATTTAAGTTTTTATAATAGAATATATGAAGAGTTTTACATCTTAAACGATATTTATTTCATACAATCTTGCAATTTTACAAACAGCATGACTGTCGCTTAAGAGAACTTTCTTTTAGACGAACTTAAGTGCTTTAAAATCAATCAATAGTAGCAGTTAATAATTGTTGTTTTATATTAAAATATTCCTCCGTTTATACAAATTCGACTGCTACAGGAAATATACCAATTTGTGTCGACCATTAGTCGATAGTTTCTATGAAGTGACATCTACATATATCACGTTAGTGAAGTGAGGTGTGCATTCACTACGTTTAAGTGATACGGCATACCACATCAAAAGAAGAAAAATCACCATTTATAGAAAACCTTTGAATTAAAATTAAAATGCCTCCATTCCATGCCCATCCTTGGACATAAATTAATGCTGTGCTTTTAACACTTCTGCTAAATGCCATTATTATATTAATTTTTTTTTAAATTATTTATTTAATAAATACTCACGGCCTGCTTTTCTTTCGCACATTTTCGTTGCAGGAAAATCAGTTCTTCAAGTTGATAAAGAAAAGGCAAATAAACAACATGCATGAGAAATAATTGTAGAACGAATGAATGAGTTTCAAAAGTTGTAATTAAAAACCCATTAAATACAATTAAACTGTTCATATCTCCACTTGACATCATCACCTACAAAATGGGAAAATCCAGCGCATGAATAAAACAACCACAGACGCACAAGAGAAACCCAGTGAATAGAACATCTTTTTACAAAATTTAAAAAAAAAATAAGTCTCAAGAAGACTATTTTAACAAAAGAATGTTACTTGCACTCACTCAGGGCATATTCATTATTACTTCTATGTGATTTGAAGAGATGTGCCGGATTTAAAGGAACCAATTATAGAGATTTATTAACAATAAAACTTTCTTTTAAAGGAATAAAATCTAGAAATAAAAATTGCACTTCATCATTTCATTCTTTTAGGCCTCTGCACAAAATACTTTTAGCCCGCCTATTTTTTCCTTCTTAATGTTTTCTCAACAGCAAACTTCTGTTTACAATTTGAAGAGTAAATTATAAGTAGTTTGTCTGTCATCTTGACTGCCTCGGCCTGTCTACAAAATAAATCACATCAAATTTTCACTTCTTCATCAGACGCACTCGCAAAACGCATCATCAGTCCGTTTGAGAAAAAGCAATAAAAATGGCAGCAACAAGGCCCACCATATTTGCACCATTTAATGCATGTGCAATAATTGTTCTACAGTTTTGTGGCCCAACCAATTCTGTATTTATTTATTTTATTTTTTATTTTTGCCACTGATGTTCCTTTCATTGTCAGTTTCTTTAATACTGCAACTACAAATCTGTTGACAACTTACTTGACACATTTAAAGTTGTGTAAAAGTACTTCAAACCATAAAGCGGATGTTTATCGCAAGACAAAAACAAAAACCCAGAGGGGAATAGGATATAAAGAAATTTATTAGTTACAGATTGACATTTGCTGAGAGTTTATGTCATCATCATTCATGTCATTCATATCAAACTGTTGTATGTTGTTAATCCATTAATCTAAATGTCTAAGCAGTTACAAACACTTGACTTAAATGTAGTTCCTCACTTTTTTGCAAATAATTTTGATTAATTTGTTTGAATAGATTTTTAATTTAATTGTAGATTGATTTTCTTATCTTGTACGAGCAGTAGCCTGGCGTGCACAGGTTTTAAATAAAATGGTAAAAGGTATCATGTCCATTTGCATTTAATAGAGCAATTTCATTTACTTTCAAGGGCAGCAGGCTGTTGTGAGGCGGAAGACAGTTTATTTTCCTTAATGGATTTTAAAACAAATATTTTTATATAAAAATATTGTATCGCACAAAGTCGTTAAAGTTACAAGCATTTTCTGTCAAGACTTCAAAGACTTTCAGACAGACATTTTGTAATGCATTAGACAGTTAGTTGCGAGTTTGGGCAAGTTGAAGAAAAAGTAAGTTGCTGTTAAGAGCTTCAAGAGTTTCTAGTCTAAATTCAAAATTGTTACCAAAAGTGGGGAACTTTAAGAGGGTTTGGAGAATGAACAAAACATTACAAATTCATAATTTTGGAGACTTGATGCCATGACGTCGAACGTTAACATTCGCTTGAAAGTTAAACGTAAATAAGTAAATATTTACTTATTACATAAAATATATAAAATTATAAATAAAATAAGTTGCTTATAAGGCGCCAAAAATAACTTTCCACACCATTGGCATTCCGTACAACATTTCACGTGAAAAGCTGTCAAAATTCCCGCAACAAAATTGAGTATGAAATAATCATACAAGAATTTTGCAGAAGAAGAAATGAAAGGTGTCCTGCAACATTCCAGCAAAGTTTGCTCAACCTATGAATTTTGACTTTTTTGAATATATCGGGGCGTCCATTTATCATTTATTAAGTCTATTTTGTTAAACTACCATAAGCGTTCAACAAGATGTGCAAATTATAAAATTCCTTTATCAAAATGGTTGTATTGTTCGGGCAACATTCCGCGTTCTTCTTCTTAATAGGGACGACATGGTAGCAAATTCTGTACAGGCTGCAGAATCATGTACAGACACCTTTGCTAAAGTGCTGGAGCTATCTAACCTCCTACCACCCAAGTGGCCCAGCAGTAAGATGTCCCCTATCTTAATGGACACGCACCATCCGCAACAGCACAAAGAGATATATGGCCTGAAGAGAGCATCTATAACAGGATCACTAGCACCATATTGCAGACACACTTATCCGACCCATAACTCAGCCACCACGTGATCCCCGAAGGGGCCTCACTAATAACACGTCTAGGACAAGTCCTAGGGGCTTCTGGTTCTTGTGGTACCAGATAGGATCTCTGGTCGGCCTTGTGTTAAAAACACCTCCGATTTTAGGTCCCATGCAAACCTGAGGTATCGGTAGCACCTCTAGGTCCGGAAACCTGATAACCCTATACCCCAGGAAGCACAGCACCAAGCCACCAAGACAAGATGTATAATCCGTGCCCGTGTTTTCACGGTGCTACGTGCCACACAGCTCATGCCACATTGGAAATTCCACACGAGAAATTTTAAGGCATGGTCATCTTACGTAGAGCTGATGTTAATTGGTCAGAGAGATCTTGCGATTTGGCTTCATTCGATTTTGGGGTTTTCTTATATCGCAGGTCTATGTGAATAAGACACAAACCACAGCGGCCCTCAAAGCCAATATAACCCAGCCAGTAATCGAATTCATCCTGATTTATGTGCCAATATTACGGAAAATTGGACATTTCCAATGCAAGCGGCTCAGCAAAGCCGCTACAGCTATTTATTATATTTTATACATTGTACAAGAATTTAAATAATATCTCGCACACACTTTGTTTTATTTACATTTATAGATAAAAAGGGCTTATTATTTTTTTATATATTTTTTAAATAAATTAATACTTTAGTGCTACGAGTACATCGACATATCTCGAGTTATAATGATATCCTATATCTATATGTAGGAAAAAATCTGAATTACATGTGACGCTAAGCCGATGTTAAAACAAAAAAGTGCCGATATGGGCTTTTAATTAAGCTCTTCTTAAATGCAACATAGAAATATCCTAAAATATCAAAATTTCCGATTTACTGCAGAAAAAGCGTTGCTCAATCTGAAACTAAATTGAAGTTGAGTGAGAAGATTTCGATATGGAAGCGAAAACGTTGAAACATTAATCTTTGTACGAGTAAGTCTCGGTTGATTTAAGGAGTAAAATATTTTGGTTTTAGTACGTTAAACAACTTGAGCCTAAAATTTAAAAAAAAATAACGAAAGAATAACACTTAATCATAAAGTAGATATTCCCTCTTATTATGATTGTCGCTTCGACGTCACATCAGGTCGACAGTAAAAAAAGACAGGAGTTCTGAACTCGTTGTAGGCAATAATTAACTGATATTGATGGCCAATTGTAATTTTATAAGCCATAGTAGTAGAAATATCCTATCAATAATATCCAATAGTTCTCGATAACGATCCCACAATTGCCAATATATTGATGACGACTTGGTGTGACGTCGAGGTCGACAATCATAATAAGGGCTATTAAATATTGCATATCAAAGTTTTTGTAGTAAAATAACGAATCTTATATGAATATCTTCACATAATATCAACGTACCTTGAACCAAAAATTTCATAAACATTTAATAAATTAAAAAATTTAATTCGAGGATCGTAGCATTTTAGTTTTTTTTCCAAAGCGGCCACATCTAGTGAAAAATAAACGTCAATAATAATTTTGATTTCAACTTAAGAAAACAATAATTAATAATTAGGATTTATTTTAAAGAATAAAAATCAAAATACAAATATTACTAATGCAAAAAATACATATATTGATTATTTCCACAAAATATTAAATACAAGTACATGGAAATAAAAATATTTTTTCTTAAAATAACGACACAGATTCAATTATGAAAAGACATTGTCAATAATTTCAACTAATTCCTTTCTCATTTGGTGTGATGATTCTAAAAGCAACCAAAAAACTTTCCTATTTGTTGTGGTTTATACTTTCGTAGGAACTAATACCCACTTATCAGTGAACTTCAATCATTATGTTCGAAAAGCTGTCAACCTCGTATGCTGATGTGTATAAAGTGTTTGAAATAATTTGTAAGAATTAAGAAGCTATTACTACACAACAAACAACTTATGGCTCGAAGTTCGGTTGCCAAACTTCTATTACTCTGCTAATGTCTGTGCTAAAACATTATAATGCACTGTTAGAATAGTCTTCCCAATGGGCTTCTCGCAACTGACACTGGCAATTACAAATTTGTGGTTGCCGTATAGAAACCCAATGTATGATTAGTCATATCATTTAATATGACTAATCATAATTGTAAAAACTTTCCAAGCGCTTTTTGTTACGTATATGATGGTTTTTTAATCAATAAGCGTCAAGAGGACATTATGGATCTTTTAAGGGAAAAGTTTATTTTGAATGTTTTGGTATTGAATTCGGGACAAATGTTAGTTTCCGTAAAGTCCACTTCTGAACAACCATCTTTACTCTCTCAAAACTAAGGAGACATGAGTGAAAAGTGAAGAGAACGCTTTCATCAGGAAATAAAAGAAATGGATAAATGAGCCCAGGTGTGGTGGAAGATCAACACGATGGGTGATTACTGTTGGTCACATTACAGAGAATATCAGAATGCAACCGATTGCAGAAAAAACTATACAAGAAACTTTACAGAGAAAGGGGCGACGAAATTAAAAAGAAAAGCCTCTTATTTTTGTACCTTTTTAACAAGTAGAATTTTTTTTTCAAATATGAAATTCTTTTCAAATTTAGAACTTTTAAACTCTCAGAAACGAATTGTTGTTAATTTTGATCATTTTGAAAATTCTTTCTATTTGTAATTAATTTAATCGCTCACAAAATTCTCCAGCTTGAGGACTTCGTAAGCAAAATAAAGCAATATTGTTAACCCTACTCCTGCCTTAATGTTCAATAAGTGGCTAGACAAGGATTTTCTTAAATGCAATTTTTTCTAATTTGCCACAAAATAATACTTTATGCACCGCTAACTAGCCACCGCAGGCAACGTACTACCTACCAATACCTCAACAACAACAAAAAAATATTGGGAAAAATAGATAAATAATAAAAATATATCTTTATGTATGTTCGTATAAACATATAAAAATGTATCTACTGGTTATAAAATCGCAGTAGAAGACATTTGCTACGCGTGGCATTTACAAGACACTAAAACGTAAAATATTTACTTAAAAGCAGAAAAAAGGAGAAACGTCTAAAACTGCAGACACATTAACTCCGTCATACGCATTTAGAACTTAAACACATGTGAACGTTGTTTATCTACGACAACAAGAAACATGCTGCGAAAATGTCAAAAGTGTCAACATATAAAAACTTCTTTTTTTTCGTTCTGCATTTTAAGATGCAAACCCAGCCATGACATATGAAATATGCAGACTTACGACAACAACAAACAACAAAAAAAAAAAAAACTTTAGAAAAAAGTAGAGCTCATGCAAAGGAAAAATAAAATAAAAACGAAACATTATTACAACTCAAGGAATTTGTAATGAAATAAAAATCTACAACAAATAAAACATTAAAATGTAATGAACGAAATGGTTGCATGTGCAACTTGGACAACAACAACAACAACAACAACAACAACGACGACGACGACGACAACAGCAATGACAAAGAAACAAAGTGGTTTCTCTCAAAACGTACTAATTTCTTGTTACTACGCACAAAATACATATTTTGCGAAACATACACCATTTCTCAGTCAGCTTTTTTTATAATAAAAATTTAAAATGATTTTATTTCAAAGAAAACGTTTTAATATGCACTTCCTGACTTACATGTGTTTCCTTGGATCTTCCACATACAACAGCATTTAAATTACCTTGAACTTCGTTCTTTTTACATCCCCATGAATCCATATGAGAACGAGATCCAAGCGTAATCCCATAAGAAGTGTGCACGCAAAAGAAATGTCAAGTCGTCCATTATAAAATGAAGCCAAGGTGGTGACGAAAGTATGGTAAGTTTGGTTATTCTTGAAAGTACGGTAAGTACTTGAACGCTTGAGTGAATAAAGGATTCAGGATTGATTTTAATAAAAAATCAAATTTAATTTCAAAGAAAATGGACTGACTTAAGACACAAGTGGAATGGAATTTCAGCTCATAATCCAAGGGATATCATACGCGATGATTTTAACAATTTCAATCCTGGAACAGATTTGATTTAAAAGAAATTTAATACCTAAATTCTTTTCGTCCAGATAAATGACTGAATTCAAATAGCAATTTCTACATAATTTGAAGAAAAAATCAACTTCAAGCTGGCGCAAGCACACTGGCACCGATTGCAACAATATTAGTCACAAATACGAAATTGCTAAATAATGTAAACAAAAGATATACAAGGTGGCGCAATAGTAACTTCATAATTTCAGCTGATGATGACGAAATTCATTCTGCGTTGAAACAACAGACAGAAAATTTGTCAAATAAGCAGAGTAACGATAACTTCACATTTTTGAAGTTTATATCGCTCCATGGCTTGTTGACAACTATTTCTCTACATATCACAGATGTTAAATTATTGTAAATTAAAATTATGACATTTCTTTCCCACCACCCTGTATAAAAAAGATGGCATGCTGTCATAGAATTTATTTATGCAGCTGTTGGAATGCAGCATGAATTACCCGGACATCAAGAAAATTTTAAAATTCTCATATTTTAATTATACCAAACGATTTCAGTGATTCTTAATTTAGAGGATTTTTTTACTTTTTTTTTGAAAATTAAACAAGTCATAAAAATGCATGCATTTCATTGAAAAATTTATATCTTATTTCACTGATTTTTAGATATTTATGTTATAATAATGAACTTTTCACTCACGCTTATGCATGAGCGCGAGACAGTAGAAATATAACACGTTCGTAAATGCATAAAATTTGAGCAACACAGCGTCAGTGATGTTAAATTTTAGTTGCTATTGTGTGAACAACTCTTGCAGCCATAAGCAAATGCTATGCTGCTGTTAAACACCTACGAAAAGCTCTTGAGGGTAAAAGTGGCAACTTGCTGAAAGTGATAAATTGCATTAAACATCGGACAAAGTGAAACATCTAAAGATTATCAGTGGTACAAAATCAGTTGATACAAAAGATATGGGTGACTGAAAATATGAATCATTCTTTTACGACAATTAAAAACTATTATCTAAAAACGGCAGAACATTCTATTTGATTTTGTGTACATTTACTCTATATGTGCTTTGTTTTTTGTAGTCTGTTGCAACATCAAATAAAATGTTGCGCATTGCTACTATTTTGTGGCAACACTAACAAAAATTCTTTTGCGCAAATTTTCCAGTTAGATGTATTTTAAACTGCACAATTCTACTTGCGCAAGTTTGAATTAGATGGAAGAAAAATGAATACATCTATTCTTTAACTTTCTGACATCTGAATTAAAACTTGAGCAATTAAAATTGCTCAGTGTGAAAGACGTGTTACGAACGTACAACTTTAGAACTGTGGCATGTTTATACATCTACTGCATATATGAACGGACATTATTTTTTAGCTCACATTCATGCAGACCTATCACAAAAGTGTGTGTTCACGAAAAGAGAAATCCATAAAACCAAAAAAAAAATTAAAATAAAAAAATTAATTTTTGCATAAAATTTTATGAAAAAAAATTATTTCTTTAAAGTTCAAAATATTTGACTTGCTTTTTAAAAAAAGTTTATAGACATATTCATTCAATGATGATATAGAATGCAAGGCAATAACGTGAGCGACGGACTTTCTTACACCTCAACAATTTAAGTTGCTTGATGGCGTTTTCTTTTCAAAAAAATTTTATATTTTTTGCCCCCTCAAAGAGAAAAGGAAATTTTTGAATACGGGCAAACTTATTAAAAAAGATCACGCAATCCTGTATGGAAGTTATTTTTTTTGCATTAGAGCGAGAAGTCGATTTTTTTAAAAATTTATCAACAGAATGTTACACTTTTTTTCAGAAAAGAAACGCCTTAAAATTCTCAGAAATTTCATTAGGAAATAGTTGACTTTAAAAAAGCTTAAAAAGTAATTGAATCGTGTGATTTTAAAACAACACATCTAACATGTGTTGTTAATGTGACATGTGTTGTTTTAAAATCACACGATTCAATTGTAACAAAATTTAAAGGATTTATGTCAATAAGATTCCGATGTAGTTCAAACAGCACTACGGCAAACTAACGCTCTGTAACACTTAAAAATTGGCCAACAGTTGACAAAAATATCTTTATCATAAAAAAATACATTCAGACAAACCCATTTATAGACTCTTCCTTTTCGGACGTGGAAACATTGTTCTACCAACTTAGAAAAAATTCCTTTACTTCCCCCCTACCGCCGTCACAGTCAAGAAATAAAAAAAAGAAATGAAACAGAAAAAACTAAAGAAAAAAATTAATTGCGTGACTGAACAGTAAATAAAACACAAAAACGCCACACACTCAAACACACGCACAAGAAATAAAAGTTAAAACCATAAAATTAACCATAAATTAAGTAGTGAAAAATAAGTGCATAAATTAAAATACGAGTAAATCTATGTACTCTCGTATTCAGTTGTAAGTTGAGCAAATAAATGCCTGCCTGCATCACCGGTTGCATCCACCAAAGGCATTTGTGCATTTGGGTGTAAATGGCTCTAAATGACTTAAAGGAAACACGTTTTAAATACACAGCAGCCTTTTCGGTTATTTGGACTTTTACATTCGTATGAATATTTATTTATTTTATTTTATTTGCATTTTCGTTCGTGTCCTTTTATCAACCGTCCAACCACAATTACCCAACCATACAATCTGAAACAAGAAATATTAAAATACTCGTGTGCAAATGTGTGCTGGGAATTTATTTATTTCTTATTTTTTATTATTATTTCGCTCTCTCTCTCTCCCTCTCCCTCTGCCTGGTTTTATTGCTGTTAAATGACAGATTTAATTGCGAAAAATTGCATGCGGCTGATAAAGATTTTTCGTTTGAATTTTTATTTGCTTTTACTGTTTTAAAGCGATTTGTAAGATTTACAAGATTAAAATGCCGATTATAGGGTCTATAATTATGCATTTAAGATTACATTTAAGTGCGCATTATTAAGTCGTTATTGTGAAGAACGAACCTGGTGCGATGGAGTAATTAAGCCGGCAAAGCTTTTACCTTAAAAGGTTTTCCCAAATTCATAAGAGATGTATACTAAATGGAGAATAAAATTTAATTTTAAATTGTATCTTTTTATTTAAAGCTTAAAACATTAACGATAGATTATGTAAGTATGTGTGGATTAATTCTTCTACCAAATTAACTGCACGGCAGCACCACATTATACATACGAGGGTGGCTTAATGAGTCCGTGGCTTACGAATAACGCTGATGAAGGAGCGATTCGCAGGATGATTCATGGAATTTCGTCGTGGAAACTGCAGATGCGTGCCCTGGTGGAAAAAGAGCTTTCTTCTTGGCCAAATGCAGTTGTCTTTTTTCAAATCCGTTTTATAAGACAACCAATAGTATTTTAAAGGAGTAAAACAATTTATTTTAACAGGTAGCGCTGTATACTTTGAAACTAATTGTTTTCTAATTGTTATAAAACCGCGAATTCAAGAAATTTCAGTGGAATTGCAAACAAAGAAATGGGTCTTTTACGCCACATTTGAAATAGTGTTATTGGTTTTTCGCTTGTATAAAATAAAATTTCTCTCAATTAAAAAATAAATATTGAATGTTACAAAAAAGGAAAACTATTAAAAGAGTGTCACAAGTTAGGTTTTTTCTTCCAGCTTAATGACAGTTTTGAAAATTTTAGAATATAGTCTTTGATTTCATAGATATTTCTAATGGCGTGCTTTTTTCTAAAAAGTGTTAAATTTTGTTGTCGTTTTAAAATGATAAAAAGGTCCACCAACTATATATGGAAACTGGGTTTGGCTATTCTAATGACTAAAGAAATGCAAGTGTATAAAGAACATATTCTAACCTCTAAGAAAAATTAATTTAAAATGCTTTTTTAAACTTATTGGAAAAGAACACACAATTTTTTAAGGAAGTTAAATTACTTAAAAGCGATAAATAGGTTTTTGTTTAAATTACCATCGAAATGTTGCACTTTTTAAGGCAAGGAAAATGCCACAAGTATCAAGCAGCGTACAAAATAGAAATAAATCATGAAATCTATAAAAATATTATATTTATATACTCGCATTTCCCCCCATTTTAGGAATTTCAGAATTGAAGTGGATAAAATGTGACAATATGTAGGTTTTGTTAATAAAAAAGCACCAAAGGTTATGCGGTAATTTTAAAAGAAAATCATCAATCATCATTTTAAAAAAATGGCTCTAAAGTCACTAAAATGACGTACAATTTTTCAGATCTGGTAACCCAGGCTTTCAAAGTTTTTAACTAAATTTTGTATATTAAGAGTCTAGGGAGCTGTAATGCACCAACGTTAAGCAGAGGAGGTTTAAAACTTGTTACAGAGTTGGAACTCTATACTGAAATTCTATTAAAATGCGTTACTAACAGACGGGAGAAGGGTTACAAGTGACTAAACGTAATACGTAATTCGTGTACAGTCTTTTATTTATAATACTTTTCTAAGGTAAAAAAAATAGAGAAATTGGTTTCATAAAACTTTCGTTAAAAATATAAAAAATAATAGTTTGTTGTGGTTTAAGCAGTTTATATGTCTAACATTTCCTTGGTGCTAACCAACTGATCAGTTGACTACAACTATGATGTTTGATATGTCAGACGCATTAACAGCTCAGCCCATAAAAAGCAACAATTTCATTAAAGTAAATAATTAAAAAAAAAAAATTTATAAATTATTACGAATAAATTTAAATTTTTTCTTCAAACATCAATTTTAAACTTAATTTTTATATTCAACTAAATAAAGTATGTGCTTAAATATATAAGCCTTTTCCGAACATTATCTGTACTTTTGTTCATCTTATTAAGCCCACATAAATTTTGTTCCTTTGCAACCCACACATTTTTTTATATTTTCTAGCTGAAACACTCCAAAATTCGTCGATAATAAGATGTTTAATCTCATCAAACAATTTTTTCAAGATTAAAAAAAAACTACTTATATAATTCAGCGGGAAAGCACGACAGATAAATTTGATGTGACAAGTCTACTCAATTGAATGTGAGTGTAGAGAGATACGAATATATAAAAAATTATCTTTAAAAATATCACATTACACCAGCTCAAATTATAATTATTGTAATAACATAAGCTTTTGAAGTCGATAAAGTATTTTTTAATCGCATATTGTTATTATTTCATTAATAGCATTAACAATTATCAGCAATAACAACAAAAACAACATCCTCTCTTAACTTAAATAGTCATTAGCAAAAGCAGCAGTTAAAATTCTTCGAAAAACAAATCTTAAAACTGTAACATGAGCAATTATAACACAACAGCAGCAACAACAATAATAATTACAGCAACACACATTTAGCACCAATAATTATAAAAGTTGATTACAACTGGTTATAAAACTACACATTTCTGTTCGCAAGAGAGCTTGAGAGA
Organism: Germaria angustata; assembly: GCA_963681545.1. Lineage (NCBI taxonomy): Eukaryota > Metazoa > Arthropoda > Insecta > Diptera > Tachinidae > Germaria > Germaria angustata. Next base: position 33,197,512 of record OY813001.1, on the reverse strand, counting down.
AAAACATAAAGCAATTTTAAGTATTTGCAACACAGAACCCAGAGCTGTAAACTGTATAGAATGCAGCAGTAAAAGCTTTAGGAGAGTTGGAAAATAAAAATAATATGATAAAATGCTTGGCTTCAGAATTTGATGGAATATTTCTTTTTTGTTTCCAGCCATTATTAAGCACAAAGTATTGAAGAACCATTCGGGAAATTAAAGGGAGCGCACAACAAGCCTTCCTTCACTGGCTTCAGTGTATGTCGTATGACATGGGCTATCACACCCCTCCAATCAACCTAACCTAACCTAACCTAATTTTTGTACAACAGTCACACTGCATATTTAATTGTTTTTTATGTTTGAAATTTTTAAATTTAACAACAAAAAAAAACTTCAACTGCAGTAGTTGTATTTCTACAACTTATCATTTACAACTTATCATTGTTGTGAAGTGAACAAATAAAAAATAAATTTGCTTTTGCCACATTCCACTGCAATGAATATACAGCCGTCTGAGGATGTTTGTTTATTTTTTATAATTTTTAAAATTAACAACAGAAAAATATTGGAAAAGTTGTTCTATATTTTTCATTTATTATTCGGGATATTCTCCCCAACTAATGAAATGTTCTGCATATGAAGAGTTAAAGCCACAATAAACAATGCATTTTGTTAATTTTGAATTTTATTTAAAAGTAGCGGACCAGGCGAACTTCGCCTCGCCCCCATTTTAAGCCTTCAGACAAACTTTCTATTTTTTCATTTAAAAATCCATTAAGGAATAATTTCAAACAAAATTTCATACAAAAACTCGATTTTCGATTTTTCCAATTTTCCGACTTTTCCGGAGGGATTTTCCAAAATTTTCTTCCATAAAAACCTTCTCCTCGAAAATACGAACAACTGACAAAAAGTTTTACAAAAATCGGCAAAGCCGTTCTCATTTTAAGAATTATTGGATTTTGCCACGCCCCTCCGCCCACAGACCGAAAATAAAAAATCAGACTTCACAGTGTCACCCGCCCGAGTATTGTGAAGGTTTCCTGAAAATTTCGTCAAAATCGGCCCAGCCGTTTTGGAGCCATTACGTTACATACATACATACATACATACATACATACATACATACACACATCCTATTTTATATATATAGATAAAAAAATATCAAAACAAATTAAAAGAGACCTCAAACTTAAAAAATAAATTAAAATTGATTAATTGAAACACAACAGTCAACAAATTAGAATAATTCTCTATATGTACTTATGTAAACACGTATAGTACACGTGCAGTTTGTACCACACATTCATGTATACGTATTTGCAATGTACTCGTACATACAAACATACATATATTTCTTTTTTTTAATTCTTTATTCTTTTTGAAAACCGATTAGCCTCTTGTTTTATTGCCCAAATCCGCATTCGCAACCGAGTTTCTAAACAAAGCAATTTTTCGAAACATTAGAAAATCGGTTTTCGCCATATTCTAAACAGAGACTAATCCCACGCTGTCTTTAAGAGAAGTGATCTTGGAATTCATCAGCGCACTGCTTTAGATCACTTTAAAAGTTTTGGTATCCTGCCACACGAATAAGGAAACAAGAGAATTTTCACTTATATCGAATATTTAAATTTGTTGCACTAATTTGTTTCACTTTGTATTTCTATTTAAAAAAATATGCTGAGGATATTATTATTATGTATTTTATTATTAAATACACAACATCTGATAACATCACGAATTTGAAATCGAGGCAATTTATAGACAATGATTTATGGGGCGCTTAGAGAATAAACAACTCAAGCAAATAACAGCAATTTGTGAATATTAATGAAAATAAATCTTTTGAAAAATATTTGCAAAATGACTCATAGATTTTTCTTTTTTTTAATTTCTTTTTATTTTTAAAACTAAAAATAATCTTTGTATCTCTGTTCGCCAAACACAATGAAAATAATTGTGTTTATTAAGCGAGTGTAAAATTTCTTGGTTGATTTTTTTTAATTGGCATCAACAGCAATTGTAGCAAAAATAACCATAATAAACAGCAACAAAAAGCTAATTTTAATTAAAGGTGCTAAAAATAAATTATCGCACATTTGTAAAACATGTTGGCAAAAATAAAACATTAAAAACCTTCATAAACGCATACTCGTACTTAACAATCATATGCACTGGCTCACTCTCGCATAGAGATTTGTTAAATAACCCAGCAAACAAAAGCATAAGGTGATATCAAAGTTATTTAAAAATGTAGTGGGTTCAGCAATTTCATCACGCAACAAACGATTGGTAAATTTAACAGAAAATTTTTCCTTTAGATTTTTCTTGTTCTATTTTTGAAACATGCTGTCATTAACGTCCTCTACATGAGAGGAAAAATACTCGCGCCTATACAAGTAACTCAAAATTCTGTTATAAGGGAACTACTGTCAATCGTCAGTTTACAATCACTAAAGTATAGAGAAAAGTCAGATCTCTGTTCAAAGACTTATGACGCTTTTCTTTCTAAAAAAAAGTATAACATTTTTATTTTTATTGCCCAAAATTTTTTTTAACTTTCACGCTTAAAAAGTTTTAACATCTTAAAGTATTGAAGACCCTTCTTAGTAAATTTGCGCTTGCTAATGAGCACTTAAATCCTTTACATTCCCTTAAAGGGAGAAAATGTTACAAAAAGGAAACGCCATTAGACCGAAAGGGTTAAATTTAACAGGAAGAATAAAAACTTCAATAACATGAAATTAGTGGGAGTAAAAAAATTAATTTTTCTGGATAGTTCTTAAGCACAATTTTGATTTTATTGATGCTTTATTGAGCCCCATTTATTGTTTGAATTTCCTCAATAAAAATCGGTGCTTTTAACGGACGAACGCGGAAATTTTCGAATATGTGCATATTTAATTCGGTTAAATTATTCAAACATTAAATTTCTGATGTTGAACTAAACACTTTTCCATTTCAGGTAACGATATACATTCAATTGTGGCCATGAATACTTGGAAAATGAAAAAAAAACAAACAATAAGCGCAAAATAGTCCACCGATTATGTAAGTTATTGACGAGGTCACGTTAACCCGACAGGAAAAAATTCCCAATTGCGTACTCGTTGTCGACAACAATTGACTACTGCTGATAAATTCCAAGTTTGAAAGTTTTGATAATATTTATGGTGTTCAAGTGAATTTGGGTTCTACATAAAAATTTTATTATAAATATTTTTGTAAAACACTTCTGCGCGCTAGAGAGTCGCCTAAAAGCAGCTTTTGTCCGAAGAGGTTGTTAAAAAAAAGGCCAAAAAAAAGTTAGAGGGTTGAAATGTTCCACAAAAATTTCCCTCATGCTGTTTTACATAAAAGTGCTGAACAAATCTTCTACCTTAAACGTAACGCTGACAGGATATCCTATGCCAAGTCATTATAACTGTGTGCAAAAGGGGTGCAACTAAAGCCCCTCTACCAGACGTTGTAAATTTGTTATTTAAAAAAAAGTGAAGTTAAAGTATTATTGGTCCCAATGCACAAAGAATGGAAAAAAAAACTCTCGCAATTCTTCCATCAGCCGAAGAAAATAAAATCCGTGTGACAGGACTTCTATTTGGAGAACCATTCCTAAGCTTCCTTTTTATAGGGCTCAAAAGAAAAGTTTGAAAATTGCTGGATGATGTATATCGAGCTAAAAAGCATCACTATGATGTCAAATAACATCTATTGTGAGAAAAATAATATTCCTAAAGATTGTCAAGAAAAATACGTACATACGTGTATATGAACTTTACAATGAAGCTTTAGTACATACAAAAGCTTTAGAAAACTCCCCTGAATTTCTTTATTATTTAGAAAGAGTTATTGTGAATTTCAGTTGAAAAGCAACTTTACCGTTTGCCCCACGAACTGTTCACTGGGTTAACGCATGTTCACACTTTGCTAAACATACTTTTATACTTAATTATAATCACAGTATTATTATGACTGCTTCAGTAGGCAGTCATAACAATTCTTGAACATTAAAACCAAAAACGACAACAAGAAAAGCCCCACTAATTCCTACAAATTGCGTGCCGATAATAGAGTCTTACACAAACACCAACATCATGTTCATTCACTTACAAACAGCATTTGAGTTACAAAACTTTGTTCATTGTCGCCGTCGTTTGTTTTGACGTATTTATCCTTCTTTTTTTTGCTTTTATGCCTTTTTTTGTAGTTAATAACTTTTTTTAGTTCCTATTACTTTTATGTTGTTGCAAATTTGTTCTTTTCGTACCACAAAATGATGTGCAAATGATTGCTTATATCCGTTGCAATCCTGATGCCAGAATAAAGGGGCCAAGAGCGATTCGGGGGTATGAAGGCGTAAAATAAACACAAATCATAGAATGAAGAAATACACATGCACAGAAAATAGTTACATACACATACACATAAAAAAATCATTAGGGAAGGAAGTACTATTTAAGGCGAAAATAACTTGGAATTTGGAATACGAAAAATCTGAATATTATTTTGTAGAAAAAAATTTTATTTAAATGATGCGACGAAAAAAACATATAAACTTACACCTAAAATCCAACTTCGCGAAACATTTAAGCATGGCATGTAGTTAATTTCAACAGGCCGCATTTCGCTTACGTGAGTCCATAATTTGCTCCCTCTATGATACACGAAACAGAAACAGACTGTAGAGTAAAGAAGACAGAAAGCTGAAACCAGCCAGAGTTTACGGCAGGGATCGAGCATGCGACTCTCCGAGTACTAGTCTAGTACACAAGCCACTAGTCTACGAGGGCACCCAAGCATCGAATTTAAATAAATATGAAATTAACCCTTAAGCCTTAACCTTTTAAGTTCGATTTATTTGTTGCATTCAAGTTGAGTTTTTGACTTTGGTGCATTCGGAGACATAGTAGAATTGTATTACAAATATTTTTGTAGGTTGCTGTTTAAGGAGAGTTTTTAATTCTTTCCTTGAGATGGGCGAAAAAGAAAATTTAGGGTGATAAGATGTTGAGTCAGAGGGTTAAGAAGTCCCAAAAAAAATTCCTTGTAGTATTTTGCATAAAATTGGTTAACGTATCCCTTATTGTTTTATACACAATTGGTGAACGCACCTTATACCTCAAGTGTAAGGGTTATAATTGGTGCTACAATTTTGCGTAAGTACCAAATTAACCCTTAAACACATTTTAAGTTTTGACTTATTTCGGGTGTTCAATTTATATTTTCAGCTTTGGTATATTCGATGATCTATGGCAAAATTTTATTATAAATATCTTTGTGAAACATTTCATCCTGGAACTACAATAGTTAAAGGGAAGTTTTTGACCCTCTCAAGAAAAGGGTAGAGTTAAGAGGTTTATAATCTTCCACAAAATTTTCCTGACTATTTTACATAAAACTGCTGAGCACACCTTATACCTAAAATGTAGGGATTAGAAATCGTTTATTCTGATTCAGTATAATAGTTTGCAAAAAACACCCTCTAAATTTAAAGCCAAAAAGCCGATATTTTAGAATTTTTTCCCGCCTCTACCACGTCAAGTCATTCGAACCTTGTTATTTAAAAAAAAAGTTTATTTTGTTGTACAGTGTTCTTTTGATTTTGTTGCTCGACTTAAAAACGTTTTATTTTGTTAATTCTCCTGTTATTTTGTTAATTCTCCTGTTCCTCGCGGACTAGTGTATTTGTATTTACATGTATGTATGTCATGCTTTGCGTCGAGGCTGCATAGAAAATGTCCCACCTTACTCCCCTCAATCTTTATTTTACATCCTGCAAAGAAGTTCTTACATTCAACATCAAAACGACAGGTATGGCGTCCAAGGACGCTATATATTGGGGAAATACGGTACTCTTATTATGCTCTTGAAGAATCAAGTGCATGTCAGGTAAAAATATTGCCCATTAGGCAAGTAGGAAGGCTACTAGCAGACATTCCCTCGTAAGCCTGGCAAAAGATCGTCAGTCTGTTTCTTCAATGCTATTTAGCCGATGGAAGCATGTACTGTTCAGCTTAGGACGTTAGGCTGAAGTTGCTCTTATTTAGATGCCTACACTGGGTAGTTTTCTTGGCGATGAGCGGGCAAATAAACTGGTCAGAGCTGGATTCGCTTTAAATGTTACCAATGCAGTATCGGTCGAAAAACCGTTTAAACTCTATACGAAGAAATATTTCCAGGTAGGGCTGTCAGGTAGGGCCATCAGTGGCGCGCAATACAATTGATCAACAGTAACCTTAATAATATCTTTAGACACATTGCAGTGTTAGCGGGCCACTAGAATATGGGCAGATATGCCTGATGGCTTCCTATAATATGTTATGCCATAACTATTTTCTGTGAGATAACATTTTTGGTACAAGCATAAACTAGATGGCCTTTGGAAGATTATCAGAGATTGTTCCCGGTGACTTTATTTGATATTTCGATATCATGGGGTGTGTCTAGTAGCGGTTGACATGGACGAGAACAGATTTTTTGTTGTTAAGTCTACTTTTTGCTCTATTTAAATAATCACATAAGCAGGCTAATCATATCCTGGGGATAAGATAATGAAGCACAATTAGTCATATGATACGGATATATCACAGTTCTAACAGTTTACATGAAATAATACTGTCAAAATAAAGACTATGGAGGGTACTACAGTATATTTTCTCAATACTTTTACGAACTTAACGTACACGATTAGTAATTTGTTTATAAAGTTACCATTTTTACATGTTATATCACGAGTACATTTAGAAAAAATATCACAAAATTTTCAGGCAGTTTAAACACCTAATACCTGCAGGTATAGCAAATAAAAATTTTAAAAGGAAGACTTCTCTTTATAGCCAAAAACCACACACGTAAATAAGAAACACATATTTACCCTGACTGCCACAATTTGTTGTTCAACTCAAAATTGTTTATTTTTCTTCTAATACTCCCCAACTACTACCATAATAAATGCAAGATTATTATTTTTATTGGCCTGTAGCTGACAAAAAGTTGTTAATGTGTGACTTAAGTCGACTTTCACACATTAAAACTCCTTCTTCCTTGAAATCCTTCAGCCCTGACTTGAAAAGAATGCCGGCAGCGTTTAAGGTTACGTTTTATACTCTTTTCTTTTCATTAAGGAATACATTTCCCTTAAATGATTTTGACATGAGTGCGTTTTACAGATGTTTGTTATTACCAGCAAAGTTCACAAAATTTTAAGGGCTGTTGCCACGTCTTACCTTGATTATATTTGTAGGACTGGAAATGCAGACATATTGCGTGAGTTTTGAGACATATTCAATTTACTTTTGCCACAAGTTAAGAATAAGATTAATATTTAAATTACGAATAGTTAAATGGAAAATTTGTGTGGTGCTAAAAGTATTTTGTGTATTTTATTGAAAGGGAAAATAACATTTAAATTTTTATTAGAAGGTAGTGGGAGAATGCACACATTGGCTGACAGTTCACATTGACTGATTTAAAGGCTTTTTATTTCGGAAATGTTTTTTTTTAAATAAAGTAAAATAGTGGAGATATAAAGTCAACGCAAAATATTATTTATATTAACAGTGAACTCGCGGTAATATGAACCAGCAAGTTTAATGACAGCGTGAAAAGAGCCATTTGCTATTTTGGAAGTCCCCAAGTCACCAACAAAATTGAGACAAGTCTTGTTTTAATGATTTTTAGCTCTATTTGTGTTTTGTGGATGGAAGTATTTACTTTGTAGATGATATACTATTTGACCCGATTATTTTAATACACGCCTACTTTTAAAAAGGCTGTCAAAATGTATACAACAAATCTTTGAATCATTTCGTGGAGGAAAAAGTCTAATTCAAACGGTTTCTGGCCAAAATCCAAATCCAAATATAAATTTAAAAACAAAAAACATGTTGCATCAGTTGTTAATGAAATGAAACTGGAAAACGGATTTTTGTGTTTTAAAATAAATGGCAAAATAAAAATATATTTTTCCGCATGTAGTTACCTGTTTAGAAAATCAAAATTAACTGGTGATCCCAATTAAAAAAGAAATGCTCCACATTTACGAAAAATTTTGCCTCAGACGCCTGAGGCGGGTTTTAGAAATAAACAACTCGAATTATATTTTGCAATGATTTTTTAACCACAACATAAGCGTTATATTTCGATTAAGCTTATGTATGTTAATGTTCCCATATTTTCTATTTTTTAAATGGAGCTTACATCCTTCTTAGCCTTAAGAATTTATACAATCGAAATTATGAACAAATTCAAGAACACGATAAGCCTTAACTTATATTAGTTTATATTATTAAGAGTTCACTGTCTATTTATGTATTTATATTTATTATTTACCATCTGCACAATATTTGGCGGTTGCAGAACATTATAGTGCCACAAATATTTTACTATTTTTTCATATTTTTCCATTAATAAAAATGTAAAATCTTTTCTATGTCTTTCTATGTTTCTTTGGAAGCACATAAACTCTGTAAGTAATTTCAATGAAATTCCACACAGATCAAATGTGATTCCTAAATGATATAAAAGCTATCACTCCCTAGAAAATAAGTGGGCTTTCTAGGGCAAGTCACCAAATTTGACCATCTCTCAGGTTTAATTTGGCATTGTGCTACGGAATCAATACGGTTTTGATGAACTTGACTTGGCAAGCGACTGCTCGAAATTTTTTATACAGTGGTTAAACTAAAGCTTAAGTCTTTTAATAAAATTTATCAATCTAAAAGACAATTTTCAAATATATAAATGAATCAACAGAAACTTTAGAAAGCTTTTGTTCTCTTGTAATTTTGTTGATTACAAACAGAAAAAATATGATTGAGTTCTGTTTGAATTCTCATATAGTATTTGTAGTCTGTGGCATAATGTAGGCGCTTGAATGCTTTTCAATAATGATTTGGCTCAAAGGGTACTGATGATTTGGTTAGCACCAATGAAATGCGGGCACATACCTAGCTAAGCCAACAACACACAATGAAATATTAAAATAGTTATTTTGGAGAATATTTTGAATAACAAATTTGATAAACTATGGTTTTTTGTAATATTCATATGCAATAGCACTGTGTGTAATTTTTTAAGTCGTGGCAAAATAACCATATACGGACACCACTACGTGATAAAAGAATAAAAAAAAGACCCGTGTCTCCCAATTTTTCGCAAAGTCATGCACTTTTTTTATGGGCCGCCAAAGATTTGGGGCCTCGGTATCATTTTCGCAAAAAAGTGATCATTTTCTCGGGCTCATATCTTGCAAACCGTTCCGAATTTTGATTTACTCTCTGAGGCAAACATGTAGCTTTTGTCATAAAGAACAAAAATTGCGAACATATAAAATCAAAAAAACTTCACCTTCCAGATAAAAATCGCAAAAAACTTAAAAAAATTCGATTTTTTTTTACCTTTTTTTCTTGTTCAGGTCCATAGGTAAAAACCGTTCAAAATTCAAGGAAACAATCAACTACAAAAATTTGCCTAAGATCTCAATAAACAAATTTCTACAACATATAAACTTCCTGGGAATAATTCTGAACACCGTTTAGGTAGCGCGTCACTTTTTTCACTTTTGCGGCTACCTAAGCGCTACCTAAACGGTGTTCGTGTTGCACTGTGTAGGGAAATCTCATATTTTATTTGATTTTTCTTTTTTTTTTTTTTTGTTGCAAAAAAGTATAAGGTTGAATGTTTTCCAACCGCTAAAAGTTCACTAGTGATTTGGTTTTGCGACCAATGAAATGTCGGTATATGAACAGCCAAAGCAGCAAAAAAAACAAATTTTTCATATAAAACTTTTATTGAACTAAAACCAATAACTTTATTGCACAAACATTCTCAGAATGCCTTCACCTTAGACTTGAACTTGCAACCATCACAATTCGAAATTCCTTTAAACTTCTTAGGGCATATTTAAAGCTTAAGTAATCGCCTTTTATAATAGGCTTTGCAACAATTGTGACACACTTCAATTTAAGCACAACAATTCTAGTCTTTCCACACATTTTGTTAATTTGTTTTATTTATTTATTTTTATTTTTTCCTTTTTTTCTGTAGTTGTGATAAATAATCCTACACATTTTATTTCATAAGCAATTTTTAACAATAAATAAAGTTCTTGCAACAAAATGTGTATCTTTTGAGAATAAATCCTTATTTTTGGTTACAGGCCACTCACTCACTCACTTAATTTTATTTAAATATCTAGATTTAATTTTGGTAATATTTTCTTGCTTTAAAGCCATTTACCGACTTACAACAGGGATTACTTTTAGTTGAAAGTTGAAAGTTTTAGTAAATAAAGCCACTTTCTATTTTATTTATTTACATATAAAGTCTATGGATACGTAATCCTTACAGACTATGAAAAAGTGCATTTAGAGCAAAATCAATGTGTTGATAAAATTTATTATAGTCAGCACAAATTCTAGCAAAAGGATCAAAATTCTCTAGTTCCAAATAATTGAGCCATTATCCACGATGGGTCTTACCATTGAAGAAATATGTTGAATAAAATTTAACTTGGGATCAAGTAAAATTCCAAGATCTAAGATGGCATCCACTTTGTTCAGCATGTGACTGTTTAAAACATAGTCCACATTAATGGGAGATCTTGGTTAACATTGCACCAAGCATTGAAAGCATCAAGGTTCTGTTGCAACAGATAATGATCATCGTGTTGATTAAAAGTTAAAAATATTTTAATGTCGTCAGCGTACATAAGAATATTAGAATATTTTATGTTTTTTAGCAGGTCATTAATAAACAGAGAAAACAACAATGGTCCAAGATGACTTCCTTGCGGTACGACAGATATAACATCAATTGGTTTACACAGTCGCTTCTTGACTTTTTCCTTTCTATTAGTCAAATACAAAAAAATCCATTTTAAGCTATTTTTAGTAAATCCCATCACAGCAAGTTTTTTTTATAAAAAGTTTGTGGTTGATCTTGTCAAAAGCTTTGCTGAAGTCAGTGTAAATAACATCAGTCTGATTTTGTTGAATAAACCCCTTTTTTACTAACGTGGTTAAATGCAAGAGATTTGTCATAGTGGAACAACCTCTTTTAAAACCGTGCTGAATCGGAGATAGAATTGATGAAACTTGATGGCAAAGATGATCATATTTTCATATTTCATTTATTGTTTTTCAAACTTTTTTAAACATGTACATTTATGGTATGTATGCGACTATAGCCAAGATTAACATCTGAAACTAAATCTAAAATGCAATTCTCGTTGAAAATGAATAATTTTTTATATTTGAAAGAACACTTCATTCCAGCATTTACGTTGGCATTCAAAAACAATTTACAACAGCTCTAAAAACCAATTGTTAGACATACATAAACAATTATTATTAAAATAAGGGACTATTATTAGTTTATGTATTAAAAAACCCAATTTTTCACCTCCAATTAATTAATTAATAACACAGATAGATATAAGAAATTCTATCGAAAAAAAAATAAATATAAAATTTATTGCAAAATGTTTTGTTTGTTGTGGCATTGGCTGTTCATATGCCAACATTTCATTGATCGCTAAACCAAATTGTCAGTAAACTTCGTCGTTTTAAATAACATTTGTTAACCGCAAATTGTTTGTTGACTAATTTCAAGTTTAAGACTATAGTAAAATATTATTTTGAATAAGGCTGCTATTATATGGAAAACATCTATAAAAACAACTCAGCGTTTTCTTTTCAATTTACAAAATCAGGCCGTAAGAATATTTTAAATTTTCTCTTGCAGTTCAATTTTATTTTGCAGAAACTAAGCAATTTTTACCTAAAAAAAATTAAATTTAATACAATTGCAATCGACAACTAGTGAAATGCTAAAAACTCCAACATTAAAATTTCAACTGACCACATGGCACAATGGGACAAAAATGGACAAAAATTTTCAACATTAATATATAATAATATTGCATTGGAATTTTTATTGTAGTTTAGATTGTAATTAATACCAACTAAAATTAAAGATTTCTTAAATTTAAAATTAATTTTTGCTCAAATATCAATAGAATCAGGAAGGGAAAGAACTAAAAACGTAATTATATACTCTACATACATATGTATGTATACGATATGGCAGCTTTCAACTGAAAGCTGTACAAAGTAAATTATTTTCCAATAAGCTTTCTTATTCACGCCACAAGATGGCGTCATTGTCGTAAATTTTGTTTTAGTTTTAAGAAAATTCTTAACAAAAATGTTCTGACAAATAACCGACTTCAATACAAAAAGACAATCGAACAGATTACGAACCCGAAGCAACTATAGACTAGTTTAAAACCCGATATAATCCATTTCTAGTTTATATTTTACTCCTACAAAATATTGAAATAATTTCTTAAAAGAGGGCAAGCTACACGTTCTAATAAACTAAAATGTTTTTTCTTTTTAAACCGGTCCAAGTTTTTTCAATACCGGTCATTATTTCATGGAGGGGACAAATTGTCCGATTTTTGACCAAACTACAAGCAAAACCTTTAAAAAAAATTTTTTTTTTAAATCGGTTCATAAATAATAAAGTTATGCATGTACAAACAATAAAACATTTTTGCAATTTTAACTTTTACAAAGAGCGGCGAAATGCCAGACAGACTGACTGATTTAAAACCCATAGCAAATGATACATATATTTCAATATTTGAGGAATATTGAAAAAATATCCCAACAAAATAATCTTTTAATATTTCACTTGCATTTAAACAACCCACAGTGCAAAGAAAAAAGACAACTGATCTAAAATGCATACATTCAAGTTGTTGCCATAGCCTTCTTGTAAGTGACTAACAAGGCTTGCAATTGATAAGCCCACTTAAACAGCCATTCTTGTACAAGTTTCCCACACTATTAAGGCAATTATGTGTAGATGATGATGAATTTACGAGTATTTATAAGAGAAAATCATTAACACAATATTAAAATATTAATATTTTTGCACAAACGTATTTCCTTCCACTGCAAATAGTTGTGGTTAAGGATGAGTAAAAGTTTTCAGAACAACTAGATTAAAGAAAAAAGAAAAACTCTATAAGTAATTTTTACTTACAGACATGTAAAGAGTGGTGTTGTATTAAGAACTTGAGTTGTTTTACCAACTTCTTACTTAAGAAATATTTTAAGTAGAAAATTGTTGCGAGTTCTATGCAACAACTCCTTTTTACAAAAATAAGACGACAGGATAATAAATGCTGGGGATAAGAGGTTACAAAATTTATCTATTTATTAATATTACATTTAATTTAAAAAGCAGAGCTCTTAAATCGGATCAGAAATTAAGATGGAAAACAAGCAGCAAATTTTTTAAATAAAATTTTCAATTGAAATGCTCCTATGGCAATAATTTTATATATTTTTACAAGAAACTTTAAAAATTCATAAAAAAAATAGCAACAATTTAATTTAATGAAATTTGTTTGTTTTGTTTTGAAAATAGTTCAATGCTTCCCACTTGGGAGAAAAAATGTACTGACTTAAAATATACTCTTTAAACTATTGTAAATATTGAATAAGCGCGTGAGGAAATTCTATCATTTACACTATGGATTGTTTCACGAAGTTTGTTGCGAGAAACTTCTTTTATTCACTGATATGAAGGATTTAGAATTATACAGGATAGCAAATAAATTGTTAATTTAGGAAATTAATCCATAATTTTTAATTTATATATATTTTTTCTGATATTTCAAAAATATTTTCATTAGTGAACATAATTTTTGTATAATAATTTTATTTAAAAATTTTTACTTTTTAAGTATTTAAGAGCATATCATCCACTATTAATTCAAAATAAAATTCATTCAATTAAAAACAAAATAATTTTACTATATATATTAAAACCTAAATTCGGAAATTTTGGTCGATTATGGTTGGTAACTGAATCTCAGTTGTGTTCTAAGCAACAACAAAAACTTATGACTCTCAGTTTCCAGTGCCCATCCATCCCTTATGACGCCTTACCCTGTAATATACATACTTATATGCCGCTTTACTTTTAAGGCAAAAAAAAGCTTGATCTCCAGACCTTGGAAAATATATTTAATGAATTCTTTAAAGTTACTGATTTTTTTACGATATTTTTTAAAGAAAATTTTTACGTAGATAAATGTTGCCAAAACTTTAACAACTATTTAGACAATTTAATCTTTATTGCCAAGAAAGCTGTGTATGTACGAGCAGCACAGCAAGTACATGAATATAATTTTTATTACTCTTAATGCATATAAAAACAGAATGTGTTAGCTTTCACAGCTTTTCCTAATTGAAAGAAGTTAATGAACGAATATAAATGCAGACAAGGAATAGTCAGTTGCTGAATAAGTCATACTTTCAAGTGCGTAATCGTGTTAATTTTTATATAAAACAAAAATTATTCTTATTATGTAAAGGAGATATTACGACTATAAAAGCTTATGCCACACAGTGGAACCTAATGAAAATAATGGTAATAAATATATATATCATATAAATTATTAATTCGATGGCAAATTAGTTCACATCAAAATCATACAAAAGAATCCAAAATCTTTTCGTAACATTCTCTTCATCTACTTAAGACAGAATTTTCTATTAAATTTAATACGAATTAGACCGAAATGCATGTAGTTGCATGTCTCCAGCATCGTATCTCCCAAACAGCTTAACCGATTGTCATTAATAATGTTTTAATGGAATGCTGATTTAATCGGGTGTGTTTTTACTTTTATTCGTAAACAATCTACTCGGCCTTTTAAAAATTATTTCATGTTTCCATAAATAACTTTTTTTTATAGATTTTCTATATGGAAAAGATTTGATTTTCCATCCCTGACACCAATACTGCAGACTTATTGGTTCGGTTTTTACAGTAAAAAAAAAAATAGTAGAAATCAGCATTTATGAATTTTTTTAATGGCGATAAGCAAAGGCACGGAAAACATTAACGTTGCCTTCAAATTTATTATCAGAATACTCAAGGATATTTAAAAGTCTTGGTTATAAACCACCGATTTTCGTATGAAGCGTTATTGTCTCTATTATTTATTTTTGTAGGAAACCTATTGCCCAAACTAATACTGGACATTAAAAAATATATATAAAATATTTCTTGAAAAATAAAACATTAATCCTTTGCCAGGAAGCATCATGCAGAAACTAAAATCGTAACTTTATGGAGTCATAGTTTTTACATTAATTTCCTAGTATTGTAGTTTTGTTTATAATTAAAACTTTTACCGATCTAAATATATTTATTTGAGCAGTTTAATTCAAGGCTATTGCTGTTATTAAATCTACGGCTGCCGCACGCTTCAAAACAAACGCTGTTCCGTACAATGTTTTGACAAACACTAGACTAAATTGCATTCATATCAGAGATGGAATGACATATTTTTCTTTGTGGGTTTTTTCCCCCCTTTTTTAGTTTTTAGTTAACGTTCAAACCGACAAATAAAGTACAGACTAATAGATCATACGTGATCGAGCAATTTAACACATAAATATATATTGAAAGTTTATAATATCCTTTTAGAACATCTTTCCATTTTTATCGAATGCTAAAAGTATATTGCCGTATTTAATTCGTTCAAAATTTCCTATTTAGATAAAATAAACAATCTAGGGTTTTAATTTATTAACGTAAAAAATTATAATATGTTTTCGCGACACTAAAGTTGGTGCTCTTAATGCTTTCAATATAAAATATATGTATATGAAGTATTTTGAATTGTTTTACAACTAAGAAATGCGAGAAATGGATCGTAAGTTCGATTGAAATATTTTAAAAATAACATCAAACCAAAGAAAAGCCTATAAGTTAAGGAACCGCGGCAATGCACATGTTTTGGGCAGGTGTTTACAAATCCATCTGCTCGTTAGGAAACTAAGATGCCAGAATAATTTATATTTTTTAAGTCGCTAGTTAAAAATAGGATATATGAAATATTTTATTTCATATGCATTTTACTTAAGTGAAATAACTTTAAGCATATGAAATGATTCACTATACCATCACGATACTTTTTCAATATTAAATAGTATAACGTTAAAAACTTTTCCATCCCTGATTTCTATTGTAAACGTATATAGAACACATATGCTACGATTTTTAGTCTTGCAAATTTTTGCAACTGCACGAAAGCGAAAGTTTATGTAGTATTTAATTGGTATGGTCTAGGAAACTATAGTATATATACTAGACTTGCAATTTTTACAAGAGTAATTTACACTCAAAAGTGATTTCCGCTATTATTTTTTTAGTTTTGAAACATATCGAGAAACTTGTAATAAATTTCTTAGATATATACATAGTTAACGAGACATTAAAAATTTTTACAAAAATATTACATCTTCTGGCTTTTTAAATACGCAATCAATAACGATTTCTACTAATCTCGAGTTTGATGTTGAATTATAAAAGTTTCTTAATTTATTTTTAACTTTTTTTTAAAAATTCACTATTTTATACCCCGTCTTCTGTCTTCTGTCTTCTTCAGAAAATTCAATTTGTGTAAAAAAATTTTTATAAAAATATTGAAAAGAACATTTTCAACACAAAAAATTTGCCAAAAGAGGAAAAAAAATAAAAGATTTTAAATTCCAGCAAAAAAAATTTAAAATTTTCAAATAACCAAAGATAACACAATATTTTCTTCAGTTTTCGTTACAAAATAATTTGAAATAAACGGTATTAAAAAATTTTATGAATCAATTTTCTCTAGGTGGTCGATTTTAATACTTTATAGTTCAGGATATATTCCAACATGATAATCAAAAGTATTATTTTCTGAAAGATACGATTATTATTTGAAACTTTGCCCTCCATCATTCTACAACAGATAATTATTGTATTATTACGTTCAATCCCACTGTGCGCCAGCTATGGATTCGCAATGATCATTTAAATTTGTGATGAAAATTCTAAAATATTTTAAGAGACTAAAAATTTCATCATTCAATTATAAGCAATTTTTTTTACCAAATTGCAAACCTAAACGTTGCTAAAAATCATTATAAAAAATTCATCCTTGTACCGCTTTGTGTAGTTTTTACTAAATTTGAAATTAAAAATATTGGTGTTTTTGTTTTTCTAAATTCTCACCTCGTGGCATTTACAAACAATATTTTCCTTGCTGATATTCATCAAAAAACAAAATAGTTTGTCAACATTCTATTTTAAAATTTCCATACCATTCAAAGAGGAATAACCAAAATGCTAATGAAATTTTCATTGAACAACCATTTTCCTGTCATTCGATTATAAACATTTTAATAAATCATACACACGCACATGATATACATACGCAAAACGCCAGAATGCCAAACAACCAACAGTTTAAATATGAAATGAATAAATCATAAAATTGAATCGACACTGAAAGAAAAATAAACACAAAAACAAGGTTTAAAAAAAAAGGATTGCAAACTACTCCAACACACAAAAGCTCACCGCAATAAATTTGCATTAAAAAATGAAAAATGAAACGCAATCAAACTTCAACAGGTGCCAGATTTTACAGCTTCCCAAAATGTGTAAATGAATTAAATTTTTTGCCCTCTTAACTAAATCAATAAGCCGACAAAACAACACAGAAATCAAAAAAGCAAAACCCTAACAAAATAGAATATAAAAACGTTTAAAGAAAAATACATACGAGTGCATAGAAGGCAAAAATTTCAACATACAAATCCGGATACACATACAATTGCCAATAGAATAGCATTTGGCATCAGTTAAATAAAATTTGCTAACAAAATGCTATTTTGTATGCAAGAAACATGTACATATGTATGTATGTGTATGTATAAGACAAGTATGTATGAAGGTGTGCATGTGTCTCTTTTTGGGTTAAAATAATACAAATAGGATACGTTTGCATGTATTGATGCAAAAATATGTTGAGCATGTATTTGCTCTTGGTTTTGTCTTTTTTTCTTCCTCTTGGATTAGTATTGAGTATCAATAAATTTTCATAGATTTTCCAATTCTCAACTTGAAATGTCAATAACATTTTTGTATCTAATATTTTCAGTTGTTTTGAAGGTTTTGATTTTAGTATTCAACTACACGTTATGGCCATAACTTATTGGTTTTAAAGTTGAGAGGAAAGGAGAAAGAAGTAGAGGAAAATCCTTTAAACTGCATAAATGCCAAAATGTATCCTTGAACTGTTTGTTTCTTTATTTTGCTATTTATTATTGCATTTTGCACCCAGCAGTTCTTGTGGAAAAAGTTTACATCCCAAACAGCCAGAGAAAAAAATATGGTTAATAAATAATCGTTACAGACATTTTGTGTTCATTTCTCAGCAATAAAACTATTCTTAATAAAACAGTGTTTGATCAATTATTTTCTATAGCGACTATTATTTTTTTATATGATTACTTTAACAATATTATAAGAAATGAATTTGTTGTTATAATGAAAAAAGGATATTTCTCGTAAAATTTCTTTTTTTATATGAGTTTGGAAATTCACTTTAGCTGGCTGAACTCCGAGTCCTGAAGTTGACAATTCAGGTTATTAATTTTATTTTACTATTCCCTTTTTTTTATTATTAAGAAAGAAGTGAGAAAAAGCCAATTATTACACTAGCAGAATGGCACCGTACTGCTTTCATTCACTATCAGCGTCTGGGTCTTTTTAAGTGGCTGCTAGTATTTGGAAATACTATCTATTCAATATACTTGTGTATGAAGAAAGATTATCACCAGGGAAATGTGTATTACAACGGATTTCCCATCTATTTGTTGCTTAACGTTTCCTCTCATAATCTTCCTTGTCACTTAATATTCAATGCGTAGATGTAAGGACTTTAAAGATTTGTTTTCGTTTATAATAATTTTTCTTGAGCATCTCATGTCTTCCCTAATATAAAATAATTTGACTCAGGACTCAAGCTTAAACCAGATTAACAAAACTTTCGGTTTAATCAACAGAATACGAAAACGACTCAATTCACTGCAGCAAGTGAAGGCCTTCATAAAAAATAATTGTCATATTACTACGCAAGAAACAAATATGCGCAAATACAAAATTTGGAGAAATATCGGAAATTATATAATATATTACATAATTCTATTAGAAAACCGACTTCCGAACAGGTAACAAAACCGAAGCAACTATGGGTTAGTTTGAGACCTGATATAATCCATTTCTAGTTTATATTTTCTCTCTCCCATCCTGTTTCTAATTTTTCTTAATGACCACTTTTGTAAAACATCCAACCCCATCTACTCCTTTGCAGATGACAGCAGCATAAGCCATTCCTACTCATTTGACCATAGGCCAAGTCCATTGGAGATCAGGGCTACGAGGCAAAATATGAATGATACAATTAATCAAGATCTTGTAATAATCTCTGAATAGGGTCTTACGAACGAATCGAATCGATTTTAATGCTCGTAAGACATAGTGTTGTATGCTTATGCATAAACTTATGACCGTAATTAATTAAACTCTTGATGTTCTTGGCATGAAAATTCAGTGTGATGTTCGATGGACCGAGCACAAGAAGCATTCAAGTTCCTCGGTTTTTAAAGACTGTGTAAGATATACTTTACTCCTTGTGATATCCTTATCATTCATACCACCAACATGCGGCCGAAAATGAAATACAACTCTCATGTATGGGCCGGTGCTTCAAAGACTATTTTTAAGCTACTGGACCGAGTAGAGGAGGGGGCGAAAAGACTCATTGGTGACAATAGTGTAGTAAACTCTATTGACTCACTGGAGCATCGTCTTAACGTGGGATGTGTTATGCTGTTTTATCGTTACTGCAATGAAATGTGCTCTAATATAGTAAAGAAATATATTCGCGAGACCCGCGAACAACATGTTCTTCATTAAGACCGCATCCATTTGTGGTCGATATAACAGCGAATCGCACTGCGCATTACAGAACCATTTCGTTCTTTGATCCAACGGCCCGTATGTGAAACGAACTCCCTACAGATGTCTTTCCTGCCATACCCAACGTGGAGAGGTTCAAATCGAATGTCCACAAGCACTACTCCCTCAATCCTCCCTATCATATCCAATTTTCTTAGTTACCCTTAGTACTGGTCCTATCGAAAGAAACAAATATTTTACATTCAAATTACATACTTCGTTCATTTACTTAAACTTCTATTCGAGAATGAACAAATAATTTGCGTGTAAAAATTATGATTTTTCCAATTATGAAAAAAGAATGTATTTTGTAGAATGTGGCTTTTTAACCGACTTCAAAAAAGGGCGTTATCAACATTTACAGGAAACGGTTTCTTAAAGCAAATGTCATCAAGAGCAGTTCTTTTAAGTCTTTAATATCCGTATAACCCTTCAAATGAATAACTTCTTTTCCAAAAAAAATTTTTATATTTTTTTTGCTATTTGAAGTCGCCATGGGGAATGTGTTGGCCAAATAAGTCACTAAGACCACTTATCACTTACCACTAATCGTTATTTACACCCACGTTGCGATCGTATGTTGGATAAAATTCGTTAGTGTGTTAAGTTTTCAAAATTCTGTAATATTTTAGAGTTAAAGTGATTCTCTGCTACTGAAACTACATGAAAGCAAGACCAACCATGACCATAGATGAAACTTTAGGTTTAATATCAGTAAAGAATTTTACAGGACCCTATCGAAGCTACGACTGCTAGCAAGACGTGTCTTTCAGGTCCTGTTTCATCTAAAATACATCCATTCTGCATAAAGTGGTAAGTAGGAGCCTATTGCATATGCCAAAGACCAGAATCATTAGCACATAAAGAGATTTGTGGGCTAATTTAGTATTTCAGCCAGGTAACGCATTGTGTTATTTTAATGGAACTGTTTTTTTTTTTAAGAAAAACAATTTACAATTACTTTTATGTTTTTGCAATTTACTTTGAAATGATGCATCGTTTCTCGCTGGTTAAATACTAGATTAGGCCCTTAATGTTACCATAAGCGATAGGAGCGATTGAGAGGAAAATGCCATTGATGTGCGTTTACGAACGGATGTAAAAGTAAACATTTTTCCAATTTTTGTAGTCTGCCATGCTAATCTAGAAATGGGTCGCAAAGACGTTTCTTTAATTTTACCCTTGATATGAATTTCCCTTCAAATTCTTTCTATAGAGTTGTTAGCCCATTTAAGAAACTAACTATATATATTAATTGTCTGACCTCCTTGGACATTAAGTCAATGATGTAGACTTAATTTTGTATGGCTAAATTAATCAACGATCACATCCTTTCAAAAAAATAAAAGTGTTGATCGCCAACATACGTCAATTTTAACGTGGCAGAGAAACAAAATTTTTTTTCCACTAAATTTTATTTTTTGTATCTTCAGAACTGAACTAACAAAAAGTGTTCAAATCTTAAATATAGATAGAATAATTAGGCCCAACCAGTGTCGGACATAAACTTAGTGATAATAATTAAAAATACATAAATGTCGTGTTAAGGACAAAATTATTTTCAAAAAGTTTCATCTGCGTTGCGAGTTAAGGCCGTAGTATCCCTCTTTTTTAAGCGGATGTGTCCAGGAAAGTTCAAGATATTACGAGCAAGGGGATTAGGATGGGACTCGAGTTTTGTTAAATATTTGCCTGCATATTTTGCAAATTCTGCAGTCACAAGTGGCATATTTAAATCGCGATGTAAAATTGAATTTTTCATGTACCAAGGAGCCGATGTTATTAACCTTAAAATTTTGTTTTGCATTCGTTGTATTCTTTCTACATTGGAAGCTGAAGCAGTGCCCCATAGCTGAATTCCGTAACACCATATGGGTTTCAAAAGCGACTTGTATATTAAAAGTTTACAATCCAGACTGAGTGTTGAATTTTTACCAATCAACCAATGTATCTGGGTTAATTTAAGCTTCATTTGTGTTAGCTTAGAGTCGATGTGCTGTTTCCATGTAAGCCGTTGGTCAAGATGTATACCAAGGTATTTCACCTGTGAATGTTGAGGAACAACTTGATTGTTGATACGAATGGGGGAACAAGTGTCTCTTCGTAGGGTAAATGTGACATGAACACACTTTTGTTCATTTACTTTTATTCTCCATAAGTTCAACCATAGTTCCAACAGGCTAATATGATTCTGAAGATATCGGGATGCCTCGTGAGGGAGAGGCATATCACTGGTATAAATCAAATACAAAACTGGCCCCAGTATACTACCCTGTGGCACACCGGATGAGATAGTTTCAGGCACACTCATGAAGTCTTCTTCCACAACAGTGAACTTCCGGGCAAGAATGTAACTTTCCAAAAGATTTACAATGTTTATTGGTAAATGTGTCTTCAGTTTTAAAATTAGGCCTTCATGCCACACTTTATCAAATGCCTGAGAGACATCAATAAAGAGGGAAGAACAATACTTCTTTTCTTCAAATGTTCTTCTTATGAAATGAACCAATCTATGAGTTTGTTCAATGGTGCTATGCTGACTTCTAAAACCAAATTGATGATCCGGTATACACCCATTATTAGTTAGAATTGGGGACAATTTAGTCATTAGCAGCTTTTCAAAGAGCTTTGAAATTGTTGGCAATAAACTTATTGGCCTATATGACTCAGCCTTCGTAAGATCTTTGCCCGCCTTTGGAATCATTTTGATCATAGCAAGTTTCCAGCTGTGTGGATAATACTCCAGTCGTAAAATGCCATTAAAAATAAACAACAGGATTTTAATAGCAACACGAGGCAACTGCATCAGCATCTTGTTACTAATTCCATCAATACCCGGAGCTTTCTTCTGGTTGGTTTCAGCAATTAGTTTTTGTACATCACGCATCTTAAACTTTATGGGTCGAGGGGGTAGAGCAACTACACTCGGCAAATCAACAGCACCAGTACATGAGTTTGGGGTAAATACGTGTTTTAAATGCTCAGCAAATATGTTACCTTTTTCAGTATTGGTTCTTGCCCAACCTCCGGTCGAAGTGCGCAGGGGTGGTTTAAACTCAACGGGTGTTTTAAGTTTTCTAGCTGCGCGCCACAAGGAGTAATTAGATGCTGCTGTGACATCGAGACCTTCCAGATAGTTCTTAAGAGAAGCAGATTTTTCAGATGCAAGCAACTCATGGAGTCGTTTAGTGCATTCTCTAAGTCTGATTTTATGTTGGGGTGATCTGTGCTGTTGCCATTCCCTTCTAGCTCTTCTTTTTTCACATACGAGACGTTCAATGTCCGCAGAATAAATTCTATTAAACCCAGTCTGCGGAGAGGAGGTAGTGGCATGTTTAGCAGCCTGTTTAATATTTTCAGTAAGATTGGCAATGTTGAATTCAATATCATCGGAAGTTCTAAGCCTGATGTTTTCCGTACAATGACTACTGAGATATTTTTTGAACCCCAGCCAGTTAACACGATTTATCATCTTCACATATGGGTGAGGTAAGTCACTTCTTAGTGGGCTGCAAATTGTAACGATCGTGGGAGAGTGATCGGAGGAGAGATCATGTGAAGCTTCAACATGAATTAAATCCCTAGGGATATTTTTCATGACCCCAAAATCTATAACATCCGGAATTTTTTGTATGTCAGTAGGCCAGTAAGTGGGCTCCCCGCTAGAAATGACATCCAAACCCATTTTTGAAATTGTGTTGAACAATGCTCGACCTCTAGGTGTAATAAGACGCGACCCCCAGAACGTATGCTTTGCATTGTAGTCGCCAGCTGCTATGAAACAAGGGCCAAGAGAAACAAAATAAATGAATACTTCTTACATCTGACATTACGAATTTCTATGGCTAGATATATGACTAATTTAGGTACAGTCACTACATCTGTAGGGAAGCAAACAACAAATATTTCAATAGTCGAATTTTAATTTGATTGCAAATGCACATGTGTGTGTATGCGTGTGTGTGTGTGTGTGTACATTTTGGCAACTATTACCACAAATGCATTCTGGCACCATACATATGGATTTGGCTCGCTGAGGTGGGTGTTGACCTAATTTCGTCGACATTGACGAAAGAGTGTAACGAAAGGAGAGCGGAAATGCAACACAAAGAATTCACCAACACAAAAATATTAGACCATCAGAAACACACTAAGGAACAAGTTTAAAATCATTTGTCCATAATTTTAAGGCCACCGACTGACGTGTGTGTTATCAAGAATGTTTAAAAGAATGTCTTATTAAGAGGAATTGGCGACATCCAATATAATTAGAGAAGAAAAAATAAAGTCAAAACTTTTATTCGATTGTCCTTAGTGCATTCTTAAAATAACTGAATTCTCTTAAAGTTCTTGCTACCATTGTTGTTTTTGCTGTTTTCAGCTCGATGCTTCCTTGCTGCATCCATTCAAACTTGCAACTGGCAAGAGCCATATTATTTATTCACACGTGCATATTGCATACGCAAATCCGCTCAAACTCATTCCCCCACGCTTGTCCATGGTTTCCAAAATGAATAAAATAAAGTCTGTATTGTGAGAAGTGTCCTTGAATGTTAATGCTGTATTGACCTCACACAAACACTCACACGCACACATACGCACACAAACACAAGAACATAAGAACACACAAATACACTTAAATGCTATTAATTACAAGTATATTTGTATAACCGATTATTTGCAGATATTGTGTCCTTTATTTTTGTTTCATGTATATATGTAATCTATGTATATACATGGACGTGTATCTGTGTGTGTATGTGTTTTTTGTGCAATTATGCAAACTAGACTTTATTGTATCCACATGACATTATAATTTACGCACTTTTCATTTCATTTTGCATTTTCAATCCTCTTTTTTTGCTGCATTTAAATGAACATACTTGTTTTTGGCAAATAAATTTCTGTAATATTGTGGGTGTATGTATGTGTGTCTGTGTGTGGGTGTGTGCATGCAAGTCAAAATTTATTAAGTTTGCATTTTATCACACATATGCACTCGCATAAACACACACACACACGTATTTATAGTAAGTACCAGAAAATAAATTTCTCCTTTAAACATTTACCGAGTTTATCTGAGGGTTTGAAGCAGGAGACTTTTAAATGCATTTAAAGAAAAATGAAGTGCCCTGAATAACCCTTATTTTAAATTATGTGAGTGAATTTTAATGGGGTTGTGTTTAATGGAGCTGAAATTGTGCTAAAATCTACTTTAATTTTTTTTTTTGCAAAGGTTTTTGTTTTCCAAAATGAAATGGTATCGTTAAAATTAGTTTTAAAAATGAGGAATATTAAGCGTTTGCTTAAAACTTTTGGTTATTCAAATTAACTCCATCATTAGGAATTACGAGTATTAGACTTAGATTATATGCAAAAGTTGAAAATTAATATGCAAGCGATACGAAAAAAGAGAACTATATCGCATCTACTATACATTCACAACATTCTATAACTGTATATGTACAGGTATTTGCACGCTTACATTGGGCAAAAAAAAACACAATTTCTAAAGTTGGTTCTATTCACACAAAAAATAAAAATATAAATAAAAATAAAAACAAACATATGCTCATTAAACGTAATTTTTATTATAGGGAATCCTTATACATTAACCAGAAAAATTTTAATTCTTTACAAACACAATCCATTTTGACTTGACTGCGGACGGATTTCGGCGAAAAAAAGTTATTTTTTTAACATCCAATTTAATAAAAAAAAACATACTCTTTTTATAAATGTACTTAAAAACTAATTTTTGTATTAAAATGTACTTCTTCTGAAAAGATATTTTTGCTGAAAAAGTACTTATAGTAAAAAGAGTACTTTAAAGAAAAGTTACTTTTAGAGAGAAAAATGTAGTTTCTTTAAAGGGCCTCTTAAAGAAAGGTACTGCGCTCTTGTTGTAAAGGTACTTTTTGTTTAAAATATATTTACTTAATATTTTTTTGATGATAACTTTTCTAATATGGTTTATTCATCAAGAACGTACTTTGTTAACAAAAAAACACTTTTGCTAAAGGGTTGCTTTCACAAAGCGGTACTTTTTACAACAAAATGTCTAAGAAATTTGCGTACTCTTTACACAAAGATATATTTTCCACTAGAGGTATTTTTCCCCCAAAAAGGTACTTTTTTACTAAAATGTTTGTTTCCTCAAAGGTGGTTAAATGGACTTTTATTTTAAAGAGATACTTCTTACTATAATATAATTTTTAATAAAAAGGTATTCCTTACTAAGAGATGCATTTTAATAAAACGGTACTTTTACTAAGATAAGTTACTTTTCACCAAAAAAAGATACTTTTTATCTACAATTAACTTTTAATTTAAAGGAATTTTTTCTTTAAAAAGGTAGTTTCTTACTGGAAGGTCTCTTTTAACTGAAAATGTGCTTTTTACTCACAGCTTTAAGCACTTTTTATTTAATTATTTTTCACATTAGGAAATTATCAATATTATTATACTTAATTTGTTTTATTTTTATTTGTTTTATACTTAATTATACTTAATTCTGTTCAAATATGTACGTATGTCTCAGCTTAACTTTTTGATACCACTTTCCTGTACTTTAAATATAATAATAATTGTTATTGTACAGGAATTGAACATGCAGATAAATAAATAAATAAATATTCTTTTCAGTGAAAAATTACTTTTCACAACAAAAAAAGACTTATTACCAAGAAGGTGCTTTTTGCCAAAAATGTAGTTTTACCCATAAAGTACTTTTTAAACCCAACAGGTAATTTTTACCATAAAGGTACTTTTCACAATATAAGTACCGTTTACCATATAGGTGCTTTTTACCATAAATTAACTTTTTACCATAAAGTTACTCTTTAGCATGAAGGTACTTTTTACCGTTAAAGTACTTTTACTATAAAGGTACTTTTTACTATAAAGTTACTTTTTAATGTAAAGGTACTTTTTACCATAAAGGTGCTTTTTACCATAAATTAATTTTTTACAATAAAGGTACCTTTTTAGCATGAAGGTACTTTTTACCTTAAACGTACTTTTACCAGAAAGGTAAATTTTACCATACAGTTGCTTTTTAATAATGCAAAGGTACTTTTTACCATAAAGATACTTTTTGCCCTAAAGCTACTTTTTGCCATAAAGTTACTTTTTACCATAAAGTTACTCTTTAGCATGAGGGTACTTTTTACCGTAAAAGTACTTTTACTATAAAGGAACATTTTACCATAAAGTTGCTTTTTAATAATGCAAAGGTACTTTTTACCATAAAGGTACTTTTATCATTAAGGTAATTTTTAATATAAAGATACATACTTGTTACCAGAAACGTACTTTTTGCCATATAAATACTTTTTATCATAAAGATAATTTTTACCATGAGGGTACTTTTTAGCAGATAATATTTTTCCCAGATAATATTTTTCCCAGATAATATTTTTACCAAATTGTACTTTTTACCGTAAAGGTACTATTTACTAAAAAGGGTATTTTTTACAAAAAAAAAATAATAATAATAATAAAACGCTATAATGACCTTTTCTGAGAAGGTGCCTTTGCCAAAAAAGGGCACTTTTACAATAAATTTACTTTTCATAAGGTTTATATTTACACAGATACTTTAACTTTATGATTTTATAGAAAAAGTTTATTTTTTGCTTTTGATATTTATCGTGTAGTAAATATATGAAAAAATCTTTTTATTCTTTCCAATGGCAATGGTGTAAAACGTGCATTGCCTTTTATCAAAAAATAACATGTTAAAAATATTTTATTAATAAAAAACCATGTGCAAGTCTAAGCGGATTTTTCTGCCTTTTTCATTTATTTTTTGTTCTTTACAATAGAAGAAATTTAGTTTATTTGTTCTAGTTTTGTTGCTTTATGGCCCACTTTCAGGGCATCAACGTCTAAATTCATGAAGATCTCAATGAATGACAAACAGTGTTAAATATACATGAAGATATACACACATATACAATTGCACATAAAATAGTGTTGCATGCAGTTGAATGAAAATGTTTGTTAGTCTTTCATGAATGAACTGGCATTTGTTGAATTTAAATACTTCTTCTATTCTGTTAAAATCTTTTTGCCTTAAAATGTTTAATATTAAAGGAAAATTAAAATAGGCTTTTTAATAATTTCCGAAAACACTCGTTTTTTATCATTTGTTGTGAATTTTTTGAAAATTAGTACAAAATTTAAAATAATATACAAGTACTTTCGTTAGTGATTGCATTCTATTACATATTTTTTTAAGAATATCTTGAGCAATAAATTTTATAAATATTATTTTTTTCTTTTTAATTAATATAAAATCCAAAAGTACATAAATTGGTTACAAAGAGGAGAAATTCAAACACGTAATTAAAATAGTGTAATGACAAAATGAAAAAAAAAATTATTAAAAATCTCTATCTAAACAATTTATGGGATATAGGTTAAAAT
The DNA here is from genome assembly GCA_963681545.1 of Germaria angustata. Classification (NCBI taxonomy): domain Eukaryota; kingdom Metazoa; phylum Arthropoda; class Insecta; order Diptera; family Tachinidae; genus Germaria; species Germaria angustata. Next base: position 33,169,219 of record OY813001.1, on the reverse strand, counting down.
GCCTTAAGGGACATGTGGAACAAATTCATAGTTCTACACACACACACACACACAGTAGCATGAATGCAAAAACACAAATACACTCTTGCAGCAAAAATAAAGTGTCCCTAAGAGTGTTGACCTCATCACCTCTCATTGTACGAACAAATAGTAGCATGTACAGCAGGATTTTTTAAGGAAAGGGTTGCAGGTGGAAGTTATTGACTTTTACGTATATTTTCCAATGCAAAAAAATTTTATTATCCTTCAACATATTGATAGCAACTAAGTATGTATGAGCATGTCTGCCTGGATATGTGTGCGTGTGTGTGTGTGTGCCAATATAATATTGAGTGTCCTTGCTTGCAATTTTCATTATGGTTTCGATGTCCTCTACTTGTTGTAACGTAAAGTAAATCTCTGAAATTGTTTCGCCTTTATTTACAAGTAACAAATTGAATTTTCTTTTTCTTGTTTTATATTCTATTGGTGTCACTTACTGTTGATACCAATACTTGTATATGTAATAGTTACTGCGTTATTTTTTTTTAGAATCCCCCCAAGTTTCACATACAAGCACTTGTGAAACCGAAGCTCTACGTGAATGTGTGCAAGTACAGTAAGTAAAAAATGTACGTGCATGTGTATTTGTTGGCCATAACGACTGTATTGATGTCTTGCCATTTGGTTTGCTACTGCTGATTTTTATCTCGATCAATACATGTAATTGCTAGTTTCCATTTTAATTTCCACTACTTCTTCATTTTGTTGTAGTAGTTTGTTGTTTTTTCATTCTATTTCAGTTGGCGCTATGATTCGAGCTGCAGAGTTTAATTACTTCGTTTAAGTTTCATTAAATTTAAATTGAATTTAATTACTTTGTTTAAGTATTATGAAATTTAAAATTTAATATTTCATTTTATTAAATTTTTTTTGTGGCAGCGGAATTTTATATTGATATTTTCTTTTTTCAAAAAGAGCCGTTTTTGTAAAAACAGAATATTCCTTGAAGTCCTTTTGAACAATAATAATAATATATTGACAAGAAGTAAGATTTTTAGTAGACAGCAGATCTTTGTTGTGCAAAGTAATTTTGTTTAAAATAAAAATTTAAATACATTTAACAAAAAAAAAAATTATTTCTTGAATTAAAAAAATAAATATTTTAAAGAATTTCCTTGTGCTAAAACATATCCTTTGCATTCATTTCTAACTAGTAATAATTTTCAAGCGCGATGTGTTATTTACTCGTATATGGAAAATATCATATTTTTAGAAAACGCTTAGATATGCCGTGGCATGAAAAAGGGACTATTAGATAGAGGATAAAATTCTGAAAAGAATACATAACCAATCGCTCAAAAATATCTAAAACTAACGATATTATGATGTACTGATTTTGTAGTTTAAAAATATATTTCTTGAGATAATTGTGGTTAGAGTTTGGCTATATTTTACTACAAGCATTTTGTAAATAATTTTAAACTAATTTCCTGATGGGCTATAGACTTGAAATTCTGCACATTGGGTCTCCGCAGCGGTATAGTTTTATGTATGCAGCGCCGCATTATTCTTAAAAAAAAAAAAAAAAATATATATATATATATATATATATATATATATATATATATATATATATATATATATATATATATATATATATATATATATATAAAGTATGTTTGAATTACAAGTGCACTAGTAGATGCCAAAATTAGAACAAAAATGATATAAAATAAAAATATTGCATAGTTTTAATTGTGTTAAAGAATTGTTTTAACATTGAGAATACAAAAATAAACACATTAGTTTTGTTGATTGGTATACGTGGGTGCTCCTACTGCAGAAGAGCAATCAAGCAGTATCGAAGGATCCAGTTTTGACAAAAATCGTCAACTCGTATGACTCAATCCGTTATTGTCAAAGATCCAAAGTCAACTCTCGCGATTGGCACTAGATCTACTCTGCTAATCTCTCTATTTCTCTCTCTCTCTCTCTCCCTCTCTCTCTGAAAACACCGCCAAGAGGTACAGGAAGTTCTTGCCCAGAGTGTCTCTTCTCGAAGAATGCCATATTGGGAATTCACCTGCCTATATGCCCCACCACAGCGTTTCTACCTATTACCCAGCAGGCAGTCAGGACTACGATAATTCTGGAAATATCCTTGCGGTTCCTGTTGATAAGCTGAATCTCGCGCCAGATGTTATAGCAAGGCCACATTTTTCTTATGTCAAGTTTTCGACATCTATCCTCAACCCTCTGGCTATATAACCCGAAGATGCCGTTTTTAATAGCCCTGACCGGAATTATGACCGATAACGCATCAGCGACATCAAGAGATTAACCAACTCTGACCACAGTTCGTCCGCCCTTTTAACATTGCATTCTGGTGAGCACATTCTTGCATTGGGTAACCACGTAGTGAGATCTCAGCGACATACATATTTGCTGCCTGCCTAGCAACCAATATTCAAATTTGATGCAAGTAGTGTTTTACACTATGACACTCATGTTACATATGAGAGAAGGTCATTAGCATTTATTTATCAAATACTAATCCTAAGTACAATGGTGACCATTCTACATAATCATAGGTTAGGTTAGGTTGATTGGAGGGGTGTGATAGCCCATGTCATACGACATACACTTAAGCCAGTAAAGGCTTGTTGTGCGTTCCCTTTAATTATCAGACACAAACTGCCAGAGTTCTGCGGCAGGATTCGAACCTGCGACCTTCGCACTACGAGTGTAGTACACTACCTACAAGTCTACGAAGGCCAGTTACATAACCATAAAAGTGCTAGAAAAGCGAGTTCGAAAAAATACTTTTTAATTGATGTGTTTCGAAAGTTAAAAACCTAAATTATTTTTATAAATTTCCGAACAAAATATTCTGCAATTAAGACTATAATAGAGTTACTGCTCCCATCGGTCCTATCCATCCAGTTTTTTATTCGATTACGAAAAATGGCTGCAAAGTAGATCACACCAACTTTGAATGCTGTCACTAATACAGTTCTCCAGATATAAGATAATTAACTATTACTTTATATGGAAGATATAACCCTCCTTCACCTTCTCGACCAGTTCGCTTTTTGCTGAACTAAGCACTGGGGCTTCGAAGGAACTCACAAAAGACCTAAACACTTTCATTAATATACTTTTTCAGATACACGATAATTTATAAATACTTTGTATAAGATGTACATCTCGCCCCGAACCTCTCGTAAATTGCTGAAATTCGCACCAACTGTGGAGTGTACAATTTCATCTAAAAAATAATTATCAAGATCGATTCGCAAATGACGGAGAAAATTATGGAGAATAAAATACAAACAGGTAGCACATATTTAAGTTTATTCTTCTTATTTTTGGTGAAAATCGTTCTTTACAATTTAAGTACGAATAAATTTAAATCTGTTTTGGAATTCCTAAATCCAGTTGCAAAAGTCGCAGCTATTTTATGTGTATTATTTTTTGACTTAGTCTGTCGATATTTTAAATGTTGTTTGTGGCTGAAGCAGTAAAGGATCTTGACTATCAACATACGATGAATTGGAAGAAAAACTAGTTTGTACACAAGTGAGAGAAAGAATTTAAAAAGTAGTTAAGGCAAGTCCATTCGAAGATTGAAATAGAAGAAATTATCGTTTGGCTTATAAGCGAAAGGATCCAGTTTAAATCAAAACCCTAATTCTCTTAAACAAAATTTCTGTATTGTTTAAAGATTCCGTTGGCTTAGGAAATTCCGCATTTGCTATATTTTCGACACATTTTTGTCTTAATTTAAATGCGGATGACTTGATTTTTCTTTTGAGTGTATTAATTTAGACCAAAAACCATTATGTTTAAGCAAATTATTCAAATAGATTTTTTTTTATTAAAAACGAGTATTTGAATAACATGAATTCTTCCTCACATAATTAAATTAAAGAGCAAAGGCAATCTTTTGGCAATCTTGGAAAATATTAAGTGAAAATACTATTTTTTTAATTTAAATTTTAAAACGCAGGAAAACTATAATAGCTAGTTTAAAAACATCAGGACTTAGTTTTTCAAATCATTTTATTTAATTTCATTATTATATTTTAATGCAATTGTTTTTGTTTTTTGTTAAAAAGAAACAACAGTTAACAATGAAATAGCGCAACGCTTTTCTTAAGGGAGATAAAAAATTAGGCCCTAGAATATTTTTGTCTTGCAGGTTTAAATAGAATTATGATATTTAATACCAAGAATTTTCATATTTCTCAAAAATAGATATATATTCAAACTTCGCGATTGTCTAATTATCCAATTTTGGTATTTTCAACTAAAACAACTCTTGGGAAAAATCTCTTCTTAATATTTTCTCCCGATTGGGTCCTAAATTAAATGGAAAAACCTCAACACAATTTGCATGCATGTATTTATAAGAAATTTATTTTGTTAGGCAGCAAAGAACGAACGCTTCAAACGCAAATTCACCCTCCATTTCGTACTGAACGTATGATTAATATAAATTTCTTGGTAATTTAATATCACGTATACGTTCGCACTTAAATGAGCAAGTATTGATGTCTTCGTGGGGGTGTTTGTATTTCAACAATTTTATTTTTAGCTTTTTTTTGTGCTAAAAGGTTCTTTGTTCTCTAATTGCTAAAATAAAAATCCTTACAAATCGAAGGAAGAGAAAAAAATCGTAAAAAATAATGAAGTCAATTGTTCTTTGAAACCACATTTACTTGACTCCTCAGTGATTTTTTTCTGCATTTTCATTTTTTGGCAAATTTCAACGCCAACCAGAACATATTTTCGATTTTTTTTAACTTTCATACAGTCACATAATAAATATAAAAAAAACGTAAGTACTACTTGACATCTTTTTGGCTCATGGAGCCAAACAATGAAAAGTCATTGAACAGAGTTGAAAAAGTGTATGAATATTTGCAGTGTTTACTAAGTGTTAGTGAGTGTGTATAGCGAACATGAGGAAAGAATAGGGAAAATCAGAGATGAAAGTGATATAAAGGACACTTTAGTTGATGCTAGAACATTTAAAAATGTTTCGGCCAAATTTCATAAAAATTTAAGCGCTGCCACAATTTACATATAAAGTACCCATTTTTACGCTTCACATTATTTTATCAAATCATACAGAAGATTGTTTTAAGTATTTCCCTACGATCAGTACTACTTTATTACATTCTGAAAACTGATGATACATTTTATTTTTAAAATGTCCCATATTTTAAATTATTGCTTCACAGTAATTTTTAAAGCACTAACTTTATTTAAGCGAAACTTTTCTTTTATCTTATTTAAATTTATATTCTGAAATTTTCAATCTTCTTATTTGTGTTAAAAAAAATACCTAAAGTAAATATTGTTAGTAGGTTTTTTATTATTAAAAAATAATAAATTTTTGGTAAAAACCAGCATATTAGTCAATTAGCGTTTTTATCATTTATATCGCTTTTTGGTTTAATAAAATTTTTTTGAAAAGAGCTCTTATAAAATAGCACCTTTTTATTAAAAATATATTTTTCTGATGAAGAGTAACTTTTCTATAAATGTACGAATATGTATTAGTAGCTTTCCGATCTTTGTGATAATATGAACCTTTTTTTGTGGCAAGTACCATTTTGTAAAAAGTATATTTTTGATAAAAGTCGTTTGTGATAAAAAGTGTCTTTTTTGCACAGTGTAAGGTTGTATTAAAAAGCAAAAGGCACCTTTTTGGTAAAAAAAACTGCCAGTATGTAAAAGGTACCTTTTTTGGTAAAAAATTACCTTTTTGGTCAAACGTACATTTTTATAAAAATTACCTTTTTGGTAATAAGTAACTATTTGGTAATATGCACCTTTTTAGTAACAAGTATCTTTTTGATGAAAACCTACCTCCTTTTTGGCAAAAAGTAACTTTTCGATAAAAAAAATAGTACTTTTTTGGCAAAATGTACCTTTTTAATAAAATTATCTTTTTGGTAAAATGTTCACTTTTGATATAAACTACCTTTGTGGTAAAAAAAATACTTTCTTGTTAAAAAAAAATTTGTTTTAAATAAAGTAATTTTTTTGTTGTTGTTAAAAATTTACCTTTTTGTGTAAAAAGTATATTTTTGACTTTAAAAAAATATCCTTTCGGTAATAACCACCCTTTCAGTAAGAAACAACTTATTTTCTAGCATGTGCTTCTTAGTATAAAGTAAAATAAGCAATATTTCTGTAAAAGAAACTTTTAATTAAAAAATCAAAGAAAAAAGAAAAGATGTGTCGTGAATTTTGTCTAAAGGATAAATTTCTAGCAAAAAATTGTATTAAAGATGTTTTTTCCCTTTTTGGGGAAATTTTGGAAATAAGAAATAACTTACTATTAATAGTATGTTTTGTATAAAGGCATTTGCATCTGAAAAAGAAAGATTTTCGGCAATTATAAGCGTGCTAAAATGAAATCCTTTTTTCATTTTTATTAAATCAACTTTGGCTAGAATTTTTCAAAAGAACTTCGACTAATAGTTCTGATACCAAAGGACATACAAGTGTAATTATTGTCCCAGTTTTCTTATATTTTAACGTATACGTAACATCGAAATTTCCATTAGACAAATATCAATCATACGCATCTTTTATACCAGCTTTTGCAAAATATTAGTCATACGTCATAAAAACAGCTTCAATACAACTACGCCGCATTTTAAAACTGTCGAAAATAAGACGTGTATAAACAAACCAGTTCACTAGGAGTACAACAGATGGTATAATTACATGACCCTTGAAGAGTAAACAGAAATAAAGTCAAATCAATTGAACCAAACCGACGCAAAAACAACAACAAATACGCAAAAACACTTGTTAAACTTACGCACTAGGATTCAAATGCATACACACACTCACACATAAGCAGAGAAATACCGGTAAATAAATGATAAGAAATAACGATAACCTGCATGGAAAATACTGACTCAATAATACGAAATTTGTTTCAGTGCCACTGTGTTCCTCTGGCAGATACACAGAGAAACACTCGAAACAGTGATGATAATGATGACGACAACGTCGAGTATATTCAAGAATGTTTGCGAACAAAAAGAGGAGCGCAAAAATGACATGTAATAGCAAAATTGTTTTTGTTATGCTGCAAGCAAATAGCAGAGAAAACCATGAATACCATGTTGAAACAGATGAACAGAGGAAGGGAATACACGTGTGTTGTACAACGAACTGTTTTTGCTACACTTTTAGCCCGTTTTCTGTTTTGTTCACAAATTCCTCAACATTTTTGTTGCCATATACTTTATGTTGTCGGTTTTCTGAATGACGTCGAAACTAGAAGAATGAAAATGTACAACAACAACAATTGCATGTATATAAAAATGCCGGCTATATGGATATATTCCTACGTCTACATTTGTGAGCGAACAGTGTGAGAATGTTGGCGTAAGGTTTTACAAATACATATACACACACACGCACATGCATATACCATAATAACAGGGAATCCTGAGGGATTTTTTCCCAACGACGTAGAGTTCTAGGAAAATTCTAGAGAAAAATGTTCAAGTTACAAAAAAAAACACAAATGAAAACGAGCACAGAAATATATAGGAAAAGTATACGTACATACTTGTGTATATAGACCTTATTATATATAAGTTATGTTATGCTCTTAGAGCAGAAGTGGAAATATGTATGTTGTAAAAAAAAATAGCAACAATAACAAGAATACCAGCGATGTTAACTATAAAATTTAGACACCCTCCCTCATAACGATGATGAAAAGTAAAAAACAGTACAGTGGTATTTCACTCTTTATGACGATTGTCCAACTGATATTTCGTCTTCATCGCGGTGGCTTTATTAGCCAAATAAAAATTATTTACAGGCGCCAATATTGCAAGGAATTATTCCAAGAGTAAGTCTTCAGTGGGAAAAACTGATATAAATTTTTTAAAAGCAGCATAATTGAGCCACATTTTAACATGGCCATAAAGCATAATTTTGGGGAATATTGGGCACTATAGTATATGGCTTTCTTAGTTTCGGAAGGAGCTCATTAATGATGAATGTAAGCCAGGAAAAAGGAGTTCACCCAAATGAACCATATAAGCATGGTTTGGTAGTGATATAATTATTGAAAGCTCAACAATTAAATATTTCCTATTGTATGAAAGCCTATGCTATGGATAGGAATGGCAGGAACCTGAATATATATATATATATATATATATATATATATATATATATATATATATATATATATATATATATATATATATATATATTATATGTATTCTATATTTACAAGTATTTTTTATGGCATCACATGAGGATTTTTCTTCCCTCAACTGAAATCTATTTTTTTATTATGAATTTTGTGTCATTTAGTTTTTATTCTACCTGCAGTTGTGATTTTTTATGAAACACTCGCGTTGCTTGATAAAAGTTCATAAAGAAAAATAAGCAGTTTGGTCGTTTGTTTTCAATTATTTTTTTGGGCTACTTTAAAATTTTTGCACTTATGTCAACCAAAGGGTCTGTCTTTATGTCTTCTGTTAACAAAAAATATAAAGAATTGCGTTATTTTGCAGCAAGTACGAGTAGCTTTTAAAAAAGTACCTTTCGTAAGATGGACCTTTGACTTAAAAATTATTAAAAGGCATATCCTTTGTTACATTAGCACTACTTTTGTAAAAAGTTTCTTTTTACTCACTGGCTCTTTTTTAGCAAAAGTGTCTCTTAGTAAGAAGTATCTTTTCTATATAAAAAATACTATTTTGTGAAGAGAACTTTGTTAGTAAGAAAATATCTTTTTGGTAAAAAAGTACCCTTAAACTAAAATGAACACTTTTAGTTGAGAGCAACTTACTATTAAAAATTAAATTTTTAGTACCTTTTAGAAAACCATTACCTTTTCTAGTGAAAGTCTCCTTTTGGAAATTAATACTTTTTTTTAGCAAAAAGTACCTTTTAATAAAATATATCTTTTTTAGAAAAAATATGTTCTTTTTAGTCAAAAGTTTGGGAGTTGTGTTGTTCTTCCCTTGGGGTTTGCTTGAATTTGGGACGATTTTCCTTCATCGCACATCAAATTAGATTTACACTGATTATGACATATAACCGAAAATGGTCTGTTTAATACCCTAATTTGACGTGGGATGGCGAAATTTTTTTTTCAAATTCACGTGCTAACAAGGTACCAAGAAGTACTTTTTTAGTAAAGAAAACATCTCAGTAAAGTAGAAATTCGTTTAAGTGAAAATTCCCCGTTTCAATGAAATACTACCCTAACAACTTGAGTTTCGTACGCCTGTAATATGTATAATTTTTTTTTAGTTTTAATAGTGTAATTTTAAAAGTAGTTAATATTTTTAATTATATTGTACATTTTACTGCAGCTGTATAATAATATTTTAATACGCAACCGTAAAATTCCTACTACTAAAATTTTTAGTACTAAAATGCAAATCTTTTTTTGAAATTTTTTCAAAAAAGTAGTTTTCAGCATGACCACTTAAGTTTCGTACAGTCAATAAAGTTCCGTTATTTCTATGTAAAATTACTTTGTGCCATAAATCTGAGTACAGTCAAGTCTTATAAAGTGAATTGTAACGTTCTAAAATATATACATACTACATATAAATAAAATGCCACGTGGAAATGCTGTTTCAAGAGAAATACGTGAATTGGTTGTACAAAAAGTGAAAAATGGCCTATCGAATAAAAATATTGGTACAGAACTAAATTTGCCGAAATCAACTGTGCAGTACATTTTTAAATCTTATAAAAGAAACACACGAATTACAAAAATTGTGGAAAAATTTCCAATATCACGCAACGTGATATACGGTCATTGGAGTCCATAATACGAAAAAATAGAAGAAGTACCGTTCGCAGTTTGACTGCGGAGTGGACTTCAGCTGTTGGAAGAACTATAGGACGAGAAACAACCAGGAAATATGTAAAAAAATTGAATTATGGTTTTTACAAAGTAAGTATGAGGTGGTTTCAGGATTTCATTGTTATAAGGAACGAATGAAGGAAGTGTCCCATATTATAGGCCAAGGCGAAACCCCACCTAACTGCAATACAAAAGAAAAAGCGACTATTATGGGCCAAAGAGCGACAAGCCTGGACTCAGAGGCAGTGGCAGTCCATAATTTTTAGCGACGAGTCTAAGTTCGAGATGTCCGTAGGAGATACTCGCAGTAGAGTAGTAAGAACAAAAAGTGAAGCTTATCACAGAGATTGCCTCAAACGTACGGTTAAGTTTCCTGGGAGCATTATGATATGGGGTTGCATGTCCGCAAAGGGTTTAGGAAACCTATGTTTTATAGAATCAACCGTAAATGCGTCGCAGTACATAGATATTTTAGAAAACTATTTGGTACCATCTGTACCAAATTTAGTTACTTTCGACGAATACATATTTCAGCAAGACGGAGCTCCAGCTCATACCGCCAAAACTACAAAAAATGGCTTCAGGATAACAACATTAACGTTTTGGAATGGCCATCATCTAGTCCAGACTTGAATCCCATTGAGTCGATTTGGGCTATTATGAAAAGACGTCTTAGAGGTGATCCCCAAACAACTATGGCAGGTCTCAAAAGAAAAATACAGGAAATATGGGATTCTATTGCTCCCCAAGAATGCCTAGACTTAATAGACTCCATGCAGAGACGCGTCGTTGCAGTTATCAATGCCAAGGGTGATGTTACCCAATATTGATTCAAACTTTGAACATAGTACGAAACTATAATGGTCAATATTATTATTAAAGTATCTGAGTTTTTTTCTTTTGTTTTAAAATAAGTTAATGCCTTAACTAAACTTGAAGTTTGTGATTTAAATAAATAGTTAATTTGTTTTTAAAAATGTACACTTTTTTTAAATCAGCGCGATAATATGGGAAATAAATAGACGATAAACGAAAATAACATAGGGTACGAAACTCAAGTTGTTAGGGTAGTATAAGTACATATCTAGTAAAAAGTACCTTTTTATTAAGAAAAAGTACATTGCTAGCTAATAAAAAGTACCTTTTTTTTTTTTTTAAAAGTACCTTTTTTTAGCAAAAAGTACCTTTTATGTCAAAATAACTTTTCCTAGTAAAAAGTACCTCTTTTAAAAAATATTTTTACCAAAAATACATTTTTAGCAACAAAAAAGTAGATTTTCAGCAGAAAAAGGACCTTTCTATTAAAAAGTACCAGTGGCTCTTTAGTAATAAGTACCTTTTACATAAAAAAGTTTTCTTTCAGTAAAAATGTATTTATTGTAGAAAGTGTTTTAATAAAAAGTATTTTTTACGGCGAAGTAATACTTTGTTAAATGTAGCCCCTAGCCCAAGAATTACTCATAGTTCTTTAAAATTCGGGGCCGGTGCTATACGAACCAGTAAGTTGCCTTAATATTGTTTTGCGCTGGTGGAATATAAATATATTCATTCAGATGGTGATATTTACACTAGTAGAGAATTTCAAATACTCACGGAATATGTACATACATATATCTGATATTCTAATAACTTTTTAGAAATGAATTGAAAACTGTTTTTGCTTTAAGTTCTCATCACAGAAAGTGCTAATTGAAGCTATTACAGATCGAAGTGATGTGAACAGTTCTGCAAAAAATTACTCAATTGATTTTTGACGAAGCAGCAATTAATTGCAGGGCAAAATAATGTTGGTTCTGACCCTTCGTCAGCTTTAACGGTTTAAATGATACTTTAATTCCCAAGTATTATTTTATAAAAATTTCCTTCTTCGACCACAGTACATTGTACCGCAAATATTGCAAGAATGTTAGTAACTAGTTCTTAGCAAGGGGCAAAAACATTTACATACATCTGTGTAAAAAGAGTAACTAAAGCGCATTAAAGGAGGCTGAGCTGTGTACCATAAAATCACTAGTAGAGGAGGGAGTGAAAATTCAAACAAAAACAAAAATAGAAGGAAAAATTCATACACACAGACTTTGTCTTCTTAATGAATTTTACTAATAGAAATTTTTCTAGTCAAAGTGAAAAAACCAAGAAACTTATTTTATATTTCACCAACCAGCTTATAAAACTTAGAAATATTCCAATTAATAAACTGAATTTCATGTAACACTTTTCTTGATTTATTTTTAATAATTAAAGAGGAAGAAAAACGCCCTTTCCTTCAGATTTTTTCTAAGTAAACGGTCGTTTTTTCTCTTTGCTACTTTTATGAAATACATTTTACTATTTCGTAATTGAATTGTAAGTAATTAACAGTTGTGGATATTTAACTAGTTTACAAAACAATTTAACACAAAATTGGCAGTATTAATACACGCATATACTTTTAGGCGCTTAACACACTAAATACCGACACGCAACCACATTTATTAATATCCAAAAGTACGAGTAAGCAAGGTTTTCCCGGAGCAAACGATTTTAGCATGATTTTTCTTTTAATAAATTTTCTTTATTTTCTTAAACAATTTTCATTAAGATTCCTCCCCTTTTACTTGAGTTACAGCATAAAATCGTTATCTTTATTGCGTTTTAAATAGTTCGACTTTCAAATTCATACTAAAAAAATCTCTAGATTTTGTGTGAGTTCAATGATACAAATTTTTTATTATTTTTTTTATATTTTTGTTGCTGTGCATATAAAAAGCCAACGACAACAAGCAGCAGTTAAAAGAAACACAGCGATAAGTACAAGAAAAGGAAAAAAGTATTAAAAACAACGTCATCTGTTTGGTATTTGCAACAGAGAGGTATAATGGAACCTTTCTGCAAGGTACTTTTTGTGTTGAAAAAGTACTATTTTCAGTTGAGTTGTTTTGCATGCATATATACAAATGTGAGCATGTATACTATATACATACGTATATGTACGTACGAACTATTTCCTTAACTGTAACAAGATTTGCTTTAGATTCCTTTGCAAACTATTGATATTAAAAGGGGCTGGAGATGATTAAATAAACACTTCAACGCTTCTAAGAAGACTCCAATAGAAACAAGTCATCATCCGATGAAAATATGCTTCATCGAAAGCAAATGGTGATTGACGTACATATTTATTTGCAGATCTGCGCTTAAACGACAAGCAGCGAACAGTCACACACACACACACAAACATACATACTATATGCAATAATTGACGTGTTTATTTTGTCGTCTCCAAGCCATGTAAGTTTCGAAAGTTTAACAATATTTTTTAAGCTTAAAAATGTGATTAAAGGTTGGTACATTTTCATAACTTTCCCATGCCATCACATCATGCTCTCCTCCAGAGATGGAAAATTAAGCACTGTTATATTAACACGCCAGAGAGCAGGGCGTCGATTCTTGTTCTGTTTTAAAACTTTTCATTTTAGTTTTGACAAATATTTTTCAGTCCACTTTTTCAGGGGCACTTACTTTCAGGTTCTCCGCTGCGTTAAGAAAATATGTGTTAATGCAAAGTAAAGTGAAAAGAGAATTGGCTGCCATTTTTGTAGATGGCACCAAATTTTTTTTATTTTTTTTTTTTTTTTTTTTAGCAAACTGCGAAGCTGCTTGGCTTATCTGCAGAGACACCCGGAGTCTGCGGCAGGAGTCGAACCAGCGACCTTCGGACTACCAGTCTAGTACACTAGCTACTAGTCTACGAAGCGACTCTGCCTTGTATATGTATTTATGTTGTAAATATACGAGTATAGAGAATTCGTTGTCAACAAGCAGTGCTGCGATACACACCTCAAGAAGGTGGAATTATTGTTACTGCTTATTTGACAAATTTTCAGAGTGTTGTTTTAAGGTAGCGTGAATTTCGTCGTCGCTTTCCTCGTAGTCGGGTTCCATGTGCTCGAACAATTACGCGTTTGTCTGATGCGCTCCGTGGGAACAGGGTCCTCTACAGATGTAGCAAGAACTGATCGGCGTTCTATTACTCGTTCGAGCGAGAACGTCTCAAAATCTAACATTGGAAAAGGAGTCGCCAATTAGGAGTAAGAAGTTTTGCGAGAAACAACTCAAAATGCCCTAAAACGAGCGTAATTATGTATCAATAAGGGAGGTGGTTATTTGAGCGATATAATTTATTTCAATTAATGCCGTCAATTTTACACTTTCAAATGAACAAATAAGACCCCTTTTCAAAGACCCGTTAAACAAATAAGATCTTTTTCTTCGTTTATAATGAAGTTTAAGCCAATTCATACCATTACATGAAATTTTCATTAATTTTCAAAGAACTACTTTTAAAATATACTTTTATAGTTAAGATAGTTAAAATTGTTCAAACGATATTTTCATATGAAAAATTGTTTGCGCTCTTTAAAAAAAACCAGAATCGCTAGTGCGATGGAACAGTAAAAAAGCTGTTTCGTTCCACTTTTTTCCGAATATATGAAAATATGAGAACTTTTTATTCCATAATTTCACAGACCAAGAATAGAACGTCAGGAATCATGAGGAAATTCTTGAATTCTCTAAGATTATATAACTGCAACTAAAATTGAAAACAATATATTTTGAATTGCAAGCAAACTGGTGTGTATTGGTTGTATGCGATTTGTTTACAATAGCCCATACATTACACAATATTATTGAAAGTTTACTGTAAATATTATTGTCATATTCACACAAAAAATGTGGTGCGGCTTTTCTCACAGCAAAAAAAAAAAAAAACATAATACACACATGCAGGGATAGAGTAAAAACAAGTGGAGATTTGCGTTGTTGGGCGTATCAAGAATTTGTTGACGGAGTCAAAACTATTTGTTGATTTGTAAATTAAAAGGAAATATCTTTCAAGAAAGTAGACAATGTCTAGCTTATGGCAGTGTGTTCGAGTTGAGCTGTGTAGAATATTGTGCCTTAGGAGCAGTAAATGCTTCTTTAAAGGAAATAATTTTAAATGGATCCTACTCCTTTGTGAATTTTTAAAAACAAAGATTATTTGCAATGAATAATAATATTTATCTTAAATTTAGGAACAAAAAACACACGAATGGAACAACTGAATCAATTAGTGGAGCCAATTTAGTAATAAATTATTGCTTGTGAAGCTTTCATTTATCTTTTTTATATTTTTGAGAATATGCAAGATTAATTTTGAAAGCTTTTTTGCGAACGTGAAATTAAGGCAGAACTTCTTACTATACTTAAACTGGTACTAAGTATGTACGTACATAATTTGATTTTAAAAATTTTCGTTTTCCATGCCTGGGTGGAGATGAATGTAAATAAAACGAAGCTCAACGTGTTTTAACGAAGCCGTTTAGTTTCCGCATAAGTGCTCGTGTGCATGAACATGAGGTTGTGTTGCTATTGTTTTTTTCTTGCACGTTTTTCAACAAACAAAACAAAGCAACAAACTTTATGAGAAAAAAATATATAACGGTAAATTCACCAAATTCAACATTCCTAGTGCTTCCTCTCTCTCTCTCTTTTCTTATTCATTGAAAGAACTAACTGGTATGCAACAATTCTCTTAAATTTTAGTGCTCTTTTCCCATAGTGCTACTCGTACATCAGATTGCCACACGTTGTTTTATGTTTCTTTTTCTCCATACAAATCGTTTTATTTATTTTTTTAGATTTTTTAGCTTTTCGTCGGCTTATATTTATAAGATTTTCTCTGGTCAATCAAGTTTTCCATGTTATCTATTTGGCAGTCTGTCTGTTTGTCTTGCCGTTTTTTGCATGCATACCTATGTATGTACGTTGTTGTCAACTATTTTCCTGTCTTTTTCAATGTTGTATTGTTACTGGTGACGTAAAAATATCAACATCAGGTATTGTATTACGTTGTGCAGTAAGTAAAATACGTGGTATTTCTTCAACTCCAACATGACATTTTGTGTTAAAATTTTCATTTTTATTTCTTTAATAAAAATTTTTATTTTTTTATTATCTGTTTTAACTTACGTAAATTTTTTTGCGATTTCTTGACAAGGTGAAAGGTAAATTTATTTGCACGTTGACTTACCTGAAAGAAGAAAAGAAATAAAGAAAAATTAATTTGAATTGATAATAAATTTTTATAGGAAACAACAGATTTGTGAAAAAAAAAATATTTAAATATCAAAATGCAAATGCAAAAAACTCACTTTGAAAAGATATTTTTGACAAACTGTATGTATGAATATACGTAAATACATATGTGTATGTATGTGCATGTAACATCGCTAGCTTTACCAACTGACGTAACTGATATACATATGCATACTATATCTAGTTACCAATTACGTCAGATGGTTTGTGCGAGGCCTGTTGTCATAGAAGATGTTTATTCTGCCTTGGGCCTAAGTGTCCTGGTTACGACCAAATAAACACATCAAATATTGTATATGTGTGAATGTTCTGTCTTCGTCGCATAATCGCAGACGTACATACATACATATATACACAGTTTGTCAATAATGAGTTTGCACATTGAATATAAACATTTTTGTTCAAATATATCATAAATTTATAGATATTTAAAGATATCATGTTGGAAAAAACTTGTAATCAGTTTGAAATAAGAAAGAAATACAACAACTACATTTCTTATTGTCATTTATTGTCTTTGCATAAAAACTTTCTTAAACATTTTGTTTTAGTGAAAATATTAAAAACTTGTTTTGGTTCAAAATTGAATGCCAAAAAAATTTAATTATTTCGGATCTCATTTGGCCACCAGAGAGTAGAATGACCACAAATGGATTTCAAAACGCAACATCTGGTTCGAGCTACCGAATTATTTTCAAAAAAATACTAGATTTTAGTTGTTTTTATGCTTACAACTGCTCGAATTTACTAAACTTGTCTTAAACAATTTAACCTAATAAAAG
Organism: Germaria angustata; assembly: GCA_963681545.1. Taxonomy (NCBI): domain Eukaryota; kingdom Metazoa; phylum Arthropoda; class Insecta; order Diptera; family Tachinidae; genus Germaria; species Germaria angustata. The sequence goes on along the minus strand of OY813001.1, from coordinate 33,152,458 downwards.
AAATTTATCTTATATCGAAAAACTTTCCCAACTGAAAGAATATACTATAAGTATGTATACATCCACACATGCTTTTACAGTATCCTTTCATAAAAATCCCTTGAGCAACATAAGCAATATGGCATAGTTTTACTATATCTTGTATATGATTTATTCAAATACTCAGCATGTTCAACATCCTGCCACTATTTCCGGATTTTCTTAAACTTTTAAAACTCCAGCAAATAAATCACACCCAATTTTAAGCACTTGTTAGTAAAAAAAAATTCTGCCTTCCCCTTTACAATTTTATTTTTTATTACTTGACAAGACACACCAAAAAATGTACAAAAACAAAAACTGTGAACACTAAAAAAAACACACAAAGTCAGTGAAGAGACGAGGTGAGACGAAAAATTTCTTGCATTAACAAATCAATGAAATTTTTGCACCAAAAACTGACTTCGACTGTTGGTTCTGGCTGCTGTCGTGGATGTATTTTTCCCCACTTCATTCTTCTTTCTCGAGTTTCATATGCTGGTGACGTTTTGTTAGCGCCCATCCCCCCCAGATCGTATTACAGCTGGTGGGTGGGGAGAAAGCGATGATTTCAAAGACAAGAAACAAATTTGTTGTTTTGGGGCCAAGACAATGTAAAAGAGACCGTGAACATAAGCGTTGAATTAAACATCTAAAAGAGCTGATAAAAAAAACTGTAAAGGAAAACGTGCCCAAGTAGCAGTTAATTTTTTTATTATTTTTATTTTTTTGTTATTTATGAAATTTATTGAATTTTGGGATTTTATGCAAAAATATTCCGGAAATATTCTGTAAATGTAAAAAATTTAAAAAGTTACTTATTTTTTAGAGAATGTAAAAAGATATTTCAACAGTTTTTAACTGAACTGTTTTGAAAAATTATTCAAAATATTGCATTTCGCATACAATATCAAAAAAAAAAACATTTATGTATCTGCAGAATTCCTAACAAAAACATAAGGGTCAGAGTCCATCCGAAAATTAAATTGAAATTGATGACTTTTGATTTCTTATGCAATAGATAAGCAAAGTAAGCAAAATTCAATTATTCTTAAGGAGCGATATTTGCTTAGATCTCAGAGATCCATTAGCTTATTTTTCCAACTTCCTGAAAAGCCCAGTTGACAACATTTTGACTAAAGCCCTGATTTACTATCTATGAAGCTGTGAAGCTCTGTTGTCGTTCGGAAAAACAATTTTTTATTATACAAAATATACATACTTGTTTCTTTAAATCTGCATAAAAACACCAATAACTGATGCAATTACTTTCCCATAAGAAAATGGAAATCACGACTATTGTATCCTTTCCAGAAGTAAAGTATGAGTATATATATTTTAACCAACAAACACTTTGGCTCGTCTGCAGAAACACCCACAGTCAGGAATCGGCAGGAATCGAATCTGCGACCCTTAGACTTCTAGTCTACTACACTAGCCACTAGTCTAAGAGGGCACTCAGTGGTCCTTGTGGTAAATAGCCAACTGTACTTTAATATAAAATTATTATATTTGCAAATAAATTACAAAACGGTGAATAGATATTAAATCACTGAAAATTATCCAAATTCTTACTATTTGAGGACCAAAATCTCAATGTTTTTATGATCTTTTTACAAGTTCTTTTTCCTGATTATTTATTTCCAACTCCTAAAGTTCACAAAATGCTTGGGCTTGAATTTTCCAAGTTTTTGTTGTGGTGGAAAAATGTTGTACTACAATTTAATAATTTTCAACAAACTCCAAATTATTGTGATAATTATACTATACAACAACATCATTTTTTTCAAATAGCAAGGTTCTTCTAACAATTGGTAGAAAAGATGAAAAATAAATTGGTATTTTGAAACTTTACGTCTGACTCCTCTTTTGGCAAATTGATATAGTGAATCGGATTGTTAAATTTTATATCCCTTGTATTTTAGATATTGGGGGTGCTCAGCAGTTTTATCTAAGAACATTTTTGTGGATAATTTTAACACTCTAGCTCTTTGCAGCATGGGTCTTTTTGTCCCATTTCTTGATGAGGGACAAAAACCTCCCCCGGAATAATGATATAGCGGACTGAAATGTTCAACAAAACTATTTTTCATAAAATTTTACTATATGCAGGTCACTGAAATACACCAAAGCTCGAAATTTAACCTAAACTCCAGAAATAAGTCAAAACATAAAATGCGTTAAAGGGTTAATTTCGTACTTATTTACAATTGCAACACCAATTGTAACCTTTACATTTTAGTTACAAGATGTGTCCAGCAGTTTTATGTTAAACACTGCGGGAAACAAATTTTGTGGAGCATTTTAACCCTCTAAATCTTCGCATTGTGAATCTTGTTTGTCCCCTTTCCCTCAGAGGAGCTAAAACCTGCTCTTATACAGCGATGTAGCGGACTGTAATGTTCCACAGAAATATTTCCATTTAATTTTTCTACGCTTCATCAAATGCATCACAGCTCATAATTCAAAATGCCATAATAAATTAAAACTTAAAGTGTGCTTGAGGGTTAATTTCGTACACTTGGTGATTAACTGCTCCAAAAACTGGATTCTAGGGGGTGAATTTGTATAAGAAAACTGTTTTACGTATAATTTTACTATAACTTGTCTTCAAAAGAAAGCTATTGATAATATATTTATTAATGAAAAGTTGGGAGCAAATTTAACCATATTTTTAATAGCAACGAGTCTTATTAGCTGCACCCTGACAGTAGGTATTTTTTGTTTCTATAAACAAATAACGAATGTAGGTTATTTTCAAAACTACATGCTATTGGATAAGTAAATTATATTCATAATTTGCACTCAATTTAGGCATAGTTCATAGTTTGTGATCATAGCAAATGAAAATTGTCAATTTTAGCAACAGTTTTAGCAACAAAAATTCCATATAGAGCACTTAAGATATAGTTTTGAGAATGGAATTTGCAACTTCAGCCTTGCTATCGGTGCAACATTCTGATAAACTTCCAGTGCCTGTGCTACGTCCTCGAGATGCCAGTCAATATTTTGGCACTACTATGTGCTTTGAAACAGAACACTGTGATAACGCATGCTGGGATAACTTAGGAAATGAAGTAGTTCCCAACATAAACGTAGCTAGAGAATTTTCCGTAGGGGTATACAGCTCCTGAGAGTTTTTTCTACAGGCCTTTGATGAAAAAAAATTTTATGACTTATTACAAATTCCACAAAAAGGGAAACATTTGACGAATGCTAAATTTCTTCTGGAGAGTATTAAGCCCCCAACAGACAGCTCCATCCTCGCCTCTGTTCGATATTAATTAATGTCTTAAGAGTATTTAAATGCATTGGTACGGAAACTGATTCTACAGAATAGATGGATCCTCATCCATTTGAACCTGTTGTTAATGTTACTGATTCTCGTAAGGGCCAAGACAAATTTTCTGCGATACTCTTTAGCTGACGTAAAATGATTGCTTGTTTTAATAATATTAAAGGCTAAAGGACTAAAATGAATATCGCCACAAGGAATGGCGTATCTTTAAAAACTCATCCAAGAAAAGAGCAAAAGCTGCACTCCTTTATTGTGACAATTCCAGGAATCCTATAATAAAAATAATAAATTATTTCATAAGTTTCGTAGCAAATAAATTTAAAAAATTTTCTCTTTTTACTATAACAAATATTTTTGCTCGTCCTAGTATGGAATAGCTTATGCAAAAAACATAATTTGCCGTATAGAAAAGCTTTAAAGCTTTAAAGAAGTCATTTACAATGTTCTAGGCAAAAATCGTTCTGCTACTTCTCGAATATACCTCGACACCATGCTAAATTCTCACATGGATTATTTCGAAAATCGGTTGGAAACAGAATGCGATGAACTTGGCCTTATTTTCGGCTTCATTCATGCCTTATTTTTTCGTCAGAAAAGGCTACAAGTTTTCAAGTTTCATTTTTAAAGTTGCAAAGTAATAATTTCCGATTCTCATCTAATGTCGTTTCTTTCGAAGAAAAATGTTATATATATTTTACCCTTTTAAATATTTTTATAAACATAAATAATTCCAAATAGAAAATGGAATTATTCACAAAAACATGTAATACTTTATAAAAAGATGGAAGAACTAACTCTCAAAATGTATGGAAATTATTTCTTATTCTTGCGTCTTCGCCCTTGTGCAAGAAATTTAGAGTGCATTTAAAATATTTGACTAATAAACTATTACACTTTTTTTTGAACACAACTGTTCAACTATTTATATACATACATACATACTCGAATATACATACAAAAATGCATATTACACATTCTCAACTTGTTTTTTCCGTTTTCTCCAAAGGGAACCGGAATTCATGTGCAAGCATTTAAATTATTCATTTTTTTCTGTTGTAATTTTAATGTGACTGATTTTTCTCCTAAAGAATAAAAATCTTCCAACAAAAAGACAACAACAACAGGACACCCAAAACAATTTAAGCTTGTACAAATGTGTAATTGTCTAAATGTGTGCATGTCACAACCTGCTGTGTTTTGCATGGGCATGCCTGCCTGTCTGCTTGCCTGCCTGCCTACTGTTAAGCGCAACGTAATAGCTGCCACTGCTGAGTTTGTTCCATCTGGTTAAACGTTCGTTACTAGTTTTCAATTCCTGCTGCTGTTGCTGTTGCCTGTAATAATATCAGCCGGAAAGTTTTGCTCTTTTAGCTGTTGTAAATGGCATAAATAATTTTGGTATTTGCAAAACATATTTTTTTAGTTTTCATTCATTTATTTATAGAGCGAAAGTAAATATTCCTTTTTTGCATTTCCTGGTTATTGTTCAACGATTTAGGAGCATTATCTTACTTGTAAATAAGTTTGAGTGCAAAAGGAAGTTGGAACTGGTTGGAAAAAAGAAAAATGATTTATTGAAAATCAATAGATAGATAAATAAAACAAAAACAATGATAGTGTCCTTTAAGTTCCCTGAAATAAAGGAAACAAACAACTGCATTTATATAAAAAGCAAAAATACACAAACGGAAATAAAGTTTTGATGCCACTTCCTTGCAAGAGTTTTTCTTTGTTTTTCAAGGAACATTAACTTTTTTTCGTTTAAAGGAAAAGGGAAATATTTATTATATTAACGGGTATACAAGGATATAAATATTTAAACATTTTATAAAAAAATTGCTTCCTGAATTAAAAAAAAAATTAAACAAACCTACATATGTATTGTACATGTATTATGTCCTTGGTTTCTATGGTCGACATTTAGAAATTCCTGGAACATTTTAATAGTCCATATGAAGAAAAAATTCACCACCTTCCCTGAGTTGTGTAATTCTTGAAGTTTAAATTTTAAATCAGGATATTTGTTCTCTTTAACGTAAAGGAATAGTTTTCAGTAGCAGACGGTTGGCAAGTGGTCCGTATTTATGACACAATTCTTACGACATGCGCATGTCCTGCGAAAATTCCTTATCACGCTCTATAAAGAGACGCTGTTTTTTTAATTACGTTTTATGTTTGAAATTACAGCTTTTTGCAATTGCCCGTTCAAAAGTACATATTAGTAGCATATGGTTCGCGCAATTATAAATGAGAGCAGAGGGACAATTTAAATTAATAAGTGAACAGGATGACAAGTTTAACCATTTATAGGAAGCTATAATTAAAGAACATTAATAGAACTACTTAATTTATTTAATAATTATGTGCGATTAAATTGAAAACGTAAAGGACAAATTAATTTATATTAATTTAATGCCCTTAAAATTGTTGCTTATTACAGACACAAATAAAAATTACAAAGACTAGATTTGTTGCATAAAACTTTTAATCAATCTTATGGAGTTTTTTGTATTATTTTTTCATACCTTCAATAGGAAATTAGAATTAAAATATTTCGTAGTTACTGATGATTTCACCTTAATTCTCGAGGTTTCGAGGTCCTAGCAAGCTATTCTGTCTATTTTCGTGGTGACGTCCATATTGTTTTGTACTACATTCGCGCGAGTATGTATATATATATATATGTATATATGTATGTGTGTGTATTTGCAATTGCGTCTTTTTTAAACAAACACAAAAAGCGATGCTATTTGGCTCTTATGCAGAAACACACACTCACAGTGTACGACAAGGATCGAACCTGGGATCCTCAAACTTTTGGACTAGTGCACTAACAACTAGTCTACATTTAGATAAATAAAATCTTATGAACCCTTATTTCTTTCAATGTATTTTCATTGATTTTATTCCATTTGTATGATTTACTATCATGAAAGGAAATCATAATTTTTAATAATTTGTTTTGCTTCAAAGTGGTGTTTTTTAGCCTTAAAACTAATGTGGACTTCAAGTAAAATGTTTTTTTCATTCGGCCACAAGATTTCTTATTCATTATCAGGACTTTATTCTTACAAAAGTAAAAGAAAATAAAAACTTAACAAAAAAAGGAACGCGAAAAAATATGTGCTTATTTTATTTCTGTACAATTGCAATATGCATTGTTTGTTGCGGCTTTAGCATTTTGCAAAAACTCTAATTGGTTTTTAACAATTAGTTGGGGAGAATAATCCCAATAAAAATTTCAATATTCTGTACGTTTATTTATTTTCTGCTCATATTTTACATTTCATTTGAAGTGTGATGGTATAAAAAGGATATATAACTTAACGTTAATTTATTTGGCAATCGTGACAATTTTCATTTGATTTCTCTCTCATGAAATCCCATGAAAATCAAAAGACTTTTATTAAAATTAGCGCAATATATTGATTAGGATACAAAAGAAAATTTTATCTTCTGTGTCCTGCAACCTTTGTATGCTTTTGACATGAAGGCTCACGATGATGATGTAGCGACCATCAAAAACTACACTATGCCGTTCTGCTAATGTAACCAGATTCTACTTATTGCCTCCTCAATAACAACAATTTTAAAAAATTATCAATCTGAATGGCGAGATTCATAACTGGAACTCGAAGCAAATTAATTCGATTTCAATTAAGCCAATATTTCGTAAACAATTATCCACAGGATTAATATTTTGTTTGGTTTTGCTACCAAAAAATATGCGAATCAACTTTTTTGAATTTGATTTTTTGAATTTTAATTATTCAATTTTTTGTTTGTAGCATAGTGTTGTTTATTTGAATTCTATCACAATAAAAATAAACTGCATTGTCATCACACCTAATAGTATTGTTTGTCTATTTATATATTTTTTATTATTTAGTTTTGTAAACAAATAATAAAAGAAAGCCAGAAAGCGATCACAGAAATCAAATAAATTATTTGTAATAGTGACATAATTAAGCTGAAAATTTATTAAGAAAAATATAAACAAATGTACATACATACATACATATGTATGTATGTATGTACATAAACAAGTACATATGTATATAATAATGACAACAAATGCCATAGAACGTATTTATTGCATTATTCATTCTAAAGTGTCGTGTTGAAGTGAAACAGATGTTGAAGGCACAACAAAATATTTATTTATTGTTCTTATCAATTTGACTGTGAAACTGTTTGAAATAACATTCTTAACTCGAGTTTATATAAATAAATATTTACAAACGTGTTTTAGAAGTGCGCTAATCTTTTTTTTACAAGTATATAAAATAATTACTCCACTATCTTCATTTTTATTTAATGTCAAGGCTACTAGATATTTTCCTTGATTGGCTCCGCATTAGACCGCTAATAAACGGTTAAGAAAAGTAAATAATTGAAGATAATCGAGATCAGAATACAAATATAATGCACGGAAATGCTGTTTAATGACATTATCTTTATTGACAGTTGCCATGAGATGCACTGAAAGTAAAATTGAACTAAAAATTAAGAAAAATTACTAAGTCTACGTTCAGACGCATCATGTCTTATTGACATGATTCTTACTTTTTCTTCTTTGAACTTTCTTTGGCGTTCACACAAGTCATGTCTTGTTGACGAGTTGTTTTTATGTATGTGTACATCATAAAAAACGTTGTTTGAGCATTTTTGACATTACGAATGAGAAAGCAAAACGTACTGACAGTGTACATAAACTTGCGTACTCGTTTCTTTTCCCCTCTTCGATCTCGCCTATAAAATAGCAATCATGTCAATAAGACATGATGCGTCTGAACGTAGACTAAGTTTCAGAAAAAAAAAAAAAATAATAATAATAATATGAAATAAAAATGCCACCTCACAAAACCATAAATGTGGAAATAAAGTCAAGTTAATTTTAAAAAAATTTCGGCCCTTAATAGTACTGGGGACAAAGATCCCTATTTGTAGAGCATAATCTATAATTTCATACATATAAATCCAAAGAAATTTGGATTTGATTCCTCTTTTAAAGTTATTTTTCATAAAACTTTTCTTAACTTAAAGTTTGCTGTCGATTAGGGTTATGTGTCATGTGGAATTTCACTATTTTCAGATTTTTCTGATTAGTTACGGATTTTCCCGATTGCTGAGCCTATAAGCGTAGCTACAAGCGGTCTGCAACCCCCCGAAAATTTTCCTAGGGAGCTTTAGTCCTTTAATGAAAAGGAAAATTATATATTTTATTAGAAATTCCACAAGTATCTGCGCCAATGTACTAGCCATATTAATACAAACTGGCCAGCTCATATATTTGGTAATTAACAATCATTTAAATATATGTGCATTACTACGGATCAGTGTTGCCAGCTTGGGGAAAATTGATATGACATGTTACAACTCACAAATACAAAAAGTGCTCCTAGATTTACGGGGTTTCTGTAAAATGAATTGCACTGTTTGTAAAATTTTGTTTTGGAATTTCCGGGGACCAAAAGCATTGTATTCCTTTAAGTTTTTAAATGAGCAAAGCCATGAAAATATCTGGAAACCATTTTGTTTTTCGTTTTTTCGAAATACAATTTAAATAAAATCGCATGGTTTTTAAAATTATTTTATATTTACGTATTTATTTATTATTGCTTTATTATTTATTTATGTATAAGAAAAATATATCAAAACAGATAAGATGACTGTTGACACCAAAATCGTGTAAATGTTACCCCAGCAAGAAGTCAAGTTTACTTTTGCTATTTTTTTCTAATATTGAACAACATTAAATAATTAACATCGTTTTCTAATAAAGTCTGCGCCAGTACAAAGCAAATTTTTCCATTGAATATAAGTAAATGAGTCGTATGTTGACTTTTGTTAGCCATTTTATATATTTTAGACACCAAAAAGATATAAACTATAAATAATATTTTATCTGATTGAAGAAAATTTTTAATATTATATTATAATATATAATATAAAAAATACTTAATATTGAAAATTTATTATTTTGGGATATTCTCCCCAACTAAATATTAAAATAATTAGAGTTTTAAAAAAAATGTTTTGTTTGTTGTGGCTTTAGCTGTTCTTATACAGACATTTCATTGGTCGCTAAACCAAATCGTCAATGAACTTTAAGCAGTTTGAAAACATTCATATTTATGCCAAAAGAATATAATATATTATGAGAATTCAGTATTGCATATAATCATTACAAAATATATAATCATAATAAGTTTAGAATATAAGAAATATTAACGCTATTGTTTTTATATTTTCTCTTATTGTAACAATAGATCCACATCGAATGTAAATTCTTTGTTTGGCAGTTTATAAATATATTGTAACAACTTGCATCTGAGCAGCAAATACAACGAGCCAACCCACTACACCAAACAACCCACGCAATATAATTATACCGGGAAAAGTACCGGTGTTTCCGGTCACATCTTTTTATTTTAACTTGCTCATTCCTTGGTCGAAATAAAAAGCACAGCTCAAAAAAACTACAAGAATTAACCATGCAACTGATGTAAAACAGCAGCAACCCAGTTGGACTGGCATCACACACTGCACAGCAGAGATGGACAACCATCATGCTCCAGACACAAACAGATAGAATCATGAGAGCAAAGATCAATATCAATAGTTTGCGATTATGATAGTGTCAATCATGTGTTTTCTTTGCGTGTAGCAACTAAAATTCACAATGATAATTTGATATTAACACGTAACAAAAGTTACAAGGGAAAGTTAACCAATATGACATATTGTTATCGCTAAACTTAAAAAAATCCCTTCACTAAACTGAACAACCAGAAAGTTGATTAATTTTAAATTTCTCATTTCTCTTCTTATCACCTAAAATATTAACAGAGCAAAAAAATAAAAACAATTTTCCTGCTGTTGAATAAAGGCCTATTGCATTATTTGGGCCTACACACACAACGAGAAGGAAATGAAAAGAAAATGATTTATTACAAAATTTTCATCTATTTAATGCCTGTTTAAAGGAGCATAAAAGTTAACTTAACATCCACCTAAAATCAAACACTTTCACGTGCACACACACTCTCAGCCGATTGCACACAAATACTCGTTCATATATTCATATCAAATAAAAAACAAACCTTTGCTTACACACACAAAAAAACACATTCACGGATTTAATGCCAGTTTTTCTTTTCTTTAGTTTTTCAGTCTGAAAACTGAAAGAAAATTTAAATTTTCCAACTAATGGCAGCTTAAAAGGCCTAAAAATGGCAAGAGACAGAAAAAAAGTCGTATGAAAGAAAAACGACGGATATTTAGAGGGTGTAATAAATATACAGCGGATCAGGGAAAATGTTCTCAATACAAAAGAATTTTTTTCTATTCACTTTTTTAGTTTACTTTTGCATGTATTAGAACAAAAAAAAAATAAAGGAAAAGAAAAACTGGTGATGGATTCATTCAAAGTAGTGGAACATTTTTACTTACACAGTTGAAAGTAGGTTTTAATATTACAAAAAAGACTTGTTGTTGGTGGAGCTTAGACTCAGCCAGAAGTGGATATTGGTGGCATGAACATACATGCATACATATACACGTATATGTATGTATGTAAGTATGTGTGTACGTATAGTATGTTCGTGTGTGCTTACAATGAAAGAAATGAATACTAACGCCACTACCGCCTGCCTAAACAAATGTTGTAAAGAAAAAACTAAAACTAAGATTTTTTATGGCAGAAGATAAAAATGAAAATTTTAGGCGAATATTTGTGTGTGTGTGTGTGTGTGTGTGTGGGAGTGATGTACAAAAAAAAAGTTGTAGATGTATTTCTTTACTAACAGGAAAAGGTAAATGACATTTAAACAGGTTGTGTTTTGAAAGTACATGGCTGAGTTAAGGAACGTGTGTGTTTGTGTGCGTTAGTGTTTCATTATTCACACATACAAAAGTATTATATATTCAGTAGTATATTGAAAATTAAAAAGTAGGCATCAACGCGTTTGTTGTTCTATTTAGCAAAAAAATGGCATGAACGTATTGGCACTAATGCTACAAGCTGACGCAACAGTAATCTCATAATTTGAATTGGCTGTCATTTTTTCAGAAGGCGCCAAATTTTACTGTGCTTTCACATTTATGATGTAGATATATAGAGAATTCGTTGCAAATAAGCGATACACTTCAAAGCGAATTATTGTTACTCTGCTTATTTGACAAAATTTCAGTCTGTTGTTTTAACGCGGCTTGAATTTTGTCATCATTTTCTTTGTCAAGATTTCGTGTCCTCAAACAATTAGGAGTTTGGCTGAGCGCCTCGTGCAAACTGGGACCACTACAGATGTCCTAAGAAGTGATTGACATCATATTGCTCGTTCGACTGAAAACATCATTACCGTTGCCAACGACGTCAGAGAGAGTCCACAAACATTAACGAGACGACGATGCACACAATTACATATCAGGAGACGTTCGCTACAATGAATTTTGGCGTAAGATTTGAAAATGTTCCCCTACAAAGTGCAAGCTATTCAAGAATTGTTGCCTGCTGATCATCGGACAAGGTTAACTTGTTGCCATACACCGCAAAACTTGGCGCAAAAACCATAATGAGTAACGAAACCCATGTCTACTTAAGTGATTATGTTAACAAACAAAATTTACGTTTCTGGAGCACAGAGAATCCACATGAAATACATTGCATGCCATAAAATATAATGTTTGCAGTGAAAAACTGATTGGCCCTTGCTTTTTTAAGGCGCCGATGGCACCATAGTGCTGGTTGCAAACAAATGCTAAGATGGTATTTTTGCCATGAAACTGATGCAATGGGTCTCGATTGTTGTTGGTTTCAACAGAACGGAGCAACCGTTCACAAGGCTTGGCTAAAGATGGAGATTTTTAGACCTCAATTTCCAGGTCGCATGATTACCCGTTTTGGAGATTTGAACTGGCCTTCTATTTTATCAGATCTAACAACACTAGACTTCTTTTTTTTTGGGTTTTTTTAAAATCTCGCGTTTAATATGCCGTAAAACGAGCCCAGTTATGCACCAACTCAGGCTGTGGCCATTTGAGCGATATACTTTTTTCCAATTAATGTAATTAATTTTATATTTCCAATTAAACTTTTTATGAAAACAGAGCTCTTTATTTTCATTTATAACAAAATGGCAGCCAGTTCAAATTATGCTATTACATTTGCGCCACCTTGTACTTTTCTTTTCCAACTATTTGAAACTATTAGGTGTAAGGAAAAACTAAAATTGTTGACATCGAAATTGAGCTTTTTATGTGCACTTCTGTCAAAAACCAATCTGGGATTTGTACTGATCATCTGCATCTGTAAATTAGTTTAAAGACTGCTGAGTCTATAAAAAAATAGTCAAGGATTTTGTCATTTAGTAATATATTTTTTTAAATATGTACTTCCACAATCTTGACGCCAATAATATTGAGTTGTAGCTGAAACGATGGAGCTCTATGCTTCTCAGAGGAGTAAAAAGTAAAATTAAGCTGCTCAATAGAAGCACGTCTTATTTCGCCAATAGCGCAAATATTTAACAATATTTCATTATTATTAATTTACCATACAAATTCATTCGAGATATTCTCCCGGTTAATTATTTAAATAATTACTGTTTCAAAAAATTATGCCTCATTGTAGGTTTTCCTGTTCATATATTGACCTCTCACTGGTGCTGAACAAATCTTCAGTGAACTTTAGTGGGTTTGAAAGCATTCAGCCTTCTATGTTTATACAAAAGTCTTCAAATACAATATGAGAATTCTATCATACATGAAAATTAAAAAATATACTATAATCATAATAGGCTTAGAGCACTTTCAAACAAACAGCAAAACAAACAATTTATATTCGATATGAATCTCATTTATTTATGTATACAGCTTGGAAAAATAAAATAAAATACATTTAAATCGAACATTTAACTGATTTAGTTAAATCAGTTAAAAAATATTTTATTCTTGTAAAAACATTAAGAAAACGACAGTTATTATTTAGAACGAAATCAATTTTGCCCAAGCTTTCTAACAACTAAATTTAAATACGTTAGAACGCACACACTCACACAATATGTATGCAGTATAAAAAAGTATGTAAACAAGCCTAAAAGTAGGCTCTTGCCTTTATTATCGCTATTCTCCATTATATAAAATTAAGTCATTTTTTAAGATAAGTAACTTTGAAAAGAACCTGCCAAGATAATAAGAAAAAATCTATAAAATTTTTATAAACAAAAAAATCCAAACTAAGTTTTTTTGTCTTTTGATGAAATAAAAAAGAAAAAAAGTTTTATTATAGTATACTTTTCTCCGTTTTTTAGCGTCATTAGCTTGACAGTCAACATCAATCTTTAGAATTTTTCTCTCTTGTTAAAAATTAATTTTAATCCGATTTCTCGTTGTTATTGTATTACGGAATATTATGTATTCAGTATGTGTATAAATTTGCTGCAAACAAAAAAAATAAAATAAAGTATATATGGCGGCAAATTGAAGTATGAGTTCATGTGGCGTAGTCCTGATAACATTGTTATAAATTCAATAGAAATGTAATCAAATTAAACTTCTTCCTGCGGATCTTTCGATTAGAAACAAATTTATTTTGTTTAACAAAAACAAAAAGGAGCAAACAAAGCGATAGATACTTATTAAGGCGAACAAAAGACGTATTAAAATCATAAATGTTTCAGGTTAAAAAAGAGAAATATTGGAAAATAATACTTAAATAATCATTGTCAGCTCAATGGAAAACGTTTTCGATTTGCAAAAAATTTTAACAATTTTATTTTTGAACAAACATTTTAGTAGAAACTGATAAATTTTGCTCATACTGGATACTGGAGAAATATTCAAAAGATTTTTTTAAGAAAACTGATGAAAACATTATGACCAAAACTGAGAAAATTTTAGCAAAAAATATTTAATTTGTCTATAAATAAAAAGAAAAAATAACATAATTTTGTACTGTTTCGAAAAAAATGCAATAAAATTTTCTAGGGAAAATTTTTTCGTTGAAAATTCACAACAATTTTTTATTGAAGTTTTCTACAGAAAACTGCAGGCAGCATTCGAAAAATATTTCCTTTTAAATCTTCTAATAAAAATTATTCCAGCTCAAACTAACGCAACTGTTTACGATAAGTATTTTCGGATAAAATTTTTACATACAAATATTTATACAAAATTTATTCCGAGGAAGCTGAAGAAACTTTCCATAGATTTTTTTTTTCTTTTTTGCTCAAGCTGGCGAAATTTTCTATATGGCCATATGCTGGCACGTAAGAAATTTTCTATGAAAAATTTTTTCGCTGATAAATTTGTGCGGAAAGAAACTGAAATTATTTATTTGTTTGTTTTCTCGCGCGATCAAAACGGTTATCCGATCGCGACAGACTTTGTGAACCTAGTGTTTGCATCTCTGGGAAGATGATAGGCTGATTTTTTTCTGTAAGGGGTGTGGCACCTCCTATAAAAGCCAAACATTAGTGATTAAAAGCGCTACAAATGCATCTCGGTTTTATGGGATTTTGAAACCTAGAAATTTCTCGAACTGTGGCAGCAACAGGGTGACTATTAGCTAGTTTTCTATAAAAAAAATCGACAGGATCTTAATAGATTTCCAAGAGAACCTGGTGAAACTTTTTTGGAAAACTTTTTTTGTTTGTGAAAAATAGCTAAACTGTCTAGAAAAACTGGAAATGTATTCAGAAATTTTTTTCTGTAGGAAAAAATAAAAGGAATTCTCTACAGAGATAGTCTGATGAAATTTTATATGGTATTTTTTCGGCAGAAATTTAAAAAGGTATACATATATAAATTTTCGTAGGCAGAAACTGTTGAATTTTCATTATTATTTTTATTTTTTTTTTTTTTTTTGCAGTGAACTGAAGAAGTTTTATATAGAAATTTTTTTTTTCAGCCAGTGGCCAAATTTTCTATAATTTAGGTTAGATAAGGAGAAAGTCATACACATACGTAAGCCAGTAATGGCCTGTCGTGGGCTCTCACATGGAAAAGGCGAAAAACTATACCCCAAAGGAACTTAATGCCATGAAGGTAGTTCCTCAGTTCTCGCCAGTCTATGTCCTTGAGGTGTGTAATGTCCGGTAAGATGTCATACGTAAAAAATCGTTATCTCTCCAGCGCAAAGGCCGGTGCAATGAGAGAAGACGTGCTTCTTTGAATCAAAGTCCTCTCTCTATACCCTAGATTGGTCATCACCCGCAGCACAACTTACTTAAGTCGGGCTTTCTTAACCCCAATTATACTTTTCTATAGTTTTTTTTTTTTTTTTTTGTTAAGGCTTTCGTTTATACCAAGAGCTGGCTAAATGTCTAGCAGTCATTGACAAAATTTCCTGCGGAAACGTCCTTCGTCAGAAACTGATGAATTTTTCAATAGAAAATTTGTTTGGAAGAATTTAATGAAATTCTATCTAGAAATTTTTTCGGCAGAAATTAATGAATTTTAATTATAGAAATTGTAGCAATATTAGAAGTTAAACAATAAAAAAAAATTAACTGACAACGTATGTATTTTTGCCAAACGATTACAGCAAAACTGCTACAAACAAAAAATTAATGAAGCCATTAATTTTAAATGCACTTCATCATAAATATTACAGTCACAATATCCTTTTAGCTTTTCATCCACTTAACTTTTTGGCGTTTAACACAGTTTTTCTTTGATATTACGCGAACTAAAATCGATGGTAAAGAAAAACTTTTATTATTTATTCCTTCTTAGTTTTTTTTAGTGTCCTGAAATATAATTTCTTAGCAACCGCTAAACAACCATTAAGACCCTGTTTAAGAGACCTTGAAGTTGACTTGATATTTGTGCTGCATTTGTGTTGCTGTTGCTGTTACTTTTTCTGTTGGTTTGGCTGTTGCCTGGACGTGATGACGTTTCAATGTTGTTGTGGGAGTTGTCGTTTTTTTGTTGTTCACTAAGTAAAAGTCGAAGGCCGTAGCATTGTACAAAAAACTATGAAATATTATTTTTATCAATTAATTTGGAAAAAAACAGCAACTAGAAAAATTTGCAAGTAAAAAAATTTACATTAAACTTTGCACATTTTTTCGTTGCAGTCAGTTGTAAGAGTTGCAGTAGTAGAAAAACATAAAGTGATTATGTTTATTAATCGTTGTGTATTTCTGATTTAGCCAAGGGTTACATAGTTTGTTCTACACCATTTCCCTATACGAAATTCGCCTGACGAAAATGAAGCAAGTAAAAAAGATCTACAAACGAATGCAAATAGTTCTTGGCTTTTTCTGAATAAATTCATGACATTCTTTATTTTTGATATTAGAAAGAAAGTACAACGTGTTTTAAGGTGTTTTCTTTTCAAAGAAAATTTTATATTCTGTTTATGAATTTATAAATAAAAGGTTCTACTTATCGCTTCAATGTGAAAAATTTTACTCCCTTAAAGGTTTGCTGGCTCTTGCCTAATGAACACTAAATTCCCCTCTTTCCCTTTGAAAGGGCAAAAAGTGTTGCACTTTTTTTAGAAAAGAAAACGCCTAAATATTCACTTTCAAATTATTATGACGAGCTTGTGGTTTCTTTTTTTTTCATTGAAATTAATCAAAATTTACGTACTACGACCACAAACGAAAAGATTAAAAAGGAACCCAAAAGCTTGAAAAAATCACCCCAAACTACGAAATAAAAATAAAAACTCATCTCGTGTTGTTCTCTTTTTTTAATACAAACTTTTTGGACCATGTTTTGTTTTTGGCTTAAAGCTACTTTTTCATTGGAACCATTTTCCACGCAGCTTGAAAAATTAAAATCATTCTTAACGGAACGATATTTTCATTTCTTCCAAAAATCCAGTAGTGATTCTTTACAGCTTCCTAAAAAGCAAAAATGACAAAATATTCATTTAAAATCTGAATTAATTCTCTAAATCTGTGGAACTCTGTACTATTTTTTATAAGAAAAAAGCCGATTTAGACTCAATTAATAATTAAAAGACTCAATTAATAATTAACAAAATTAAGTTTACTTAAGAAAAAGAAACTGAGACCGCTGTCAAACTTGTAGCCTTTTATAGACGTAAAGCGTAATAAACGCTTCTTGTCATTAAATTTAAATTGAACGAAGTATGTGAAATAATCCCTCTTATTATGATTGTCGACGTCGACGTCACATCAAGTCGACAGTAAAAAGACAGAAGATTCTGAACTCCTTATAGGCAATAATTAACTAATATTGATGACCAATTGTAATTTTATAAGCCATAGTAGTAGTAAAATCGTATCAATAATATTTAATAGTTCTCGATAACGATCCCACAATTGCCAATATATTGATGTCGACTTAGTGTTACGTCGACGTCGACAGTTATAATAAAGGGGAATATATATTGGAAGGCCGGCGCACATCCGAAATGTTCATTTTTCCATTACTCTGGCGCAAAAATCAGGCCGATATCCAGACAAATTTTGCCACAAAGAGGTCGATGAAATTGTAAAATTTACTGATTTCGTTTGGATATGGTGTACTTCTACTTAAACACAGCGTAAAAACGAACGCTGTAAAAAGTCTTGTAAAGTAATAAATTTAAACAGCAGCAGCAACAACAGGCCAACAATATCAACAAATACGACTAGAGTAGTAGCGTCGTCAGCAGGACTTACAATCCACAAAAACCATTTTTATTGGTATAATCGTTGTGTCATGTTAAAAGTTTAACTTTCAAAGTTAATTATAGATGGCGAAAAGCTGCAGGGAGGCCGTTATAAGTTTAAAAAAAATTGGCAAACATATTTTCATAATAATTAAAGTGAAAGTTGGTAAAACAAATAAAATTTGCAAATACTAAAAGAAAGTTTTAAAGAGAATTTATTTGATGTGGTATATGTATGTCAAAAAAAAAATCATACATATGAATAATAAAATTGATTTTTAGAAAATAATTTTTAATAATGGGTCTTACAATAGGAAACATTGTCGATAGCGACCATATTGTTGAAGCTACATTTGTCAAATTGGTAGTCATTTATTTAGTTTGTGCAACAACTCTTGCCAATGATAAAATTGTTTCAATGTTCAAGTAACGTTCCGTGCGATTCCCTCATTTTATGGTCATCATAATCGTCCTGCATTTCTAAATGAATGGGTATGTCAAAAAACAAATTTTGTCGAATTTGGGACGATACCAATCCACATAAGATCCAAGAGCGTCCAATGAATCCGAAAAAGTTACCGATTGCTGTGGATTGTGGGCTGGTATCGTCATCGGTCCGTATTTCTTTAAGATAGACATTGGTCAGGCCATCACCGTCAACGGCGACCGCCATAGATTGATGATTACCAACTTTTTTCGGCTTGAAGTGGATGATATGGTCACCAACGGCATGTGGTTACAATAAGACGACACTACGTGCAACACACAGCTTATGCCACATTAGAAATCCTGCACGAGCGCTTTGATGACATGGTGATATCACGTAAAAGTGATGACTGAACTGGCCACAGAGATCGTGCAATTTGAGCCCGAGTAAATAATTTCTTAAGTCGCAAGTATGTGCCAATAAGACACAGACACAGCGGCCGGTATAACCAACATAACCCATGTCATCGATCAAATTCTGTCTGATTTATGCATCAATAGGCTTTTCAAATGAATAGAATAATTTATTTAATTTAAAGATAAAGAGCGCTTAATGAAAGACCCTTCATTTATTGAATTTTTTTATATTTTTTATGGAAACGTAATGTCCACGGCATAAAAGGTTGTGTGTTTTATACCTCCTGCCCAAATTATTTAAGCTAACCAAATGAAGCTTTCAGAAAAGCTTAATTGGCTTTACTCAGCGGAAATATGTTTTCATATTTCATTCAACTGTTTTAAATTGATTTTTGAATTTTATGCAACAATGAAAATTTATCTATCTCTTATATATATATGAAAACCAAAAAAGCAATAAAGAATATAATAAAACTAAAAAACTTTATTTATTAAGCTTTGCGCCCTCAAGGCTTGATTTTAATCTTTCTAACTTTAATCCCTTGTATCATACTTTTTTTTGTAAATAAAGGAAAACTCTTGCTGCAAACAAATTAAATTACGCACTTGGAAAAAAGTTACGTGTCTATAAACTTGTTAACTGATATGTTTCTTATAAAAGTGCAAGAAATAAAAGTAAAATAAGCGCTAAAAGTATGCAACAGTTGCAACAACTTTTAATGCTTTTTAACAACTTTTTCTATTTACAACTCGTACGAATAGCAAACAGAAAAAAAGATCGAAGACACATTGTGAGCAACAACTTGGCACTTTTTGACAACAATTTTATTATTGTATGAAATTTAGTGGGAAATAATTTTGAAAATTAAAAAAAAAACTAATCTCAAAATGATTTAAAGATTAAATTTTTTCCTTAATTACTTCAGACGATAATAAATTGTTCTTTCTTTTTTTTCTATTAAAACAAAAATTTTACATTCAACGAAACTTACAATAAATGGCATAATGTTAAAGAAATGTGTTTGGAATGCATTCTTTGCTGGCACATTCTATCAAGCAAAAGACCCAGAGCCCTTACAGATGGTACATTTTTTTAGGATTCCTCGAGCCGGATTATATATTCAGCACAGCGAGCAGCGAGTACCACACGAGCATTTGCGAAGCTATTTCCATTCAGCTGCTTAGCGTTTGCTACTTAAAAAAAATTCAAGAAAAATATCACTTTTAGGATTCAATGAGTCCTAAAGTTGATTACGCAAAGAGATTTGAGGAAGTATTTCCGACATTAGTTCTGTTTAGTTGCCCTATACTTGGTGTATTGTAAACTGTCGTACCTGCAATTGTACCATTTAAGACTGAGGAAGAATCTAGCTCTGATTCTCTGTTTGATGATTGAAGCAGTTTCGGAACCAGTTCCCCGATTTCATTGGAACACATTTCATTGTAGTAAAAATAAAACCGTGTAATACTTCCCCAGGTTGCGTCAATACTGCAGAGAGAGTGAATAGATTTCAGTAAAGCTTGTTCGCTTTCTCATGTACGCATTTGAGTATGAAATTCAGTATGAAATTTGAATCGCCGGCTTATACATGGAGAGGTGTATATCATTTTCCTTTAGATGTAGATGGTATAATAGTAAGAAGAATAGAAGGAGTGAGGTACTTTTTGCTTTATTGGGGACATGAATAATGTGTGTTCAGTCGAACGGACATCACACAGGATTTTCATGTCAAGAACATTGAAAGCGTCCGATTTTTTCTTATGTCCATTAAAATCGACCATATTAGGATAAAACCATTCGGAAATTGTTACAAGAATATGATTAGAGAAAATCCAAAGCCTTAATTTACACCTGAGTTTATGTTGAAGCCGCTTTATTAGATTCCATCTATAACAACTCATAAAATGCGTACCTGACGAAAGAAGCCACTACCGACCCCAAATGCAATAAATTTTGACAAATATAAGTTTTAGAAATATCTAGAGCCATCACTTTACTTTCGCCAAAATGGTGAATGGAATGACACAATTTCTTCGAGAGGAGAGCTAGCAGGTCAAGCGTAGAGCCTCGCCTACGGAAAGTATACTGGCAGTCACTAAGTAAACTGTTGGTCTCTAGATATTTCACGAAATAAAAATTAGCCATGTTTCCATCAAATTTGGGTTTATCCTAGAGCATAATTTTTTGCTTTGAGAACGTATCTGAAATATTACAAATGATCAAACAAGTTGTCTGGAATTCCCATTTGAAGATTTAGATCAATTTCCATATTATCGAAAACGAATTTCGTCCTTAAACTATCCTCTGATATTTTATGACAAAAGTCCCATTTTCAATATCTATGAATGTCGAATGCCATACTTTGACCACTTAATTTAAAAATACCCACAATATGTATGCTGCTAGTCCTGATTTTATGCCAAAAGAATTTTCAAGTCATTTTAAGGACATTAAACGAAGCAGCCTGCATATTTCCTAAAACTTTCATCAACTACTATGCCGCTTTTAAGCAGAAAGGCTTTCAAGTAGGATTTTTTTTCATTTCCCGGAACCAAGAGCTCAAAACGAATGCATACTCTTCAAGATAAGGACTGCTCTTAAAGATTTGTTTATGGTCCTTTGAACTAGTTTCAGCGCACGATTTCATTTGCGTCCTGCAATAAACAAAGCGTTTCGAGGCATCTCAAAAATAATTTTAATTACCGATTACAATGCAATATTCTCCCTAAATTGATGTCTTGCGATATTTTTTTTAATTGCACAATACAAGAGAACAACCTTCTTGTCCTTTCTATAAATAAAAATATTTACTGTGTATAATATTTTGAAATTTATTCCATCCTCATGTTTAAAATTAATTTAATACACATGCAATCTGAAAATAAAGCTGTTGCAAGTTTCTTAAGTGAAGTGTTGTGTGTTGTACTACATTTCCATTTCTTGTTAACCAAGTAACACTTTCCAAGGAAACAATAATAAAAACATACAAGATTTAAAGGATTTTTAAATACTTCGTTCACACATGCACACGAACGAACAGTTCCTACTATTCTGTCAAGAAGTGCAACAAAAACTTCTTAATATTTACAAATACAACAGCCCATACACATATTCGTACACACAAACTCACACATACTCGTACACACGTCTTTAGAGTTTAAAGTGTTAGTAATTCATTTTGTTGAAAGTTGCTTGTTGTTCTCTTTCGCTTTATTTTTATTTCAGCTTTTAGAAGATGAAAAATATATTAAAAAAACAAAGCGTAAAAAATATAATAAAAAGCGATTTAATAAAAAAATAGGAAAACGGAAGATAAAAAAACAATATGAAGTTTATGTTTGGAAAAGAGATTAACAAAAAAACTAGAAAATAAATATAAATAAAGTTAAAACAGAAACGATCAACGACACCATGTACTATTAAATTGTAATGCCCTTTTCCATTCATATCCTTCAAATAATGCAAACACACACACAAACGGAGGCTTATATTACCAACACATTCTAACTCTAACAGCCATTAAGTAGTCGTTGTTGAGACCATAAACCAAACACCTACAAAAGTCATAGTTGAAATAAAATTTACGTTATTTTTCCCATACATTTTCTCTGTGTCGTTTTATTTATTTTGTTTTACAACTTTTCTTTGTTACATCCTTTTCCGGTTTTATACTCTTGGTTGGTTATTTTTTTTTTTTTTTTTGCAACGCCAAGCCAATTCATCGTCTTAGTTGGATTGTTTCTAATTCCTTAACGCGTCCTACGTTGCCTTTTTTCATTTCTTCTCTTATTTATTTCTAACGATTGAGTTTCATATTTATCAGTTTGTTTGTAAATTTTGCTGATTGTGGGCAGATTAAAAAGTTTAAGAATTTAATGTCATTTTGATTGAAATTACTAATATTATTACTAATTTTCGAGCATAATTTTCCTTTTGAAATTATTCTAATTTTTTTTTTTCTTTTAATTTTTAAAATGCAAAGAAATGACGAATATTTGTTGTTTAAAAAATATTGAAATATTGAAATATTGGAGATACAATAATAACTAATTTGTTGAACAAGGACATCAAAACTCCCTCCTCCACTATTTATAACTTGGTGTGGAACATTTGTTCTCTATTTCTTATACATGTATCCTTCTGCCTCTCTATTAGCCTGTCTGTTATAAACAGCTTTAAAGAAAAAAATTTATAAGCATCGGTCCTGGTTTTTAATAATTTTATTTCAGCCTTTACACGTTGCCGAGTAAAGCAGTTCTGCTGCTACTGGATGGATGACAGCCTGCCCGTCTTAAAAATTAATTCCTATCACTTATTTCTATCAGCTGCCAAAAATCTAATGGAATTATCAAAAACATTAAATTAGTGTTGGCGAAAAACAATTGTTTCGGAAACCAAGACATTCTGGCTTTTAGTTATTCAGATTATCGGGATTATACTATAGTAAATATTGATCATACAAAGAACATAAAAGTAAAAATAATTATTTTATATAAGAAATTTTTCGTTAAAATTAAAATTCAGAACACTTTCTTTAATTAAAAGATGATTATCTGTTGAAATACTTGCATTTCATTGGCGCTAAGCAACTCATTATTACGAGTACACTGCGGCCATATGAGTTTGAATGCTTTTCAAACAAGTTGGCTGAAGTGTACTGATGATTTGGTCAGCGCCAATGAAATTCAAGCATATACTCAGCTACAGCTGAGCCCACAATAAAAATACAACACTTTTTAACAAACTTTTTTGTTAATTAGACCAGTATTCAGGGAATGGTCCCTACTCATACAATGAACTGTGCGAGCACTAGAAAAATAAGTCATACTCGTAGAGGTAGTAATGTTTATGGACATTTGACTTGAACCTCTCCACGCTAGGAGTGATAGGAAAGACAAATTCAGGGAGCTCGTCCCACTTGCGTGCAGTTCTCATAAGGAACGAGTCTTTTTCTGTAATGCGTAAAGCGATTCACTGGTACAACGATCACAATTGGATGTGCTCTTAATAAAGAATGTATTGTTCGTTAATGAAAGCGGGTCTCGGGAATAAGTTCCCTGGTTTCATCAGAACATATTCCATTGTAGTAACGATACACTACACGTTGCGCCGATGCTTCAGCGAATCAATTGTGTTGAAAGCCATGATTCTCTTTGCCGTCTCCCTTAGTCGGCCGATTAACTTCAAAATGGACTTCAAAGTACCAACCCATTAATAAAAGTTTTATTAAATTTTCGGTTGAATATAAAGAAATTGTTCAATAACCATTTACTTAAATATCATTTTAACATTATTTAGCGGTTAAGCGTATTCCATTGAATATTTATTTCATCTCAAACTAAAACACAGTGTTACTTTCAAAGGCATTTGGGACTTTAAAATGTTGCAAATTAAACAATTTTCAATACAAAACGAAAATAGCACAAAGAAAAAAATTCTCAATAAAATTTTTATTTTTGAATTTGTTGTTCCTTAGAAGCTCTTCTCATATTCTTTATCATAATTTTCCTAAAAATATTATTAGAAAATCATTTCTTTTTCATATGAGTCCGTTCGCCCGGCATACAAAATAGTATCACAACAGACGTTTAAAATGAAAATCATACGTATTCAATAATAGTTTATGAAGAAGAATACGAGAAAATAGAAAAGTTTGATTCTTTGGCATTCCTTAGATGTTGCTCATCTCTAAACTACTTAAAGTTGGGAAAACTGTTATTAATACCAGCAGAATAACTTTGTTATTTAGTTGGCATAGAGCATTCAAGCTTCCAAATAAACAAACTTTAATTCAAACTGATACTCAGACTTGCTGCAGCTTAAAGTATAAAGTCAATTATAACCTTAAACAGAGAGAAGGATACAAAACAGTTTTATTTTTTTTCCTACTCAAGTTAATTGTAAAGAATTGTTGGCTAAAACTAATAATAAAACTTTATTATTTCCATTATGGGGCATATTGCCGGAGTGAACTGTCTGTCATATTGAGACAGTTGGTGATAATCAATAAAAGTAATTATTATGGTATTTTTAAATGCTTTTCATACTTGTCTTTGCAAGGTTCATAATGGTATTTGACTCTTCCATTTAGAGGACAAAAGGTGTTAACGTTAATTAAGTTAATACAATGCTGACAAAGTGTTGTCATTAAAAGTTTGAGGGAAAAAATAAGTGCAATTATGAGGTGATATTAGGAAAAATATTATTACACATTGGTTCATCCAATGAGTGTCCTCATGTGGTTAGAGTTTCGAAATTTGGGATTTTTTTCGTTCCCTGGAATCGATGACTGGAATCTCCGAACAAATTAAAAATGTTATTATTTTATAATTTTTTCAAGTTTTTTTTAGAAAATTAATATTAGATCACTCACAGTTGATAAGTTTAACATTAAAAAATTAGTTCAAAAAAGCTTCATTTTGTTGTGTGACATTTCCTCGCCCTTAACCAACTCCTCAGTAGATTTTTATCACCATCTTTGACAGCATTGAAACTCGTACAATATAAGATCTAATAGTTTCTTTACACAAAACGTGTGTATTTTCAGACAAGCGAGTACGTATTGAAATAAGTTTACATAGAGCACTCGTCAAGCTTTCGTTTTTTTTATTAATTAACAATCACAAATTGCGAAGCTACTTGGCTTATCTGCAGAGACACCCGGAGTCTGCGGCAGCAGTCGAATCTGCGGCCTTCGGACTACCAGTCTAGTATACTAGCTACTAGTCTACGAAGGCACTGTTGTTGTGTTAAGCTTTTTGCTGTTGTTCTATTATACTGATGCCACCATATTTTGTTTACTTTTGCTCGTACCAAAAGATGACAGTCCTTAATTAAAATAATCGTGGATACAGTTGTTCTTTCGTTTAATATATAAAAATATTTTTGTGCTTTTTTCTATTCTTTCATGTCCTGTCATCTCAAAAGTTCCTCTTACAAGGTGGGCTACGAAGTGATCCCTCCTTCTCTCATCGTCCCTATTTTCCTTATTTAGTTGCGGGTGACTATTTCTTATTTCCAAACCTGAAGAAATGGCTCGGCGGAAAGAGATTTGACTCATCTCACAAACCAAAACTATTTTGATGACCACGACAAAAAGTTACAGAAACTTTGGACAAATTGTATGCAGCTCACAGGAGACTATGTTAAAAAATAAAATGATTTTCTATCCGAAAACCCGAGTTCCATTTAAAAAGTCACCTTTGATAAGAACCAACAATGTTATTGATATGTATAGTCTATCTTTATGTATCTTTATTTATTTATTTATTTTTATTTTTTTTTTTTTTTTTTGAGTATATAAAACGAAATAATTTACTTAAGAAAAATTCTCATTTTGTTGCAAAAAATATATATATATAATTGACTTTTTTATTTCTGTTTAATATTCATGATTTTTGCATTCAATGTCGTTTAGCCATTTTTTCTATATTTAGCCAATATTGTTGAAAAAAATTCTGACAGCAATCGGAGCTTTATTTCCCCATGGTATATTATACTGGTCAAAATGGGAAAGAAGAGCAAAGTATTCACAATCTCCTTTTTATTTGAAGTAGTTTTAAACAAATTTAATACACTAAATATATATCAATTCGAATTGCTATAGCGTACATTTAATTTTAGTTGCCACTATTTTAAATGCAGTGTTGTTTTAACCGATTAACAGATTCATACGACTGACAATTTTCTATTATGTTAACAAAATTTCCAGGAATTGAATAAACTAGTTGCATATATTTACTACACCTGACACCCCTGACTAAAGCTACGCGAAATAGGAAAGTGTAATTTTGCACTATTTTCTAGAAATTTTCTCTCTGAAAAAATATTATCAAAAAATCGTGGAGCACTTTTTACATGTTGCCGACATACATTAAAAGGGGTGCCTTTTTTAATCTCACAATAGAACAGAAATAGTTGCTTGATGCCACATTTAACATTAATATGTATCAGGTGCTTCGAATTTAGAATCAACATTATGCATTCTTTAAAAATATTTACACTGTTTAGAAGATTTACGAAATATAATTATACATACATACATACATATATTGCAAAGAAATATTAACAGCCCTGATCATTTATAATAAAAACGTAGGTTAGGGTTAGGTTAGGTTGATTGGAGGGGTGTGATAGCCCATGTCATACGACATACACTTAAGCCATTGAAGGCTTGTTGTGCGCTCCCTTGGGTTTAACCATGACATGTTGACCCAAAGGACTAGAGAAACTCCGTGTCACTTACATAGTTCCTTAATTTCCTCCAGCATATTCCCCGTAATCGGGTTATGTCCGGTAAGGTGTCACCCTCAAGATATCGGGACCTTATTTGTGAGAAGGCGGGGCATTGGCACAAATAGTGTTCCAATATTTCGCTCTCCTCCCCACATGCTCTACATTTATCTCCTCCCGGTATTCCCATGCGTTTAAGATGTGCCCGTAGTTGAGAGTGCCCTGTGAAAACTCCCATTATTCTACTTAGTTCGGGCTTGCTAAGTCTTAGCAGCTCCCTCGTTCTTCTCTCGTCTGGATCTCCCCATAGAATTTTTGTATCGATTCCCACGGTTCCGTTATTCCAGAGAGTTGAATGGGCTCTATGTGCCCAAGTCTTTAACTCGGATTTAACTGCATCGAAAGGTTTCGCGCATTCCAAGCTTATATTACCTAACTCTGTTGCCCTAGAAGCAAGTGAGTAAAGTAAAGTCCTCATCGTAATCAGATAACGAGTACTCATATGTTTGCAACAATTTCTTAATTATGAATTATTTACTGTTCCCATATAAATCTTTATTAATTTTTTATAAACTTTACATACATATAAAAACGATTTCAGACGCAAATAAAGAACAAAACCCTTATTTGTGGTAACTGAGTTAGTAGTTAAAAGGGCAGTGTGTCTAACCCCGAAATAAAGTTAAGTGAATGACATGTTTTATATTTACACATTTTTATGCAATATATTTAGAAAAGAAAACATATATTTTGTCTGTTTTTACCACTTTTTAGGTGGCTGCTAGTGAAGTAATAGAAAACAGGCACATTTACGCTGATAGTGATGGCGACTATCAAAAGCAGTATTATTCCGTTCTACTAGTTCTCTCTTAGTAAAAAAACTTTAAAAAACTTAATTAATTTGAAATGACAAATTCTGTAATCGAACTCGAGCCACACTAGTCAATTTCAATTTAACCAAAATAGTTGGAAGATTTACGCAAAATTAAATTCGAATAAATTTTGCACAATGCAATTCTTCGTGATATTCGGTACATGTAACTTCCCTTACACTCGCTGATAACAAAAATTTACGTGGCAAATTTTTAAAAATTTTATTTTGGTATATTAAACAAAATTTCATAATTATATCTTCTAAGAATAGAAAATAATTGTAATGCTCTAACGTCTGGCGTTTAATTATTTTTATCTCTTCTTTTTCAGATCGTCATCTAATATTATACCAAACTAACCCAAATTATCTCACTTCTCTAACAACTTCTATTAATTGTGTTTCAACGCAAAGTTTACCTTTATTGATGATGTTAATTGTTCTTTTTTTTTGGCAGTTTAGCACCCAAGCAAATTATTTATTCGGGCGTTTTTGGCAATTTTTATTTAAACACAGAAGTGTCATATTGACACCATACCATGAGATACACAAACTCAAACACATACACGTACACAAATACATAAATAGAACAATACTCTTGTACGATTAATACGAGTGGCCATGCCAGTCTCTATGAAAATGTTTACATCCGTTGACTTGTCAAGCATTTAACACTTTAATCAATAGAACAACATTTGACCATTTGTGGTCAAAGAGGAAATCGACATACACCCACGCACATACTCACACACGCACACACACACACACACATTCAAAATCGAAAATACTGCCATGAAGGGCAGGCCAACTCACACACAAGCCTACAATCTGATACTAAATTATTTATCAACTCCAAAGAGGTATTTGTATAAATGGTTGGAGGACCCAAACACGTACAACAAATACAACATTTAACTTGTTGCATGTTATTATCAGTAGGAAAACCATCGGTCACGTCATGACCACGTCATCATACTTTTTATCGTACTTTTAATCTGCGTAAGGCCAAGGGATGGGTAATGAAATATACAAACAAATTTCAATAAAATTGTTTGCTTTAAATTGTTTCAGTCATTGTTTTCAGTCGTAAATTATCTCATCAGATTACCCAAAAAGTAAAAGGAACTAAAGAACTATTTATAAGAACCTCTTAAATGTATATTTTGGGCCTTACATTTGATGCTAAAGAGAATAAATTTCATTAAAATTTTTTTAAATTGTTATAAAATAACATGTACAAGCGACTTTGTCTACGACCAAAAAGAAATATAATTTTCTTGAATAATTAAAATAATAATGGGATACAAAACGTTTAATGCTTCTTTGCTCATATACATACATATTTCAAGTTAGTACACTTTTATAGAAAACGCTCGAAACTAGCAGTCGACATAAAGTCGAGCATGTAATCAGCAATCAGATCAAAAATAAATTATTACCACTTTCAGCATTTTGTACTGGAGTTTACCAGTTAAGAATAATTAGGATTCTCTTTCTGCTGCTCAACTAAGGTCGCTGCATGATATGTATGCCTTCCAAGCTGTTTGATACGTGGACTTGTACCGTTGCACAATTGCACATCAATAGTTGTGGCACACCAAATTTTAGCCCGACTTTATCTCTATGGCATTTGATTATTCTGCGTGATAAGTTGTGATCTCGCTACTGCCCATCAGAATGATTTTGACACATCGACTTTTTAAAGTGCTAAATAATCTAACTTTCCGTATGCCACTGGATGATAAAACTCATTGGAAAATTCAATATTATATCTGCTGACGTACACTAGTGACCGCATTTTCTACTACTTTTTTGCAAAGTCGTCTTAAAAATCTTCTTGATTGGGGTCCGAAAAATATCTCCATAATAACAAGTCGTGTAAAATTCGTTAGAATTAATGGTATTGGACCGAAATGTGTGAAATCTCACCTTTTATGAAGATAAAAAGTATTATATGCAGTTAAAACTATTCTATTATAACGCACACTGAATATTATGCCAACTTAATGGGTCGATTTAATGAGGATTTGCACACTGTGCAGTTCCGATGGCGAAATTCCATGAATCAGGCTAATAATTGCTCCCTCATCCGTCCTATTATCCGGTTTTAGCCCCGAGTGACTATTTCTTGTTTACAAACCTGAAGACAGGGACACCGCAGAAAGAGATTTGACTCTAATGATGAATTCATTCCACAAACAAATATCCATTTTAATGACCTCGACAAATCTTATTTTTTGGAAGGATTAAAATGAGTTTAAGAAACTTTGCACAAAGTGTATAGAGCTCAAAGGAGACTATGTTAAAAAGTAAAATGATTTTTTATCCAAAAACCTGTGTTTCATTCAAAGAGTCATGGACTTATTGACCCGCCCTCGTAGTAACAATAAAATAGCGAGACACAGTTTAATAGAGTTGGCTATACTTCTGTCCCCGATGAGCTTTGCCCTCTCTTGTCACCTTGGCTTAATGGACAAAGTTAGAACAAGTCATGAATTGGTCATAGTTTGTGAATTAGAAAATGGTCTGATGTATTAGAAAACGTTACACACCGAGTCTTTTCGAAGTTGACACTCCAACGTTAAATGATGAAGTTTGAAACGATCGTTTCAGTAAAAACTTAGTCAACCCAAACATGTCAGAGAAATTAGGTATAATCGGAAAACGCTGACAAAGTGCGTGGAGATGAAAAGGCCGGTCTTTTTATTGCACAATAATTAGATTATATCTGGGACCAACTGAATATATAGTACCACCAAACGAAAAATAGATGGGCTCTACATATTTCAGATGAAATTTAAATTTTGTTTATCTTTATTCGAATTTAATGTCCTGACCTGCCTTTATTGGGAAACACTTTGTAATATTCAAAAAAAAATTTAGTAAAAAGCACTTCTCTGTATTAACTTTTGCCACCAAAAAGGTCTCACCATATTCATCTCCCACTTTTGCTTGAGGCATCATAATGTATTCCCGAAATCCATTAAGGGTCTCTTAAGTAGACTTTAATACTCATAACATTCATTTATTTATTTAAATGTTTGTGCGTCCGTCTATACTCGTAACACTTTTGTTGCACTTTCGAATTGTCTACTTGCATGTTCATTTATCGGTATGCATTTGTTTTGTTGAACTCAATACGTGTGTGTTTAATTGTTTGAATCGAGAGCATGTCCATGTATTTGGGATAGGAAATAGTTCATGCAACCATATTTGCATAAGGAAATCTTCTTGTCTTAATGCACTACCAGTTTTATTCATATACTTGTTCTACATGTTGTGGATATTTATTTAGTTTTGATATTATTGCTGCTACAACTGCAAGATAAATCGTAATACATATTTAATATGAAATAAAGTTTTGTCTTGGTTGGGAGTGTATCCTTAAACAATTTTGAAAGACCCATAGAAGAGAAGGTGTACCCGGTTAGAGATGTGCTGACACAAAGTATATAGATGTGTTACGACACAGAAGATTCTACTTTTTTCTCTTCCGCATTTACTATTGGAAATCTGTGCATTCACCAAATGTATCAAAGTAATATTTTTAATTTTCCTTATTTTTCATTAACTGATAATGTTTTTTTTTTTGTTATAGCAAGTCCTTCCACTTCAAAAAAAAAATTTAATTTTGCTGTATTTCCCCTACTCGTACCAATAAATTAGAGACATCTTTCTTTGTACATTTCGAAAGACTCTGATTGCGTCAGTCGCTTCAGTAACCTATCTGAACTTTCAAACAAGGGGCTATATGGAATAAGCTCCTTCATCACAAACAGCTGGGATGGTTTCAGCGCTGACTCCCCTGAAATCATTTCGTGACTTCTCCTAACTTTTGCATCATATTCTCAACTTATATAAATATCATTCTCTCTTTGTCTATCCCTTAACCTTCTTTTCTCAAATATCATAAAGGATCATGAAGGCTAGACCCCATCTATCCGCCACCTCTAAATCTAAATTTATATTGTCTGACGCGCGTAAAGACAGTGAAACACATGGACCAAAGTTCGTTAACCTACACAACATCATTTCAATATATTAGATAAAGAGTGATCGTTCTATCGATCTATAAAATTCAATATTCAAAGATGATTCCATGTAATTGTTAACCGCGGCTACGCCTCAAATGGTTCATACGATAGGTTCAATTTTGGCATACTCTCTCCAACATATCCAGGCTTTAGTGCGTCAACCGTTGTGGGCTTTTCCTACAAAAAATTATCTAAAGACATCAAATCGCACGATCTAGGCGGCCAATTGACTGGCCCCGAACGTGAAATAAACTGTTTTCCGAACTCGCCTCTCAATAAAGCCATAGTTTGGCGTGCTGTGTGGCATGTGGCACCGTCTTGTTGAAACCACATGTTAGCCAAGCCCAGCCCTTCTATTTTGGGCAAAAAAAATTGTAATCATCGCACGGTAGCGCTCGTCACTCACATTTCAAAAAGTACGGTCCAATGATGCTACCGGCCCATAATCCACACCAACAATTTTTCTGGATGCATTGGCAGTTCTTGCAATCCTTCTGGCTGCTCTTCACACCAAAGATAACAATTCTGATTTTTGTGATATTCTTCCGACGGGGTTTGTTTGAATTTGGAACGATTTTCCGTCATCCCACGTCAAATTTGGTTTATGAACAGACCGGTTTCGGCTTTGTGCCATCTTCAGTGTTCTCGAGAACCGGAACCGGTCTGTTCATAAACCAAATTTGACGTGGGATGACGGAAAATCGTTCCAAATAACAATTCTGCTTCGTAGCTGTACACAATTTTCCGATAAAAAAGTGGATGATGATGAATCAAACTGATCATCTTTAATAGTAATATGTTGCACGAAAACAGCAGAAGTACCAAAAACAGTGTTGGCAAAAAGAAAGATGCTAAAAAAATCATCCTTTATGATTGTTTAATTTAAGATCCCTATAAACTTGGGAAAGATTCTCGAAATTCGTATTGAAATAAATTCCAATTTATTGTTTTTAAGTATTATTTTTCATTTTGATGAGTCAACATCCCAATACCACAACAATCTCGTTTAAATTACAAATCTATGGATTATTCTCAAATCTCTTCAAAATCGTTGTGGTCTCTGGTGTGTATTATCCATTTCAATTGACTACATATAAGATTTTGTTGATGTTTCATTAACTACCAGAAAGATTTTCTAATATTCTAACATTGCTTTTGTTGTTGGCAACAAACTAAACTGATACTATCAACACTTGCACGAGTAGTTGCATATTTATTTCAATTTATGTATTTGTTTACAATAAATATAACATGAAATTTTGTAAACGTATCTTAATACAACAAAGCCATAAGCATGACTATTTATTATCACTAAATGAAAGTTGTAATTTAAACAACAAACTCTTTACAAGTACAATGAAGTCAATGTCGTGTTACTTGCACCGAAACTTCATGCCCCTTCTCTTGTTTAGATTGTGAGGAAACTAAAATTGTTTCTTTTAAAGGTTCTTTTAATTTATAGACAAATTTGATTTTAATACTTGAATTAATTTAAATGGCATTTGGGGAATTGTTGAAACTATTATACGAGTATTTATCTGCTGGTGTGTGAGCAACAAAATATATGTATTTAATTTGCAAATTCATACATGACACTAGGATGAAATTATTTCATTATTATTAAACAATTTATTAAATGTATAATTTGCTGCATATGAAAATTCTCGGTGGTAATTATTAAGTATCTTGTGTTGTTTTAATGAATTTATAACAATAATTTTAAGATTACCATCAGCCATTAATTAGAGCAACTGAAAATATGAACAAAGTGTTTGGCCAGAAGAGTATAAGTTTGAAATGAGTAAACGATTGTATAGTGTGAATTAAATTGCTAATTATCTGGCAGCCTGGTAAAAATTTCAGATATTCTCAAATGTATCATTCAATCATTTGATGCACCAAAGAAATCAAGCACACGACACAAAATTGCCTAATGTAAAGGATGAATATGTAATAAAATTCATTTTTAACAGAGAAATGGGTTAATCGTCGCATCAATGATCAAACGAATTTCCCCAACGAATGTAATTTTCTAAATAATGACATTATCGTGGAAATTTTATTTTTAATACATAAAACATTTTTGCATTTTGAACAGATTAGAGGGGATCTACCGAGTACCTTTTTACCCTTGTTTTTTATATTGAAATTTTGTGGGTGTAGGTAGACTTTTTTTCTATGAATTTTTAGTGTTGCTGTTGTTGTTATTTTAGTACTATAATACTGATGAATTGCTCTTTGATTATATAAATAAACCTATTTGTTAGTGTTTGAAATATGGTTATAAGAGTTTTATGATTTTAAAGTAATTTTTTAATTTTATAAACAAATTTGCCACAAATTTTAAATACGGGACTTAATTTGAACGTTTTTCTGGGACGGTACTATATGTGAGTAAAATGATTTTAATTATTTGAAAGTTTTCTATATAATGAAGTATACGAGGTTGAATGTGTTACAAACATGATGGTTGAAGTCTACTGAAATGTTTTCTAGCGGCATTGAAATGCCAGGCAGCTAGCTGAACCCACAACAAAAAAATACTTTTTACTACTTTTAAAAATTATATACATTTTATTTATTTTTTATTATGATGACAAACCAAAAAAAACGGTTATACCAACCGGTTTACGAACCGGTTTTTTAAGTTTAAAAAAACCAAAAAACCGGTTTCGGAAAAGGAACGAAAATAGTTTTCGGAAATCTCGAATAGTTGGCAGCTCTATGCAATGTCATATATTGAAACGGCATACGAAACCATATGCCTCCTACATTTTAGGCATAGGTTGTGTTCGATCGATTTATGTAAAATACCACGTGAAACATTGCGGAACACTCTAACCCCCTAGCTCTTCATTGTAAAAATCATTTTGGTCCATTTCATGAAAAGGAGGAAAAGTACCATTAAAACAAGAATATAACCGGTTAAAATATCCCCATAATAATATTTATCATAAAATTTTACCATAAGATCTCCGAATAGACCAAATGAATACATCAAAATTCAACTTGAACGCCGGAAACAAATCAAAACGCTAAATGTTTTTTAAGGTAAAATACATGGTTATTCAGAATTGGCACTAAAATGTCCAACAAAAACGAGGAATAAAACTGTTCTTATTCCAACAATATTGATGGCATAGTAACGACCTCAATAAATAACGAGTTAAGTTGTAAGGACTGAATGAAGTATTCAAAAAAGTAAAATAGCTCTACTCTGACCTTGGTGCAAAGATTATCATTAAAGAAGGGATAGGCGGTGTTCTGGGCAAAAATACATTTTCCTACAATTCGATATCATAATTGATTTAAAAAAATCGAAATGTTCCTGAGGACACATTTGAAGTTCTCATAAGGATTACTGCAAGCATCTGATGAGCGTATGCAAATATGGAACGTGTAATTTATAAATACACCAGTATTCATTCTTTTATAGCTAATACACACCACACATTAATGCCACAGAGCTAAGCCATAAATGTAACAAATAAGTGCTTGTTTAAGTCCACAAATTTATTCTCCTCTTTAAGTTAATAGATATTTTTCAATGTTTTATTAAGACATTTGCGATGTCACGTCAACCCGCCGCGGCGCGCCGTCGAAAAATTTGTACCCGAAAATGGTGCGAAATCGGTGCGAAAATGGGAATATTTCTCAAGGAACGACATTGTCATTTCTTCCAAAAATCCATTGTTTAGTTTTTCTTAACTCCCTGGGACACAATTTTTATTAGAATTGGGAATCTGTATCAAAGAGCGACATTTTGCCTTCTGCCAAAAATTCAGTATGGACTGTTTTAACTCCTTGGGAAGTTAAGATGTAAAAATACGTGAAACTATATTTGAAAATACTTACTTTTATAAAAAAAATCTTTATTTCTTTAAATCTTCATGTAGATTTATTATATTACTGACAATAAAATTACTCTCACGATGTCATAATTACTGGTGTGTTTGTATGCCTTCCCGATGTGAAGTTTGTTCCCAGTGATAAAGAGCCTATCTCAATTTAATATCAAATTGTTTTTTGGGCAATAAGTAATTTGCTCAATGGCTTCCAAATGGGTGAAGAGGAATGAACAAAATAGAACATCCTGCAATATAAACAATATATTAAAATCATTGGACATGATTCGAATCTGCAGTACTTCCAGATCCTTATCTCAGTATTTGCATAACTTGTGAAACAGAAGTAGTGATAATTCGGATGTTTTTCAATAATTTTAAAATAAGCTTGTCATTGCAAGATGTCCTCTTCTTTTGGATCCTATTCATTGGATCTGAAGTCATTTTCAACATGTTATTAATTGTCCATTTTTCCCAAGTACTTGAAATGTTATTCGTTCGACAATATATTATAAATTGAATTGCTTTTGAAGCATCCTTATTACATTTAATTTGGTTTATATAATTTAGATTTTTTCATTGATATTTTTTGTCGGTTGGATTTGAACTCGAATATTATTTCATCATGACATACATATTTAACAGTCAATACACGTGTACGGCCTC